>OZ038429.1:3921939-4354494 GCA_964036235.1 Heterorhabditis bacteriophora
TCGCAAAAATGTGATGTTATATTCACTTAAAAATATTCCATTACGTTTAAATAACTTTATTCATGACAATCACGGGAATAGCAGGAAATATACGCACCCTATCGACGGACATCATATCGAAAGAGCAGTGAGCGAAAATCCGATAAAAATCAACAATTTTGGCCCCCCAACTGAGTGCGCATGTTGATTCTATCGCTCGTAAGCATCAAATGGAGGCTGAAATGTTGGGCTGCAAGAATGCACTCACTCAAACTAGCAATGTTTATGCGGATTATTTGAAGTCACCGCAACAATAATGGAAGTAAAGAAGCTTTTTTGAGCCAGATGTCATCTGTTTCTCTCAATAATATATTTTATATCTTTCGAAACGAGTTTCGTGCAACAAAAGTCAGAAGACAGCATCTGTGTCTGAAAAATATGCCTATTCTATAACGGGTTGTTAACAGTGACAACTTCAGTTGAGAAACTATGGTTTGAACAATAACTTCATCTCATTGAGAATCCTTATTTGGATTTTCGGGGAAGGGCTATAAAAGTTGTGTTTCCAATCCCTCGCAATCATTCCTCTAATTTTCTATAACACTTCTTTCAGTTTATAAAGATCAGTAGCACTTACCTGAAAGTAAAAACAATGCATCAAATCATGATCCATAGTAGTCCTATTGTGATCTACAGAAGAAAAGGACTATTAAAAACTACCCTCAATTTGAGACTTACCCTTCTAAATATGTGACAATGTAATTCTGGCGGATGATCAAAAAATGTGAAAGGCTACTCATCAGATTCAACATATTTCGCGAACGTCATCTAAACATTTTCGAGAAATTTAATAAAATTGTTACTCAATAAATATCATCTAAACAAGAGAAATAAAGGTGCAGCAGAATTAATAGATTCTGTGGATGATAAGCTGGTAAATATCAGAAAGAACTGAATAGCACCAGAAAATGATATTCACTTGGTATATCGAGCATAGAAATAGTAAATCTCAGAACACAACTGTCACACGCTCCTTTGACTGAGGCGTGGAGTTGGTGACCTCTTGGGGAAAATAGTACCGCGGGTGCCCATTTTCTTGAGGCATGCTTTCAAGCAGATCATATTCAGCATCATTTCCAAAAGGCTGAAAAAACTTGGAAAATAAACATGCCCAAGGATGATAAATGTATCTAAGGAGTGTAATGAGAGCTTTAGTGTAGGATATAGGCAGTAATAACCTCTTTATTCTACGCTCTAGACGATGATTGACAATGTTCTAATATTTTTCAGACTTTTCCGGTCTAGTTGATTGCCTTTTTTGATGGGCATCTCTACGATCAAGTAACCGTCCGTTCTTATATCACAGACTAGCTATAGGTAAGAATACTAGTAAATACTATAAATTCATCATATTGGATTATTGTTACCTCTGTTCTTCATATAACGTTTGACAAGTTAAGCAAAATTATTTGTCTAAAAAGGAAAATTGTATAGTGGATGGACTCCTAACATAGTTGATAGAATGAAGCGGCAATGTTTTGTTGTTTCTCTTCTATCATTCATTCTCTTTTTCCAGTTTTATGTTATCCTTTCGTTATGTTCGTTTCTGCGTCCGGTTCCCCTAGCAACGCACGTGCACTTTCCCCTAAAGCTGTATCACTCATCTATTTTTATACTATACATCCCTGTCCTTACTATCATAATTTTTTATGTGTTTATATTTAATTATCATGCCGATAAATATCGAATATTAGCATGTCATATATTTACATTACTTATTGTTACTTATTATTTTACAGTTTCCTCAATTTATACGGCTTCCCTTGCAATGTAACCATCTTCACTCGAGGATGTTCGATGGACAAATTCGATATTGTAAACAGGGCAGGACAAGGTGCTTATGGAGTTGTTCTCAGGGCGAGAATCAAACAGGTATTATTTGTATAATATTATTTATCAATATTGTACCATAAATTTTCTGTTTCGTCTGTTATTTGAATATGTGTCAAGCACCAGTCAAACCAGATGCGTATTTAAGAAATATTAATTTTTCGGAGAATTTTCGGGTGACCATGAGGCATTGATTGAGTTTTCCAAACCACTATATTAAACACTGGTAAAACAAATAAAGGATAGAGGACTTTAAATCAGTTAATTTAGACTTTATCATTGATTTTTTCCATCAATAAATTTAACAGAAGTCTTTCCTTCAGTAAAATGGATCACTTAGGAAGAATAATGGCAGTTATCAATAACAACTTGAGACGGCGTTTAAACTTTAAGAAGCAACTGTCGATTTTTGAAAGGTTATATTTATTTTATAATGCAGTGAAAAGAGCAAACTATTACAGGAAAATATAAATACATAGAATACTACTGTAATAAATTATTATGCAGAAAGATGTTTTAACTAGTATTCCAAGAATTGCATGCATTAAGACTGTTATTTTCAAACTACATGAACACAGAATAAAAAGTTTCAAACATTTCAGTAATATTTTACAGACAGGAAAAACTGTAGCTATTAAAAAGATGAATGTAACCACTAGGGATCGGCTACCAATTTTGAGGGAACTGTGCGCACTAAGAAATATGAACCATCCAAAAGTAAGGTCGACTATAATTGTTTTTTTTTCATTTGTGCAGGCTGAAACTAAAATTAGGATTACCAATTCCAGATCCTGACTCTCATTGACGTCTTTTGTTCACGTGATACACTTTCTCTTGTCACTGAGTTTGTGCCTTATCATTTAAATGATGTTATCATTGATCAGCGGAGACCAAGAGATGAATCCTTCATTCGGTATGCATCTCTAGGTCATTATATCTGACCTTAAATAATGTCTTCATCAATTTAGGTTCTTCTATAAACAGATGCTCGAAGGAGTCGCTTACATGCACTCTCTAAATATCATGCACAGAGTAGGAAAATCTTTTATTCTAACGGTTGTTGTTTGAAGATGTAATTTTGAAAAATTAAATTACCAGAAAATAACGCTTTAATTCATTATGTTTCAGTAAATTAAAGATATTGAATAATGTTCTATTCAAATAGTAATCGGTAGATGTTAAGGATCTAAAACCTGAGAACATTTTGGTATCCTGCCATAACGCGGTTAAGATAGCGGACTTTGGGCAGGCATGTCTTTACTACCCAAACGACGAGAACAGGGAGTACGAGGAGAATGTAAGTGAAAAATGAGAATCTCTCAAGAAATATCCTCAGTTCAAAGAGTGCCTTTTCTGCGAAGTAATACTGATTTTCGTGTTCAGTCTGGTATGAAAAATATTTTAAAAAGCGAGAATATTTTAGCACTGACGTGTAATAAATTAATGGCGGTGAGCTGGTGAATGAAAGTGATATTCAGCCTAGTCTTCGTGGTACTAAAATTGTTATTAGCATAGCTTCATGGAGCAGCTACATGAGTATTCGATAAATCTGTTATTTCTCATAATTATTATCAAATATAACAATTTAAACACGACTAAAATTCAGGTAATGTTAAGTTTCAGATCTTATTTTATCTTGTTTTTTAACATTATGTTTTCTTCCTTCCAACTTCCCAAACCACTTACTTAAATTTCACATGCTTATTTTTCGTTACCTCGCACATTTATTCCTCTTTGTTTATCTTTCTCGTCCTAATCTTATAAATCACTTTCTTAAAGTTTATGTTCCGTCCTTTGTTGCGTAGATGATTGTGTCGTAGGCGTAATTAATGCAAAGGTAAAAAGAGCAGCATAAGAGATATTTCATTATTTTTTTACTAGGTTGAAGGGGTTCTCATTAATTAGAATTTCTAAAAATATGTTAATTTTACTTCACCACATGCCACAGTTCGTCGCGTCAGCGCTGAATATTGGAGTGATTGATTCGAACACGAAAATCAGCAGTTACAACACAATGATCGAAAGGCTTGTCTGTGTTCGTAGTGACTTCGTTTTGAAAGAATCTAGAATAATAAAAAATTTGTTTCATTAACTCATTAGATACAATTTATATAACAAAAAAATATATAATAGTATAAGACTGGATTCTCGATCTTCGTCGAATTTGATTTTGTCGCATATCTGAAGTTGTTTTGAATGAAAGGAAATTTTATAATACAGTATTATTTTAACCATTCATTGTAAATTGTGATTTTTAAAAGAATTTGATTTAATACTTTTAATTATCGTATTTAAGAAAAAATTATCCAATTATATAAATCACTGGTTATTTTCAATAAAGTGTAAGTCGTTGAACATCTAGATTAGTAAATATTTTATCACTATAATTTTTTGAAAAATAGTGTCAAATAATCGTTTCTAAGATGTTTAGGAAAAACTAGTAAAATTGATACAATAATGCAAAGTTTTTCGTTACTCTATAGCTAATAATAAGATGACAATTTTTTAACGTCAGTTATTCGATTAGTATATAAAATGAAATAAATTAGTAAAATATAATTTTATAGGTTGCTACTCGATGGTATCGTGCTCCTGAACTCCTTTTCGGATGTCGGTAGGTATATAGATATGCTAAACAACACTTAAATAATTTAAAATCTATTAACGTCGATATTCCTTACATATTTATAGTCGCTATACTCCTTCTGTTGATGTTTGGGCCTTAGGTTGTGTGCTGGCAGAATTTTTTATCTGTTCTCCACTGTTCTCGGTTAGTGAAATAGATTATCCCTTTAATTTTTTTCTTTCTCCATAGTATTTCTAAGTATTTTTAATTCACCATATTTAATGAAATAAGCGGGAAATGTAAAAACTATTTCTAAATGAAATATCTCTCCCTTCTTCTCTCTCCCTCTCTCTCCCACTCTCTTTCCCTCTCTCTTGCTTTCCCTCTCACACTTTTTTTTATTCTCTCAGGGATATTTTTGAATACCTCATAGACAACCGGAAAGCACGGGAGTAGTCGTTATGGATGATTGATAAATGGCTAAGTTATTCAACAGCAGCAACTCGACCGTTAAGAATAAGAAGGAAAATTATTATATTATGTTTCCCAAAGAGGAGATTCTAATATAAAGACTATTAGGGTACACATTAAACGTTAATATGAAATAAACGTTTACCTAAGATGAGGGGTGAACATCTCAATATATTGACGGCTTATTCCTCATCGTCTCTATTCATGACCTAAACGATCTATATAAATATCCTGTTATATATATGAATTAACCGAGGAAATAGAAAATGCACAATTATTTGTATATATGAATAATTAATTTTATTAAACAGTGCTAACATTCTACTGTTATGCTAAAAAAATTCCCTTCCTCGCCATATTTGCGTCGTATCAGTTACTTTTCCCTAGGAAGACAATTACCTTTCACCCGCTCGATCGATCTCTCCATTATTTACTATTGCTATTATGATGTCAGTTTGGAGGCGAATTTAGAACAATCAGACGCTAATTGTAAGCACAGCGGCCGGTGTCATCGTCGAATTCTATCGATGACTCGGTGGTTTTTGGAAGATGCGATTGAAAAGCAGTTAAAGATAATTAATACTGAACGAAAAAATGGTTCCTCAAGAAAGAGCTTGTGGTCACAGTTGCTCAAATGCGACATTATCGAATGTCTTACCTAGAGCAGTAATCATCTCTTACCAACAATAAGGTGTGCCAATGCGAGCGACACTGAAGGCATAATTTCATATAAATTACGTCATATAGGAATGAAATGAAAGAGTTAAGATTCTTTGTTCTTCTATAGAGTTCAACTATTTCAAACATACATTTTATCTAGTGTAATGTCACTGTACTAGGGCCGGAGCGATATTGAACAGATATCGCGAGTGTTTGCTTTGCTTGGTACACCTGGAAAAACTACTTGGCCATCATGGAAAGAAATGCCCGATGCTGGCAAACTAGTGTTCGAAGAATCAGCGCCGGTTGAAGATTGGAGAACGATAGGTGAGTTTAATCGGTGTTTAAATAAAAGAAAAAAGTAGAGAACATGAAATTTTACAATCACATCTAGACCATTTTCATATTAGTAGAAGTTTAAATAGACTCATTTAGTTTTTTTTAACGATTCATCTATGTATTTATTTAGATTTATTTTTTTCTCGCAAATCTTTCTCTATTTTGGCTAGTTATATCAGTCACCAATAAAATACTTTGATCTGTTATTTTAAAACAATCAATGGAGCACGCTGCGCTTGATATACATAAATTATGCATACGAAAAAAAAACCCTATTTCCTAATAATGTCTCTCTTATTTTTGATCTATAGATCTTAACAAATGTATTATATTAGAATGTTAATAATGAGTCTTTTTATAAATTGGTTTTACAGTACGAGGTGCATCTCCTCAACTTTTGGAATTCCTTTTGTGTCATCTATGCCTTGAAAGTCAGCAACGATGGACCGCTGACTCTCTTCTAAGACATAACTATATTTCCAGCACTTGCTGTGACAACAGAATTGAGAAACTTCGGTTTCGACCGACAAAAAGAGATAGAGATAAAAGTGAATCGAAAAGACAAATGCCTTTGTTGATGAGGAGACATTTTTATTAGAATCTTTATTATTTTAATCTGTTTTTTGTTCTAGTTGTTAAACTTATGTTTCCTACCTTTTTTATCTTTTCTTTATTTTTATTCCTTCCATTGTTTCCACATAAGTTTTTCATCTTTTGGTGCTATCCATGTTCCACACATACGTGAATGTAAATCTTTGTTCTTCCCATGCGTTTTCAATTTCATCCATGTCGTATATAAAGTAATTTCGAAGGAGAACCTTATCGGATCCAATTAGGGTTAAAAATCGCACCTGTTTTGGATGATGGAATTGCTATTACGTAGTACTGAATTAAATACGTTATTTTGTTAGTTATTCTACTATTTTCAGTTCAGAAGGTACTTCTAGGTGTTGGATTGCATAGGAAGTTTTAATATAACATGATTCGAATTAACAAAATAAATTAATCAAACTTATATAGTAAGGTTTGTCTTGGAATTACATTAGCCTAGCATCAGTAGAATGGGTCTAGAGAGCAATTATATGTGCCTAGAAGTTTCATTTAGTCCGCATGTTTCTAACAGAGTCCATATTTTCTAATTAGTACCTCAAAGGGCGGAGCTTCCTGAAAGGGCGGAGCGATCGATGCCCAGCGGTGCCGCCATTGACTCTAGCCTAGATAAGCTTTCAAATCAGACCACACCCAATTTCTAGCCTATCCCTACATTTATTACTCAGCTCGATCACGCGGAGGGCTACGCAGCGGATCGCGTTACTCAGTCTGGCTCACTATGCGCCTATGCTGTGGTTGCGGCCACTAGCCGTATTGGTGGTGGCCCTCATGAGGCCTGCGCACACCATCGAGTGCTTCTGCACAGACGAAAACTGCAAGCCATTCGGAACTTGCGATGGTAGCGTGTGTTTAGTTGGTATTCTACGGGAGAACAATCATGTCATAAGAGCGTGTGGGACAAGAGCTGTGGGATGTATAAGGTGAGCTCAATGAATTCTATAGGAGTGCGATATTCCGAATATAATTCATTTCATATTATTACCAGCTGTTTGCGTATAATGTGCACTATTTCTTCACGTTTATTGGACCAATTTAATAGGATATATTTAGTCGATCACAATACCAATTCCAGGAAGTTAATAAAATAATACTATCTTAAATTAGTCTCTTATACTAAATTAGAGATTTGAGATAAAGTGCTTCAAAATAGTAATGTGATTCGCTGGGGGAGAATTGGCAAAAAAAGACTCATGTTATTAAAAATGTGTCAGATGAATACTTATATTATCAAAAAACAATCATCTATTTTAATAAAGATAAATGATTGCTATGCTTGTCCTTGGGAAAAGGAGGTGGGGGCAAAGCTTCAATTTTCTGTTGTGTAGCATATACGATTGTTTACATGTCGATTTTCTGCCGGCTGTGTCTCTTTTGATAAAGTAGAACCTCCCTGCTCGGTTACATGTATAATGTAGCTGATATTACTACTATTTTGGTTTCATTTTGTCTCTGAACCATAAATCTTTCCTTTTATTATGATGTTGTCTAATTTTTAAGTGTTTTCTAAATAAATTAACACTAATATTCTGTCTTATACAGAATGTGGAAAAATTCCGTATCAACTGTAGCAAAATAATTGTCAGTGATTATTTATAGGTAAATAACTCTATTATTGCCTTATTCTCACTATTTAAATATCATGATTTTTTTCACGTCTACCATAATTTAATTGTTAGGATTAGCAATAACAAAATTAAAATTCCTATTACTTTTTATAGTATTGGATGTTTTTTGATAGTTCATACATTTAGACAGAGACACCTGTTACGAAATGCAAGCGGACGCTTTTCTCTCCGCTTTTCACTTGTTTTACGCAAATTCCTCAAAATAACTTCATAATAAAAGACATAGATATCTACTAGATTAAATCATTGAGTATTTTTTGAAAATATTGCTGCAGAGATCCATGACTCAGTAGAAATATCCAAACTGTCAGCTTTTCATTTGCATTCTAATTTGTTCTGTTAATTGATACTCTTTCATTTTATTACTAAATTTGTTAGCACTTCATATATATTTTTTGGTTAAACTTATTTGATTATATTCATTAGGATGATCGAACCGAAATGAATTTGCTTAACAACAAAAGTTTGATTAACAATAGAGAGAATATTTTCAGTTAATATATATTTATTCATATTCGACGTTTTTTAGTTAAAAATAGTGGAGTCTAATTATGGCAATACTTTACAGTAGTTAAATAATTCCCTTTAGATCTGATTTTGTAAATATTTTTTTTGTCATTTAAAGGTTCACACGCTACTGGAGGAATGGTTTCTGGTGAGTGGTAGAACGCGTTGTGCTGCTTTAAAGTTCGAGAAGCTAGTGTTGTCCCCAGTACTGGGTTCTTATCAAAAACACGATAGAAGAGCTAATATACTTAGGGCTAGAATCCAATGCTGGTGTGGAATCCTTCAGTAAATTAAGAAAAAAACTATAGGCTTACTAATGAACTACCAAGTATTTAAGTGCTTTTAGTCAGTTAGATATGCATTATTAAGTTATTCGCATTCAGGGATGAAGATGAAAAATGGATAGACATGTGTGCCTGCGATCGGCCGTACTGTAATTCTTTTACCTATCTCAGATCTCATTCCGGGTTAGTTTTAATAAACTTACAAGATATATTCTGTTAAAAAGTATTCTTCAAGAACAAATAACAATTGATTAAAGCTTAATTTCTCTAACTATAAGTATGATTTTAGTCAACGAAGAGAAACTGGTACACCTGAAGACGTTCCACTTGTATTTCAACGCGTTGATCGTCCAGATGATGGAATGCCGCCGCCAGAAGTGCCTATTGCAACGACTAGTTCTCTTCTCACCATTTTGTTAGTGGTAGTACCGCTCACTGTAGGAGCAGCCACTGTTATGGTCAGCAATTTGAAATTAACATTTATTTAGTCGCAAAAATCACTAGTCTTTAAATATTTATCGAATATTCAGAGCACCGGATGAGTGACCACTTGCAGGTGGTCGCATTCAACTACTACTGTCATCTCTGCTAGCAGTTTTGCTCCATAGATCGAATTTGTGCCGCAAGCGGCCAGATACAATATTCTTCTAATTCCGCCGCTAGTTTATTTGTGAATTGCGTTCCTGTACGAAGCCATACGCTGTATCTACGTCCCGCCAAATCGTCGTCACTTGTCAGTATTAGTCTTTCATTCGTTGCGGATAAATTTCCTACAGGGAAGAGTTCAGAAGGAAGACGAATTGGCATGTCAGGGGCTGGAGTAGTAAATCGAAAACCGCCCCAGGCATTCACCGATAGAATCATTTTCCACTCACGCTCGCACTCACCCACCCAACTGAAATAATATGATTGAAGATAATAAGAAGTAAATAAGTAAAAATAATAACTAGAAGAAAAAGAAATTAAGTGACCTTTCACTGTTGCAGACAAATTCGTGTTGATCCATTTCGTGTGGTCCTACTGTACATCTCCAGTTAAGGACATAGGATGGATCAGAAGCATATAGTAGCCACTCTCCGTGGAGCTAAAAAATTAGTTTAAAATGGGACTTGGAGTAATTTTAAAATAAAGTATCACCTGTTCTGCGACCTTCAGAGGACTTGCTCCTTTGCAAATGGGTGGTATTAACTGAGTGCAGGTTGAATTCATTGCCTCGATAGAGTGAAGACAGGGCAAAGTGCCTGTCAGCTGTGCCTCTTAAAACGGTGAGTTAAAAACAACAGTTATTAAATGCAGAGAAAACTAGGAAAATTATAATTAATAATGAGTGCTTGACGGAAACCATAAAATATGCGTTGTATGTAGTACAAAATCATTTAGGAATTATCTTTAAAAAAACATCTGATTGCGATCTTGCTGGGTGGAGAAGAACTACTTCGCTGAGAGATATGCGAACAAGGAGACGGTTTCGTGCTGAGAACTCGATTGATACGGGAGTGAATAAACAACCAGATAGCCTGTAAGTAACTGCATATTCTTTTTTGTAGAAAAAAACACTGGATTTTGAATACTTTAATGAATATACGATGCTACAAAGAAATGTTTACACTTTAAAAGTCTGTTTATATATATATATATATTCTCCAACTTGCTGTTTGTTACTCTACTCTATTTAACTGTCAGTTCCTTAGTTTAGAGCTTATTGAACCACAAATTCACAAGATATCGCGACTACCATAGTTTTTTCCATACATACTTTAGTCGCCGATTGTCAAAGATCCAGCAGTCATCAAAAGGCGACATAGTCAATACATACGGCTCTTGCGTGAACTGAACTGGACGATATTAGCATTAAACTAATATTTTGGAGGTATTTATTATCGTTGACTTTATAAATGTTGACGATAAAATAAATACGTAGATTAAACTAATGCAACAATAGTTTCGTTTAAGATTATTTATAGGCTTGTATGGAAAAACGTTTTATGGGAATTTTCCGATGGAGCGCGGCCGTTTTCGAAAGAGATTATGAACTAGCTACTTCCATGACTTATTCACGTGTACACAGCTGCAGCTGACAGCTAAGTAGAATTGACAGTGAGTAAAGGCGGAGAAATCGGACCAAGAAAGGGAGAGAAAAAAAAACATATTAGCGTATTATTATGGTAACAATACTTTTGTTTACCGCTACTAGTAGTAGCTATAGGCGTGTTGTATTCAAAGGTGGGAGTCTATTGAGAATATGAAATCACGCAATGGCGTCCAAGGACACAGAAATGAAATTTATAGCATGTTGTTGAAAAAAACTGGGTGTAAAACCTATGAAAATAATGGCACAATATGCAGAATTTAATCCTAGTCTATTTCTTTATTTTCTATGACTTCTCAACGTCTAGATTTCTTATTCTCATGATTCTTAGAATTCGTTACTGCCTATTGTTTGGTCAGCAATTCTTCGTCATTCATGATTCACTTAATTTGCATAGTGGATCAGTTGTCATAGGAGCAGTTCAATAGAGACGGATTAATACAACAAGTGGACTTGCCCAATTCCACAAATTTCGTTATATTTGCACGTCTTTAAATATTTGCCGCGTTTTTTTTCCTACTTACTCTTCCGTAATTTTCTGGAACTGCATTCCGTCAAATCTAAGAGCGAATGGATTGGCATAGAGCTTAGATGAAGCCACTGCATGATAAGTGAGACGGCCGTAGGTGGCCTAAATCGAGATTGAGAAGTGATTTTAGAGAAGATGGAAAATTGTTTAATATATAAATAGGAAAAATAATATTGAAAAAAACATGTTTATAGGAATAATACATATGAAAGACTAAAAAAACTCATTATAATTTGTTCCCTGTTCAGTGTCTCCCACTCAGCCATGGAAGATGCAGAGTCCGTCGCATTACAAACAGGCAGTTTCAAAAGCGAGTGATCGTACACGCACTCGTCTACAATGACATAGCTCATTATCTTCTTTATCTCCTCAGATGCAACAATTTTATGGATAATCCCTTAAGACCTTCATCTTTGAACAATCTGTACAAATATAATTACTTCCTGTAATTTTCTGATCTGCCCCATTCTGAGTTAGTGCCTTCAAATTGTGATCTTCATATTCCAATTAAAAGTGCCTTCGTCTTGGCAAGCTCTAATTTCTAAGTAATTTATAGGCCCACTTATGCAAATCACTTAGATTACTCCATTACTAGGTTCTTTCTACAGCATCGTTTTTAGATTTCAGTTACCTTCTTAGTTTTCCAATTACTGATGTTGAAGCCATAATTTAAAATTCCAGAGTAGTTGAAAAACGGAAAACATGCATGGAGACAAATTAGTTATATTGTATAAGTCACATTAAAATGCTTGGTGTAGAGAATTGGTGGATTCCAGATGAATGATGCAAGATTTGCTAAGGTGTAATAATCTAATCTCATCCGACTATAGAAGGAACGAGCCGTCAAGGCTTCCTGGATTAACTTAATACGGATGTGCGTCGAGTACTAACGAGTCGATCGATTCCGAGTCAAACGTTCCACCAAGGGCCGCTAAATTGGATTCCCTTCATGTCCTTTCAACAAGTGGTCGAAAGTCGCGACAGCACCGTTGGGATATGCCCACTTTTGCTCACCTACGAGAATTCTCTAGAGCACGATTTTGTAACATAATGTGACAAACAGCTTAGTAGGAGTAGTGATTTTATGTTTATTGAGTGAAAGGATATGACTATGTTAGAAATAAACATTATTATTAATTCATTTTCGTGTAAAGCAAATGCAGAGTAACTATTGCACTATTAGGAGAATTTTTGGTTTTATTTCTAGTCAGATAAATATTTCCTAACTAAAGCATATCCAAATAATGAAAAGATAAAAATAGCATTCAGAAAAATTAGCATGAGTGCCAAAGTACAGCGCCAAAAAACAACTACTATCTATAGACAAGTGAACGACACCTACCGAAAAGTCAACAAACAGTATTTTCATTTTTCATATGCTCGCTAACTACAAGAGAACAGTGTTGGAAAAAATCCTCTACTCTTATGTAATGAAACTCGAAGTGGAATAAAAATAAATTTCAATGTAAATATTTTCTTCAAAAAATACCTTACTATGTACGGGAATTTCTCTCGCCTTAATTTCACGAAGAAGCTAGAAGAGACTAATAATCTGAGTTATTTAAAGACAGGATATCTACTCATCAGATATGAGTAATAGCCAGTGAAGGATGTAAGTCAATGCATCATCAAACAGAAATCACACTTGAACGTTCATTTGAATTTGATAATAGATGACAAAATCAACTTTATATAGCTATTCTAAATTCTACTGCTATTTTTAAGAAAACTTACTGTTTACAAAAAATCATGTGGTGATAAAACGCAATAAATAAGAACCCCTGTTATTCTTTTAAATTTTGAAAAAATGAAAAAACTATTAGATATATTTCAATTAGAATAAGGGTAACATAGACATACCGTGAGCAGCTGTGTGGTAGAGAACTTGCGGATCAACACATACTGATTTAGCGACAGTCTCCAGCACTGTGAGTTCTGCATGGTCGATGCTCTCGTGACGAGAAATGACGTAGATTGCACGTTCCTCACACTTTCCAATAGAGGAATGAGCCAAGCAAGAGTAGATCACGCCAACATGGCGGTTAAAGAATAGGAAGCGAAAGATCACTGAAGTAGAAAATATATTTGTCCAGTCAGCTTTCTATCTGATTGTCAAAGTAGCACAAAAATTTCTCTACTTTCTTCAATACTTTCTTCAATACTTTCCCACATATCAGTCTCTCTTCTGTCACTCATAGCTCTATTTTTCATTTCTTAGCTTCGTTCGTCGGCGTCTTGTCTGTCATATTTTGTGACGTAAAAGACATCCAAGAAACGCCTATTTCCACTAACAAAAAAAACGCATCTATACTATTTCTCTAGCATTAGTTTTTCTTTCTCTAAAGACTTTGCATGGTAATTGACTAAAGTAATATTAATTATAATCTCTTCAATAAATAGAGACCTCAAAAAATATCCTTTCAATATCACGCAAATATTTCTACCTAAAATCGAAGCAAAATTGTTTTTACTGTACAAATTCTTGGACATAATCCTCAGAATATGTGAGTTTGAATACTAGTAAAGAAGCTCCTCTTCAACTAATGCTCACTGGTTGTCGAGTTCTTTGTAGTTGACTCAAAGTGAAGTTCGTAGTAGAAATCCGTGGAATTCTGCTTTTCCTTCACTGTGAATACCCGAGTGAAACAATCTAGATGTTCTCCTGGCATCGCTCTACAATTATTGCGATAATGGAAGAAAAATTAAATTAACTTTATTTATACATAAGAATGAACATAGATAAAAA
This sequence comes from Heterorhabditis bacteriophora, assembly GCA_964036235.1. Lineage (NCBI taxonomy): Eukaryota > Metazoa > Nematoda > Chromadorea > Rhabditida > Heterorhabditidae > Heterorhabditis > Heterorhabditis bacteriophora. The sequence continues at coordinate 3,936,237 of OZ038429.1, forward strand.
GTAGATGGGTAATAGTAATTTACATCTATAACAAGCACATGTATACAGCGCGGGCAAAAAAGGTCGATTTAAAAATTTTTTTAAATGTTTCTCAGTTTATGGATGCCGAGTTTGATTAAGTCATTAATAGTGCGCTTCAAAGTAACTTTCACACTAGTAGATGTCCTCACCGATCTGAGTCGTCCGCTCCCTTGTCTCCTCCGTACATTACCGTCTCTTTCCTAGATGTGAAATAGACCCATTGGTAATTATATTATCTTATTTAGAATTATTTACAACTGAAAACTATGCGTGAAAAAGCACTGATATGGTTGCCCTCACAAAATTGAAAAATATACTCTTCATCTATCACATATGCTAATGAAGATAGAACTCGAAAAGCCAAAAAATGGAGTAATTAAAGGCCTTTAATCCATAATTTTTTTTAAGTTTGAAGAAAGTGACAATATTTTTAAAATCGGTCCTTTTTTGCCCATATATAGGACGAGTGTGAAAATAGCTAATATGTTTATGGTTCGAGGTTTAAGTAATTTCAGCTTCAAATTCACGATTCATCTGTTATTTGACTACTCACGCCGATTGAAATAGCCGAAGGACTGCGGTTGTGTCAGAAACGACAACGATTCTCCCAACCATCGCATAGGTGTCCATGGCCATCTCATCATATCGAGCCATCAAGAACCACGTTCCCGCTCGTTCTAACTTAATATTTTTGTATATATATTCCATTAAACAAGTAGGGTATATATAGATTTCTCAATATTTAAAATACATCTTTATTATTATTTTTAAGACTCATTAAGTAGAGTTTTAATATGATGTACAACTATTATTATTATTATTGTTATTTTGTGTTTGTGGTTTTAGATTCGCAATTTCTTCCGCATTTTCCTATATACCTCCATCCATCACTGTCCTATATGTTATCTGTCATATTTACAACCGACTGAGGAAAGACGACACCAAATTCCCCAAACGAGCGATTAACCATTCATGTATTTTATAAGAAATTTTATTGGTTGTATTACGTACCCAAAATCTTTTAAAAAATGCAAATATAGCTCTCAAATATACATGAGTTTCCTAGTGAATATCTCATATTAAGCTAAATATCAGAAATAAAATTTGAATAATTGGTAACTTACTGAGTGTAGATCTGCTTTTACCCCCTGAACCTCACTAAAGAGACATTTTGGTTCTTGAACATGCGTGAGGATATGAAGAACGTCGTAGTGGGAAAGAGTAACGAGGTCCCGACGGAGACGTGTGGATGCTGACATTTCACTCCCACACTGTGCTGAAGACAATTTACCAATAAAATTTAAAGATTGGATTAGAAAGAGAAAGTATAATTCTAGTTGAAAAATACTCTCACAGTGTAAGTCAAACCATCGTAGACTGTCCTTTTCAATGCATACTTTCTCAAGATACGGAAGTACCATAGAAAGATCATCATGAGAAAAATGACGAGACCTAAATAGGAAGAGTAGACAAAAAAAGGTTTAAATTCTCCATTAAAAATAAATCAACTAGTAATAAGCTATAAATATATGTGGAGTGTGAATAATATGACTAGAGAACTATGTTCTTGATTATATACCTGATCATAAAGTTCACATCATGTTGCGTGCATGTCCCATTTTCAGTTCTTCGATAACACCAGTAAAGGGCCGCTCGCTGATTGTCCAAATACAACACTTGGTATTTAACTGCATAAACAATGTACTAATGATTATCTCACTAATCTATCCAATATAACATACTCTTAAAAAATTATGGAATTATTGAATATTAGGTAAAAATTAGTGCATCGTGTATTTCTAGGCTAATATTTTAAAGAGGCCAGTATATCTAATTTAGATCTTAAATTTTAGTATGCAATATTATGAAAAATTTCAGAAATATCACATTCGTTAGCCTTTTTGATAGATTTGATTATTTATGATACCTCCCAGGAAGTCCCAACTATGCTCTCTACTTGTGTTAAGGTAAGCAGCACTAGTCAGATAAGCCTCTATATTCATAAGGCAACGCACATTAGTACTTGCAATTAGATTTACGCCTAAAACTGAACTTCCGGTCATGATTTCATCTCTGTTACTAATGAGATCGAACTGAAAATGACATGCGCCTCTATTTCACGAACGCCAGTTACAGTGCACATTAAGGGCCAATACATCACCACTTTTTTAAAAGTGCTGAGTAGGAGATTTGTTCTATTATGAAATAGTACAAGAAATAATCTTATAAATGTAATATTCTATTAAATATTACATCACAATGAATGTCATTAATTTGCGGACAGGAACAGAGCAGTAATTTACAAAGAGAGCAACGCTGTGCAAAGCATTGCGATCATATGAGTACTCCAACAGTAAATTATCAAAATTTAGCAGTTTGAAAAAGCCTGACTGACATTAAGAAACACCGGCAGTACTTCTAAATTTTTCAATAACTTAGGCGCCTTTTGCTTCTTCCAACATTTTGATATAGACCTCGTTTCAGACTAGAATAAAGTTGTCGTTGTTCTTCTTATTTCGAATTTCCTCAATTCTTACAGTTGGTTTGAATTAACTCTGTGCAATACAATGAAGATATATGATTTTCTATGTTTAGATTTATGTGGATGACTATTATTTGCCATGCCAATTAAAATCCATAATTACAAAATAAAAATACAAAATCATCAAATCTCACCTTGATATTTTGCTTCTTCTAAAACTCTAGAAATTTTAGAGCCCCTTTGATCTACGATAAAAATATAGTAAAACCGAAAATGACTTTATAATTATTAATAGGAATACTTTTTGCTTAATAAGTCAAACTTTTGAAGGCGAACCAAAGAGAATCAAACTCAACGTCGATGTTCCCCTGAAAACTTTATTCTTGTCTGAAACGAATTCTACATCAATAACTTGAAATAGGCTTTGTGCATAATCTGAGGGAAGAAATTTTCAAAATTTAAACTATTTTAAAAATGTTCTGGTAGCAAGCACTATTTCGAAATCCCTGTTAACGCATTTCTAGTCTATTTTTCTCTACTAATGTTCTTTAGTCTTTTGAATATTTGATTCACCCACATGACATAGTGTTCTTGTAATTTGGAACGAGTGTATAGCCGTATTCGATGATTATATCCAGAGTGGCGTTGTCCATGAGAATTGCTCTTCCCACCCGGGGTCCTACGCATTCACTATCAGCTTCTTTTTGAGCAAAGTAGCGCAGCTCCAGCACAAGTGGGCTAATTAACATATTATAGAACAATTCCTAATATTGATAATCTACTTTTCTAAAAGTAAGTTTATTCTAGCAATGACTAAATTCAATAAATATGCATATCGTATTTGTATATATAATAGACAAAAATAGAAATCCAAACCATACTTTGTCTCGTTAGGCGTAAGACTGATCACAGCAGACTGTAAAAATATTTTTGGATCTGCATTGAGATCAGCTGCGATGTACCTAAATCCTACATTAGATATAGAACCTTTACATGTACTAGATATTACACTTTTGTCATTTACACTCAGTGATATGCCAAAAAATAAATAAGCATTAAATACAACAAAAATAAAATGGGATGTCTAATTAGCTACAGGTAAGATTAATTATTCTGGTTGATTTAAAGAATCCTATCAAACTCACCAAACACCTTGTAACATGACTGTATTTAAAGGAGTCCATCCTTCTTGTGGTCCACATCTCTCCAAAATGTTAGATACTGGAGACGGGTTGGTGCATTCATCTTAAATTAGCAAGTTCCATTCTATTAATTTGTATTATTTTCGTTGTCATGATTTTACTGATTCATTAAATATAATAAGTATTTTATCTACAATACAGAATGAAATTTAGCTATTTCTTAGTCTTACGGAATGTGTTGAGGAAAATAAGATCAGTGGGATCTACGCAAACGGTCTGTAGCTGGCGATATATCTCATTTATAGTTGGCTGATCCATGTGATCTTCATCCGACCATACATAAATTCTAAATAAAATTAGGTAATAGTGGAACATTAAAAAGAATAAAAGGGTAATAGTAATAAAAAACGAAATGTAGAGAATGAAAAACGAAGATATGCAACAAAAAGTAGCACTGATTATATGGAAACAGATCAATTGTGGTAAACACCTAAATGAACTGCACGCAGCGTGTTCATCGACCATCAAGCAGTGCATTGATATGTACTCGTCTCCATTTTCCCAAATCACTGTTCCTGACCCTGAAGACAGTCGCTATGATTAATAACCTAATAAATTTCAACAGTGACTGCGGTAGATTTGTTGGAATATTCTCCGATTAACTCACAGTCAATTACTGTCTCAGTTCCATTCAGCCGTGTGTAGTTTGAACTAATCTTCAAATTGGAAGAATCAGTGAGCGACTGTGACAGTTGTGTTTTAAAGCACGTATTCTGTCTGAAAGAGATTAAAATAAATAAAACTATAGAAAATGAGAAAAGCAACAATAGAGAAGGCTACCTAATCCACTCGCAGACAGCGTGCTCTTTTGTTGAGTACAGGCAGCTAATATGCGCAATTTGCTCGTCTGCAAGTGCAGGGTCAATGTAAGCCGTAACGGTCAAAATGCGAGGTTCATCCTGAATTAGGTGCTTATATATATGTTATACTTTTTTTAAATCTTAGAACACTCACAAAAAAGTGTGATATGTTATTCTTCGGTGGACGAAAGTTCTCAACGCGACATTCAACATCTACAAACTCATTATTCTCGTCTATGACAGCGTGCACCAACTTCTGATCTTCGTCAACAATTTCATCTCCACAAGCCGCTGAAACAGTACTTTTATATAGATGACCACTAATAAGCACAGAAAAACATACTGTATGTGTCAAGAGTCTTGAATTGGAGAATGTTAATGCAAGCTGCATCTTCTATCAGCTTTGCCGACTTGAACAACTAAAAAGAGAAGGACTGGTACGTTATAAATTTATGATTTTTCATATTTTTCATATTGAGAAACGTACTAAATGAAAAACTTCGAATAAGAGAAGTATAAGGGATTTTGCACGGAAGATCAAATAGAGGCTTACTTGAAGAGTTTGTGGATGACGAGAATTGCTCATTATCAAAACTAGTTCCTCGTTTGGAACGCATAGACCTATGATAGTGGAGATGAAACGTAAACATTAATAGGTGCTTTTTGTCAAACTATGAAATATATATATTCAACACATCACTAACCGTAGCTGTCGGTTTTAGAACAGCCGTAAATCACCAGATTCATCTCTTCATTTTGTTCTCCACTGTAATCGTGGTAAATTGCCCGGAGGTCCACTAAATGATGTTATCAGGCTTTGTTATTTAAACTTAATTCTTATGAAAAAGATTCAAGCTTTGTATAAATAAACGGCAAATCATCCTCATAATATTTACTCGAAAATAATTGCCCAGTCGCCGTTCGAACTTCCATAAGATAACTGTCTTGTTTCTTAGTCCAGATTCCAGAAAGTGAAGGCATGCAAGTATCGTCTCTGAGTAGTATATACGATAAAACAATTATTATTAGAGTTTATAACAGGTAAGAAGATGTACCTATTTCGGTTATATTCACTGCTGAATTATGCCTAAAGAGAGTAAACAATGCTCACATAGAATGATACTCCGTCATATTCAGGTTCTCACCATCAATTTGTAATTTGATGAGAGAGGACTTCACAGAACTCGGAAGGAAACTGTGTGATGAGGGCGCTTTATGAGCAATCACGAACCATGACCCATTATACTGAATAGGAAGAGTTCAGAAATAATGCTTATTAGTAAAAATGCTAAAATATATTAGCAAAAAATTTAAATTAGCTGAAAAAAATTAATTAAACAGAATTTCAATGAAAAGCCTAAATTGTGGAAACGTCACTCACTTGCAAAGCTTCGAGAGTAGGGTACGATAATTTGACTTGGCAGTTAGTAGAACTAATAGTGAAAATACAGGAAAGAGCGATAATAACGAAAATGATGCAATGCCTTTGGTAGTTCGACCTAGGAAAGTAGCTGTGAAAGTTAATCATTTTTGCAGCTTTCCACTCAGAAAGACCTGTGTTAGCCATGGATCAAATGACGCCCACCGCGCCAACTAATCGATTGAAAATAACATGTGCTTGGCATAATTAATTACAGTGTAAACTTTGTCTGAATATTTAAGTTTATAAAAGTATTTAAATCATATCCTTCAAAATAAAATGGTTTATTCATTAAAATCCGTTACTCTAAAAGGGCCAGGAATACTAGCTCCTTGATTTAATCGTCTGAAATATATACCTTTATAAGATAACAAGTCACATTGCACAAATCTTTAATTAAACATTATATGTATCTCATTAATAAGAATCGTTATGAATATGACAGACTAATCTTTGAAGGATCCGTTCTCTTTTCTAGCAACATCGTCCAATATGCAGATATAATGTTACCTTCCACGTACAGTATGTGAATGTGCCAACATCCATAGCTGTTCAGGCTTCTTCCGCAGAACTATAATTCTGTGACATACTCTGCCTTTTTTTGCTTGTGTGTAAACTTTTAAATAACTTTTCCCTATTGAATATGTTTAGATGAATATCGTGAAATTTGTGCAATTAAATGATGACGCTGTGCTCGGTAAGAAATAAAACACTGTCAACGTGCAGACGAGGAAAAGTGATGTAAATTAGTTCAACTATGTTAGTTTTAAAGCAATTTTGAAAATTTTATCGTCTTTCGGTACTAAATATTTATCATATTCATATCTTTGTAATTATGTAGATGTTATAATTCTTAAGCTTATGCATTCTTTGGTTTTCTACCCAAAATGTATTTTTATGAAACTATTATTATTATTTATATATCGTATTTTGTATAATTACTGAAATTTGACTTTAATTAATAGGTAGTCACTATTAATTCTAAATGAGATAGCTTTTCGGTGAGGCCGTAATTCTAAATTAATTATGAAATGTAGTCCAAGTAGAGAAAACTATAATATTTTGCAACTAGGCTTTATTTATTTACTTGACTGTCTAATCAGATTATTCAACTTCTAAAATAATATATGAGCATCCCAGTTGCAAATGCTGTCTATCAATGCTTGTGATTTTTCTGATGACGACCTATCAGCTGGGAGCTACCTGACATCTCAGCCAATGTCTTTTATCAGGCACATTCTAAGGGAATTTTTAAAGTAAACTTCCCTTACTTCCGGTAGCTTACTATTTAATTAACAATGTAACGACCTTCCGAATTGAAATCATAATATAGGGATGATTTTTTCTTTTGTCTACCAAAAACTTCAGGATTCCCGTCTGAGAACACAGATTCTTATTAAGGTTGTTATTCGGGATCCTCTTAAATCTCGAAATCCGGGAAATTCCCGATATTTTCACACTCTCGTTTTTCTCGACATTTCGAAATCATGACTTTATAAACTTCCCAATTTCTCGAAATCCCGAAATGCTGGTTTTAGTATCGCGAATAACAACTCTAAAGCTTATATCGTATTATTGTGCCAAAAATCAAACCAGCAAGATGTGTACTGTTGTGATATCGACAGTCATGCTCCTAGTGGAGTTATATTTAGACGTGCCGGCTTAAAATAGAAGTACTTATTACACAGTTGTTCACGCTTAACTAATTAATGCGACACTTCACAGTTCCTAGCTACGTTATAGTTAAGATTCTGCATCACATTTAATTTCAATAATCAACTTCGATTTATGACGTATCAGAATGAGGGGCGTGAGCACTCAGAGGGAGAGACAGCAAACAGCAATGAACACGACTAAAGATTTTACACCTAAAAAGAGTCTAGACACCTTGCTTAGATAGTTCCGAAGAACTTTAATATGGAAATCAATATATTTTTATTTATTTTTTAGTACTTCACCGTATACTGAAAACTACGCTAAGTGATATGTATTTAATGATGAAGAACCTTTGTTACTCCAGAATTGTATGTACTTAAGTTATATATTGACGTTAACGCAGTAAACGGATTCTTCTAAAGTATACTGTCATAATCAAGGATAAAAACGTTTAAAAAAATTATTGTCAATTCAAAGACACATGATATAAACACTGCAAAGACAAAATACGATACTTCGTGAAAGAAATTAGATATTACATCCATGAGTCACCGACTATTGCAGATGAATTGATTGGCAGAATCTTCGCTGGCTTGACGAAAGCAGCAGGGACAATAAGAGAGAATATTTATACTAATTATGTGGAAAGAATAAGTCTTCTCACTGAGCAACGACATAATTACGAGATTGAGGAGAACTGGATTAGTCGTCGAGGCTAAGCTCAAATAAACACTTTTCAATGTGGCGAACAAGGAATAAATTTATCAACAGTTATTACGAGATGTGTCCTGTGATCTGCAGTGTTCCTTAGATCTCGTCCTAAGGCTTCAGCCTTCAGAAACTTCGGAAGACCTCATGTCAGTCAATTGGCAATAGTAACGTCTCAAAGCTAAAGAATTGAAGATTGAAAATTGTTTTTTCGAATTTAGAGAAGCTTCTTTCCTATGGAATAGAAAATAATAGAAAATAGAAGAATATAAAAGTGGTCTTTTTAAAATATCTGTAGCATTCATAGGATAGCTCCTGAACCATTTTTATTCGCTATTCCGAGAGGTACGCATAAATCGTGAAAAAATATGAGTGAGACAGTGAGAAGGAGGAGATCAGTGTTACTATTAGAACTTAAAGGATGAAAATAGTAGTGAAACAACTCATTATAGAACCGACTAATGATTCAGCAAAATTCTAACGGTTTTAGACCGACAAGACTCAACAGTACACCTTAGAATAAATCTAAACTGCACAATAATCAGCTAACATTTATTTATGCATTTTACCAGAAGATAAAGAGGAGACCATAAATTAAATATAAATCCTACCGAAAATGAATAGTTAGATCTTATAAGCAAAGTGAGCATATTTGTCAATTTAAAGAAGAAAGTAATACTGCTACATGACTTTCCATGGAAGCACTGTGATTATACACAAAAAATAAACATACTATCTTACAAAATTTTTCAAAACCTGTTAAGATCTGAATTTCCCTTATTAAGCAGTTAGATATATATTAATAGAATCCTAAAAGTATTTAAAACACTGAAACATGTAAACTGGCTTGAAATCTAATATTTTTTTGTGCATGATGCTAAAAACTCTTTCACATCAGCTTCAAATCATTATTGTATTTAATATTATTATCAAATAGTCTAGTGTCGTATTTCTCTATTTGTTGTACATACCGCTAGAATATGTACTGCTTATGATTTAACGAAATTATAGATAAAGGTATTAAAATAGAAGAATCCATTGTTGTGAAACGAAAAAGGATAAGATACGATAGCTTTCAGCTATTTACTTTCCAGTCACAGCGACCTCGATATCCCTAAGAAGGCGAAGAACAATTTCTTCCCTGTAAGGTGGAGCAGCTACTTGGACGCCCACTGGGAAACCAATCGTACCCTGAAGAACAGAGAAACATCTCAATTTTATTAAAATTTTATGAGAATTTAAAAATCTAACCTTAGAGGCATCTTTGGCTAATCTATACCAAGCATCAGTCTCGGGATATTCATCTATCATTTGATCCTCATCCTTTTTGGTGACCTTTGTGACATTTACGACTCCTAATATAGACAATTAGGGTTACAAATAAATGATACTTTGAAATTAATTAAATAAACCAACCTGCACCAAAATCGAGAAGATTGAAAATCGCTGTGTAACAACAAGCTGCGAATAATTTGCAAGGAACATTATGGTAGGGTGCCGCCATAACCTGTGGAGATGGGACAAACATTATCTAATGGAATTAAGAAAGCATTTGTTTCGTTAAAGAGAGGGTTTTAATCATATTTTGAAAACATATACTCACTTGAGGTGGGCAGAGAAGAGCGTCAAGTTTATTCTTCATCATTAGTTCAACAAAATTATTGCGATAGGCTTCAATATCAGCATAGGTTTCACGAAGCTCTAAATAACGAGTGATTACTCAAATTAGTTGCGGCATTAAGTGTTAAAACAAGCTAAATACTGAAATACCTCCAGTGTTTAGTGCCATTGCCTTCATCATATTAGCTAACCGAGGGAAGATTAAAGAGGTAGGATAAGACAATGCACGCTGTATCCATATAGGTATAAGGTAGATAAAGACTTGACTGTACAAAGTCGGATCAATAATATCCTGAAAATAATAATGTTCAAAAGTAGTAGATTTTCGGTGAAAGAATTTAAATACCAGTTAATATTGTACAAATATTGTAAATACCACATACATTCATGAGTTTGCTTAAAATAAATTGCCCTCCATCTACACACACAGCTCGAACAAACATTCGCATAAGGAAGGGAACATTTGGGGGATGGAATGGTACAAGAGTATGTCCAGCACGTTCCAAGTGCTCCTTTGCTTCTAGTACAGCTCGCTGAAAGATACTTATTAACCTTCATTTTACTCAATGCCTACTTGTGGGTAAAACTTACTTGAATGACCGGAGTTGGAGTGAACCACCCATCATCGACGTAGTATCCAATTTTGTACTTCTTACCCTCTTTATACAAGTTTTCATTCCATAAGACAGGCGGGACATATGGATCTTGTTCTGATGGCCAATTATCGCGCCATACCTAATAAATTATCGGTCAAAAAATTTATTTTTTCAACATAAATAGGGAATTATGAATTTTTTATTGTATAAAATTACTTATAATTGATAGAAATCTCGGACCTCGCGTAGGAAATCAACAGTAGTCTTAATATCTTTGGTCATAGGGCCGTCATTCGAGTTGATAAGAGGACGTCCAGGTACTGATCCGCATACACCACGATGTGAGAAGCGAAGATGTGATGGCTTAAAGTCATCGATGTTCTCATTTTCCCTCATTTAACTTCATTTATTATTTATTAGTACTTTACTGCTTATGAATTTATTTCTATGTAACTTCATCATACCTTAATTCCAGCCATACCAGTGAAGTGACAGGGAATGCGAATCGAACCACCAACATCACCACCAATTCCTATCAAAAATTGGTTAGTTCATACTTGAAGCAATTATTTTACCGATTAAATTTTGTCTAATGTTATTCTAATCTTTTAATATTCTGATATAGTGCTTAAAATTCTAACTTCCTAACTAACCAAGAATGGATCCATCGGATGCTAAAATTGCAGATTCTCCACCTGACGATCCTCCACATGTCCTATTTTTATCCATTGGATGACTTGTGGTTCCTATAAGAAAAAATCCTTAAAAAAAATAAAACTACCTAAATTTAATCAACCTACTAAGGACAACCAAAAAGGGTTTAAAAGATTAGGTCTTAAATTAAAAAAAAAGATTTACCATACACGGGGTTGCAACAATTATAAGCGAGTAACGACTGCGGGACGTTTGTTTGTACATAGGGAATGCATCCTAAAAATAGGAAATATTAATAATAATAATAATAATAATAATAATAATAATAATATAAAAGCTCTCAATTGAAAGAAAGTAGTTAAACGTTAAATTTCTGTTTTACCAACCAAGATTTTTTAACTGCGTCACAAGAACGGAATCATATTTTGTAGGCTTATTAATATCTTGTGCGAAACCGCGAGTCTGGTCATATCCCTCAAGCTAAAAAAGAGAGTTAAACTTAATAGGATAAATATAGGATTCGACGAACAAAAAAAAAATGACGAACCGGTACACATTCCTTAAGACTAACTGGTATACCAAAAAATGCAGGTTTTACGAAATTTGGATCTTTTGCCTTTTCATCCCAAGCAATTGCCCACTCTTCTGCGTGCTGCAATAAATACAAGATAAGGAAACGAAAAATGTGTTCTCCCACAGTACCAAAAAAATCTGTTAATACCACTAACATTCGTCATATACAAGAAAATAGCAAAATATTACGATTTCCAATGAGAATGGAATTTATTATTATTATACCTTAATGAACATAACAGCACAATTTGTATTCTCATGCGCTCGGACTCCTTTCCAGAAGTAAGTGCGTAGCACATCAAGGCATGTTACTGAGCCTTGTTGAAGATTATCTTTAAAAAAATAAAGTAAAGAAAGGAGTAATGTGAAGACATAGTGATGAACAAATTATCAGATTTGGAACATAATAAATAGAATATAGATGCTCACCCCTTAGTTGCTGGAAATCCCATACTGCAATCTTACTCCTGACTTCCGGATCTAGTTGCGAAGCTGAATGTTCGACTAATTTCACACTATTTTCTCTCTCATGCCGTCGCTTGGCTATCAATGCGTTCAATTCGGTACGACGCTAAAAATAAATAATTGGCTCACTTTAGCAAACTAAACAGAATATTTAAACCTGTGTTAACTCTTGGAAAACTATAAGCAAAACAAGTATATTATAGTATTTATAAAAGGGAAATTAAATATACTATCTTTCTTTTAGATAATATTTTTAAAAGAAAGGAGGAAAAATTACTTTGGTAAAAAATTAGCTTTTCTAGTCTAGTTTTAAAGTGTGACTTCTGTTTTTTGATACGGCGATTGAGCACTTTATGCTTAGACTTGGAACCTTAGCTAAGAAAACTGAGAAAATAACGAATTAATTTATGTATTCATCTACAAATCTATTTAATCGAGTTGAATGATAAAGAGAATCCAACTTGTAAATACAATGTTACAAGACTGCTGGTAATAAATATTATATAGCTTAATGTAATCAAGAATATAATTTAGATGTCTCTAAAGTATATTTCTTGGCACATTGTTCTTGTTGTTATTTGTTCTCCAAATGAATATCAAACGTATAGATGATGATAGTGCAGTATTTAACTAATATTGTGTTAATGTCAGTAGGTCTAGTAAGATTGTATTATCATTAGAATAACAAGTTTTTATTACAGTCAGAACAAGAAACAGAATTCACCGGGACCACTTTACTGATAAAACGTAGGGAACGGAAAACAAAGCACGATTATGAAAAGCACTTCTATTAGCGCTAGTCCTGATAGCCGCAGCAAACAGCAAAAAATGCATGATGCATTTCACAACGTAAACGCAATTGAGCAAAGTGTAACAGAGAACACTTCGACTAAATAGAAAAAGATTCATTCAAAATGCGAAAAATACCTGTTGCCGAGAGGTCCACACGTAATATGCGTAGACAATTGCGCTTATCACAATAAAGGTGATCAGAAGCATTTCCTAAAATTACTATTCAATCAGATTAAAGAGCCGAAAAAGACTACATTTTCTGTATAAACTGCTTGGTGAAAGTTTATAAGTTATAATTGTGTGCGTGCTAAATTAATAAATATTATGAGATCTCGGAATGAATGCCTGCAAAAGTGCAAAGAGAAACTGAACGTGATTCATAACGTCATTGTTCTTTATTTGTTGCAAAATGCTTATCAGCAAAAAATTATGTGAAATAAACCGTATTTTAGCCTTGTGAGTAATAAAACTTGACAATGAAAAGTATGGAAACAGCTAAACTTCCGACTAATGATAATCGAGGAATCAATTTTATTTTTATGTGGTAAAATATAGATGTATATAATTTAACATTACAAATTACCTATTATTTTATAATTCTATATGACTTAAAGATTGAGAAATTAAATTAAAGGAAAAGAAAGTGGTTTGAAGGAAATTAGGAGATAGGAGATTAGATAAAAATTAAAAGAGTCTAGCTATCGAACTCTGAAGGTCAGCCAACAATTGCGCTGAAATGATGTTAATCTATCTCCGAAAATAAGAAAGAGGGCGTGGAGATGCAAACTACAAAATGGTCAACTGATAATAATTGTTGACTTTAATTCAAATGAAGATATGAACACTAAAAAAACCATAATGGATGCATGACTATACTATTAATAAGTTCAAGGAGTCAGTTATCAGTAATATTTGCTGTCATTAATGCTCTCGCTAGCCATTCTGGAAGTAGAACAGTATAGCTAAGGTTAAGATGTATCAAAATATATTAAATTAATAAAAATTAGCAAGTATGACGCATTTCGATGTGATATAGACTATTAAGAGGACGGATGCTGTGGTGCGCGGCACAGTATACGATGAGCAAACATGAATGGGAATGAAAAGTCGAATGTTCAACAGTGATTCATAGTTACACTAGAAGAGACTAGAGACGCGGTTTAGAAGAATTAGGCTGGTACTGTTGCAGATTAAATAGTTTCAGATACTTATAAATGACGTTCCCCTGGAACTTATAGTACATACTGTTACCTATGAAGATCATTCCATCACTGCCAATCAACCGCCTACCAAGTAGATAGTGGTAGTTCCAACGCTACTTAACACTAAAAAAAGATAAGGAGTATCTTATATTGTTTACTCTCTATGCTACAAAATCAGAACATGGACATTCATATTTATTCCAAAATATTGGAAACAATTATGGTTCCCGAAATTATATGAATCAATACTCAGCAATATACATATATATATGTATGTATGTATAAGCAATATGTACAAATATAAAAGAAAGATAAGTGTCATGCTCATTAGATTCAAACATCACATTTAGACAACACGATAAAAACACTACCAAGACGAGAATAGCGGTAAATTGTAAGTATCCATTGTTATATTCGAATACAAGTTAAAAGTACAATTTAACCGTATATAAGTAATTCTAAAATCTTCAACCTAAAACTTAGAATATAAAGTGACTGATAAAGTGGTACAGGTCTACTGTTCATGTTATCTTAAACATTTTGATTAGTATACAATTTTAGAAATAAAATGTTTAAAAATTAAGCAGTTATATCTAACAATATTGTACCTCAATACCACAATTCGGCCAATTAATGCAATCATGAAACGACATTGATAGTACTAAGAAAAAGATCCTATAAGCCGAATGCAATAAAATACTGAACAATGGTGAAATTATAAACAACAACAACAACAGTTATTAAAACCAGAATATACTCTTCTCTCTACAATGGATTTCAAATCCCCTTGAATATTGGGGCACTAATGATTCAACTATTTGCAGAGTCGAATAATTCCGTCAACATCAACTAATATTAGCTGTGCACTCTTACATTTTAATGCTTGTTTAAAAATAAAGATTCAACTACGGTTATGACTAAGAGGTGAGAAAGATAAGAAACAACTAACATGGCGCCAAATCAACAGGAATCAACCAAAATCTTCGGGGCTAACTACAAAATCCAAATATAAAAATACGAAAAGACCGTCAAAAAATAGCAAGCAGTAGAAAGGAAGTGCATTTCATATATACCTCGCACTTCTATAAAAAGTAACCAAATATGAACTAAAGGCAACATTCATGTAGTCTCAAAATGATTAAATAATTACCTTTTTAAAAAAATGCTAGTACAGAAGTTAATTTTAGGTGTTATTTAGCACGGATAAAGATAATGAAAAACATTTGATCCCTATATTAAAAAGCAAAATAACACCTAATGACCATAGATGAATCGTTGCTTAGTAACAAGTATTAGCACGACGGCAAGATTCTTAGTATGTAGCTGTTATTCACTATTCGTCGTCCATCTTATTTACTTCTTCTTCGTGTTTCTGTCGTTGTTCCTAAAAATAAGTTTCTCCTAGAATTGATATTTATAAAAATCGGAAACATTAAATTTTCAAAGTAATGTCACTAACAGCGAAGTCTTCAATTTCAACCCAAATTAATCTTCTCCATTCTTCGATTCGGTCGGTCTCCACACCATCATCCAAGTCAACAACATCAGACACAGGTTCGTCAGTTTCATCATGATACGCAGAGAGGTATGGATGTTTCATAGCTTCAGATGCCGTTGGTCTATAAATTCTTATGAAAACAACAGAAAAGTTTAAAAAATATATGGCTAATTACCTATAATCTGGATCTAACTGAAGCATTTTTTCTAAGAGATCAATGGCTGTAGGAGTTGCACCAGGAAATAGTTTTTTAAAGTCTTTTCGAGGCATAAATGAAAGGTTCCTAAAGTTAAACCATTTAGTGTATTAGTCGTCAGACAACATTGCAAGTGCAGAACCACTATATAGGTGTGATTAAAGTGAGAAAAAACCTGATATAATTTCTAGCTTCTTCTGACTGTATTTTTGCAAGAAATTCTTCATTTGGCGTTCCAACCACACTCATAATACGAGTAAGCTGATCAATATCTAAGACCAGAGATCATTAAAAATATGCAGTTTCAATACAATATGGATAATAGTCAACTCACGATCAGCGCCTGGAAAAAGTGTTTTCCCCGTAATTAATTCAGCCAAAATACATCCAACGGACCAGATATCAACTGAAAATAACTACATAAAAGTAAATTTTTGAAAATCTATTCATTTTCAAGAATCTGAGAGGTAGATGTAGTTAATGTTAACCTGTTTGCGTATAGTGCATCCAATTAAGCATAATTTCAGGAGCTCGGTACCAGCGAGTGGCAACATAACCTGTCATTTCACTATCGGTTTGACGGGCCAAACCAAAATCGAGGATCTAAAAAGTTAGTGTCTTCTAGACATCAAAAACAGGAAACTCTTAAATAATAATGATAAAAGAAGTACAAGTATTCAAAAAAGGGATTAACACTATTCGACAATACTACCTTCAATTCGCAGTCTTCATTAACAGCAATATTGGAAGGTTTTAAATCACGATGAATTATTCCAGCAGAATGAATGTACTAAATGGAAGAAACTTTACAACTAACTGTATCAAAATACTAGGAAACTCATAATTACCCGAATTAGTAAAAAGGCAAATTATGAAAATTCAAATAAGTTATAACAAACTTTAAGCCCTCTCAGTATCTGGTACACAAGGAATTGAATGTGATCATCATTTAGGCGCTGAATCTTTAAGATATTCGAGAGATCGGCACCCATTAGCATAGACACAAAATAACTAAAACAGATGTCTTCTACATGTTATTATTGAAATATTGAGCAATAAATTAGCTAAATGTAAATATTATACAACTAAATTATAGAAAAATAATCGAGAACAGTTGAAAGAAAAAACTGACACATCTGTCAGTTCATCTGGGCTTGTATCTGGAGTGAATACGTCTAGCATGTCAATGACGTTCTCGTGTTCCATACTACGTAACAAACGCAGCTCGCTAAATATATAAATCATAGACAAATAAATTAATACTAAAACTTGCTTTATAATACCTCACCGATAAGTTCTTCGTGCATGAATAATAGATTGAAAGGGACGACTGAATTTCTTGATAGCCACCCTACCACCGGAGCGCTTACACTCAGCGGCACTAAAACTATTGCTTCAAACCCAGCTAACAATGTTCACAGATCAGGTTTTTCCACCTTACCATACTGTTCCATAGGCTCCAGTACCAACTGGAGTAAGATTTTCATAATAGTCGGGAATAGCCCACACAGTTCTGTTTAACTCCACAGTGTAATATCCGGGCTTCAACTCGACAGGCATTCCATCCATTCAGCTGCAATACAATACAATTGATCATAAAAACATTCAAATTAGTACAGAAATAAGGATGTACTGTTTATATATAAATATCAAAACGTACAAGATAAACATAAACAGCAAGGCAGTTGGATGCATACCAAAGGATATTTTCACAAATTTAAATTTGACTATCTAAAAGTTCATATTTTATAATATCAAAACTAAGTTTTATAAATAACAATACTATTTGTGGATACCAGTGTATAAGTCTACACATACATATATATGTACATACAGTGTGCTTCAAAGTACCACAACCATCAAAACTAAAGAAGCCGATGTTTAGTAGTGAAATAATTATATTAAACGTTATAAACTACAATAAATACGCATGATCGGTTGATTTTCACTTCCATCTAGAACGTTATAACCCCATTAAAATGTATTAAATTTCCAAGATAATGTGTAAGATATATTACAGGTATTATGCTCAATTGTACTCTAATTTTAGCAATAGTTATGGTTTCCAGAAATAAATTAATACATCTGTTGTTAAGAAACAGGAAACCAAAAGAACTGTTTTCTAGAGTTTATTGTGGCATAGGAATGGCAGTCGAACACCTATAATCTACTATGACTACTGCAAATACACTTTAAAGTAATAATTATGCTAATGTAAATAAAGACTTTGATTTAATGCTCTATCCTAGACAAAAAATTTCCGATAATACTAGAGTAATAATACATTTTCATCGTCACAAGCCTCAGAATGCGCATACAAAGGAAATTTTGGGAAGAAGCATACTGTACACCTCACATATATATATCCACATACATAATATATCACAAATATAGAGAGATCGTTTGAGGTTCCAATAAATATTGAGATCGAAGATATATGACGAGCTAGTGAATACAGAGAAGCCACCGAGACAGTGCCGCACATTGTTAAAAATGTATAACGTACAATTCAATTAGAATAGTTGGTAAAAAAAAGTTTAACAAAGCGAAAAACAAAAAAATAACTTATTATTATGCGCAAATGTAAGACAGAAAAAATATCATATACTCGTAAAATATTTAAAGTAGTTAATCTCAGAGATACATACTAATTACAGTTTTGAAGTGAAAATCTTAGTTATGAGACTTAAAAATATAATTACTAAAAAAAACTACTATCTCAGTATATTGTGTTTGATATCTAACTTTTAAACTTTTTGTAAAGTAAATACTTCTGTGAAAAATGTGAAAATCCAAATTCGATTCAGAGCATCATATCTGTTTCGCCTACACTTTCTCTCCTCTCCAAATAATTTTCTCCACTACTGAAACAGCTCAAACGACGTGAACAAGCGCTGAAGATTTGAATTTCCCGCCATATTAACTCTGAAAATCTGTCTAATATAAAAGTATGGAAATAAAATGTATAACAGATAAAGTACTAGTGATAGAAAACATACCTCTCCAGTCATCCAATGAAGTAGCTGCATCTTCTTCAGCGTCTGTCTCTACATGATGACTAGCCACTGGCTCGTCATCAGGTGCACTGTATTCTTTTATATAATCATGTCGAAGGGCATCTTCCACCGAAATCCTATATAATGTAATATTTATTAGGAAAGTAAAACAACGCTAACATTCTAAAGCACAGTTCGAATTTCTACCGGTCATCAGGATCAAGAACCAGCATTTTTCCCAACATATCGACTGCTTCCGGTGAAGCATCGGGAAAAACGGATGAGAAGTCCACCCGAGGCATTGGAGGAAGATTCCTACAATATTGAAACTTACCAAACATGATACGTTTAAGAAAATTTGTTGAAACTATATCCAAAGAATGCTCATTACATTATAAAGAGAATAAAAATGTAGTATAGCCACATTAGTTTTATTTAAAAAGTTGGAATATGTATAAACAAGATTATGTCGGATAAAATAATTCATCTTACGTATGCACTAGATTATAGATCTACAGTTCCCTAAAAATAATTTCATAACATAAGTTTTATTTCTAGTAGCTTTAATAATATCAGAATTACTTTATCTATTTCTTAAGAACTGTAGATGACAAGCATCAATATATCTAGAGATTATATAATTCGCTAGTGAAAACTTTAGAATTTACAAAATAAGAATATCAAGTCGAACAATACTAGAAAAATATTAAATACAGGAGAAAATTGAATGCAGAAAATTGAGTACTCTTCTTATTTATGAATTTATGTATGCTTGTAAATATACTAGAAAACTAAACGCCTATTAAAACAGGGTTGATGCACATATAATTCAATAATTGTATAGAAAGAATATCTTGGAAGCAGCATTACATATCGACTTTATAATTTGTAATAGTTCTTAGCTAAAAGTTAGCATATACAAAAATTCATGACAGATAATTACGAAAATAATAAAACCATGAAGAAAAGTTTATTGATAAAAGTTTGAAGTTGAAGGACCTACAAATGAAAAGATGTCAATTTTATTAATGAATACTCTTTTTTTTTGGTAAATAGGTCTTTTCTATTACAGCTTTATAATGTAAAAACTATCAAAATTATGCTGAAAACCAAGCCTCTCAATTTGCCATAGAATTATTAAGCGATTCAAAGAAACTAATTTGACTATAATTTGTAAGTCTAATCTGAATGTCCATGTGACTTCGCGGAATGAAATTCGTTCAATTATAAGTATAAATAATATTTGACTACATTAGAAAGTAGTTATTGAAATAAATAATATACCAGGAGAGCAATTTTAAAAAGTGAGTAAAAACAGTAACGGTTCAATTCAAAAAAAGGATAACCACTAACCTTATGTAATTTCTAGCTTCCTCCGACTGAATTTTTGAAAGAAAACCCACACTTGGTGTTCCTACCACACTCATAATACGAGTAAGCTGATCAATATCTAAAGTAATTAAGTATGTATATGTTTACATATTCTTCTAATATGTAACAAATAAAAGTTAGTATAAGTGATGAATCGGGAATATAAACAATGTTATCAATACTGAAGAACCAAGGATTTTCTATAAAAAAAGATTTGCTGTCAAGGTGATCGAGCTTGAAAACATGACTAACTTTATCCTCTTTGTAGATGGATCATAAACATAAACCCATGTACACATATTAAAACTGAGGAATTAATTTTTACCTTTAAATTTAATATGACTATTGTCAGAACAATAAACTAAGCAATGTTGTTATAAAGACTTGCTACTTTACAACGTATAAGAAAACATTGGCGAGTTGTTAGATCTCATTTTAAAATCTCAAGAGCAAAATGATATAACTTGGTAATTTTCATTTTATAGTATATAGATATTAGTATTAATTTTTATTCCGGAAAACAAGTAA
Source organism: Heterorhabditis bacteriophora (assembly GCA_964036235.1). Taxonomy (NCBI): domain Eukaryota; kingdom Metazoa; phylum Nematoda; class Chromadorea; order Rhabditida; family Heterorhabditidae; genus Heterorhabditis; species Heterorhabditis bacteriophora. The sequence goes on from OZ038429.1 coordinate 3,957,017, forward strand.
AAATTATTCGGTAAAACGTACGATCATCGCCTGGAAACATAGCCTTTCCAGACACCAATTCCGCCATGATACATCCAACTGACCATACATCTACTGAAATACTAGCATTAGGCCAAACTTAATGTTAATTGAAAATCAAGTACGTATATTACCAATTGTAGAATAAATCGTCAGGATACATTGCGTACCGACCCAAAAGTGCACATTATGAACGACACAAAGAAAGTAAGATGTTAATCGATTAGGAACTAGTGCAGTTGTGATAAAAATGCATGACAAGCACGTGGCTAGTAGTTGATAGATAAAAAGCAAGAGTTATCGAACTTCCACAACGGAAGTTTGTACCTGATAACTATAACGCTGTCTACAAATTATATCTTGACTAACGGCTTTTAACAAACTTTAAATATTAGTTGTGAAGAAGCGCTTAAATTTATTAATACAATTAATATATAATTCAAAGCAAATACTTAAAACTAACGGACAACACCAAAATTTATAAAAGAATCACCCGTATGCGTGTAATGCATCCAATTAAGCATAATCTCAGGAGCTCGGTACCAGCGAGTGGCAACATATCCAGTCATCTCAGTATCTGCTGCACGAGCTAGCCCAAAATCCAGAATCTAGAGAATCAAAGAATAAAAACAAGTTGCAAAATTTTTTAAATGAAGATAATATTAATATCCTACCTTGACTTCACACTTTTCATTAACTGCAATGTTTGATGGCTTGAGATCACGATGGATAATTCCGGCAGAATGGATGTACTAAATTTAAAGACTTCCTAACAAATAGTATATTCACATTTACTATATATATTAGTATACCTATGACAAAGACTTACTTTTAGTCCTCTAAATACTTGGTAGATAAGCAGTTGGATCTGCTCATTGGTTAGCCTTTGAATCTTCAAGATATTTTGTAAATCCGAGCCCATCAGTACAGATACAAAATATCTTTAAAAAAAACAAATATATATATATATATATATATATTATTGCTTTAATAAAAATAATTGCGCACATAAAACATTTTTACTAAAATTTCAATGCAAGACTACCACTAAACAAATTACAAGGTGCGCCAAAGTATATAGAAACTGAAGTGCAATTAAATTTGGCATCGCAATTCGCTATGCCAATATAGGTAAGGTGTTCGCAGTCTTCTTAGACCATGTTTCAAATATCACTGAATTTGGTCGTCTATGAAATGCTATATAATATTAAGTTTTAAACAATTATGTGTATCACTAATGAAAAAAAAGTGTTGCAATAGTTAGTTTTGTCCTCAAAATAACTACTTATCGAACTGTCAAACGATACCAGGAACTTGGGACAGTATAAGATCGTCTTAGAAATGAAATACTCATGTCTATGAAGACTTCTATTTTCCTAAAATTATCAAGAATAGTATGTTTCAGGATGCCAATAAATCGATTAATATGGTGGCTTTCAATATTAATAATTGTTCAAGGCCGATAAAGAAGATAATTGAATTGAGTGCTATTTACATCTTGATAGAGAAAATAAATCCACTGAATAAAAATTTTGTCACCCTTGCAAACAATCGTTAAAGCAATGAGCAACTTCCTCAACATGTATAACAGAGGTTTGAAAAAACAATTTTAACTATCAAAAATTAGGCTCAGTCATCTACTATGGTTTGGGCCAGATTAGTTATGTAAGATAAAACATCTCCCATGTTTTTTGGGGGAATATCATTAATAGCCCTAAATACTATCAAGAGACAATGTAATAACCCTATATTTTAAAAAATCTTGCATGATAGAATTAGACGCTTAAATGCGACTAAGTATCCGCACATAAACCCAAAGCAATTGTTAACTGTGTCTACAGCAATCCCCAGACAAAGGAATATAGAAATCAAATTTACTTCATTTCTATTTGAAGAACTTTACAATGGTTATTCTTCGTAAATGAGTTGACAAGAACTAATTTGAACGGTCTTAATGCTGCTTTAATGAAAGCATAGAACGAAATTAACCAAGAAGAGCTGCGGCCTATCTTGAGTAACTTCGAGCTTGCGTGATAGCAGAGGGGGGAATTTTTAACATTTAATGAAGTGGATTTGTAATATAATATAATGTTTGTTCAAATAAATTCTCCTACTAAATGTTGCCATTGTAAAATTAAGCTAGAACATACTAGGATTTTTGACACTATATATAAAAGGACTTACACATTATTTAGAACTCCCACATCTTGATCTGGAGTAAATACATCAATCATATCTAGAACATTATCATGATTGAGAGTTCGCAACAACTTCAACTCCCTATAATAAATTCATATCAGTACATAACAAAATACTGCATTTATAATATACTTAACAATAAACGCTTATACAGTCGTTAAAGTCTGACAATCACATGGTTTTTAAAAACTTTAAAAACATACCTATACGTACGCTTAGCATGAATAGTGCTTTGAAAAGGACGAAAAAATTTTTTAATAGCTACCCGTTCACCGGTGGGAATGTATTCTGCAGTACTGAAAAAAATCCATTATTTTAAATGGCTAGAAATATGAAGCAATTGAACTAATTCTAGAAGACTTCTATATTTTTAGGCTATTAGACTTACCAAACAACACCATATGCCCCTTCACCAAGCGATCGTAGCCTATCATATGTAGTAGGAATTACCCAGCGAGTTTTATTCAATTCAATCTGAATGATTACATAAAACTAAATATATAAGACTAAGTAAGGCAGATCTAAATCTATACCTCATGGTACCCATCAGGAGGAGGTCTCTCGGGAGGTGGAGGACCAAAGTTGGCAAAAAAAACTCCAGCAGATTTCATCTATACGAGATGAAGACGCGGGAGTACAGATTGTGAACTACTACATAGACCCTCAACCTTACGGAGGAGATGCACATCGGACTGAAATTTGATAAATAGGGAATGTGGTAGACTACTGATGGCATTGTGTATAATGGACTGAACTATAGATATAGCACAAATAAAATGTAGGTAAAGACCATAGAAGGTGAGCAATAGAAAAATCACTATTTTATATTTCATATCTATTTTGGATTAGAATATATTAAACAAAAGATACAAAATAATTGGATACAAATATGGACTTATGAAATATTCTTGCAACAATTGCATAGTAGAAACAATACACAACGTCAACGTGATTCAACAAGTTTTAATACTAACAAAGACAAAATAATTGTTTAAAAGATAATAGGTATTTCTAAAAATTCAGTAATATATATAATTAAATTTATCTTATATAGAACTAATAGAACTAATATAACCGAATAATTGTTTCATTTAACAAAATATACGTCTTAATTACAAATAAATCTTATAATTATTTCTACTAATGAATAAGATGAAAATGAAAATGTAACTAATTCAAAATACTAATCAACAGTATTTAATAATGTTTAAAACTCAATTCGTCAAACACATGAGTAAATTATTACAATTAGTTATTCATTCCATCATCTACAAAAAATTTTGGGGAATGGTTATCTCCCACAAAGTTTTGAATCTCTTGCCAGATAATTCCTGCAAAAGTGTGTTAAAAGGAAGAATTGGACGATAAAATTATGATTTTTAAAATGCACCTTTCCATTGTTGCACCGTTCTATCTGCATCATCATTTAGTGTGAAAGGTCCAGAGGCTATGGGTTCATCCTCAGGCATAAAATATTCATCCATGTATGGATGTGCCAAAGCTTCTTCCACTGTCATTCTACAATAAATACAATGAAAATGTTTTATTATTGAATCAAACTACTACAATATTCGAACCTCACCTTCGTTCTGGATCAAGCACAAGAATTTTATCCAGAAAATCGATGAATTTTGGATCACATCCAGCAAATCGTCGAGAGAATTCCACTCTTTCGTGATGCTCGTACGATTCAATCACCACTCGCATAGCGGAACTGTTACTGGCCTCGATCTGCGTTGGAATATTGGGATAGAAGAGCGTTCCAATACTCGTATTAATGCACTCTGAATCTTGTACATTTATCAGACTTACAAATGGGAAAATTTTAGTAGATTTTCGAACAACAATCAAAGTATGTTCCAGGATACGCGTGAAAATCTTCGGTCAGCCGCGTACAGTTTCTAAAAGAAACAGTGGCCAATAAGCTAAATGTGTTCTTAGCAGGCGCACAAATATTATTTACCTTATTCATTAATTCTTCATCGGGGCTTCCGCAGAGCTTCGTGATATTTTCGTACTGAGCGTTAGCTGAAAATGATTACTACAGTGCGTTTCAAAATGATAGCACACTTTGTTTTTTTGCCTTTTTTCTGTTCTCGATGGTCAGATTGATCCAATTTTTTTAGAGGTGGAATGTAAGAGCCTTGAAAATCTCCAGTTTAAATTTCATCGTTTTTCATAAAAAATTACTACTTTTATGTTAATTTTTCTCAAAACTACCACTTTTCATCGTTTCAAAATGATAGTACACTTCCTATATTTTGGCGTTATTTAACGAAAAAAAAAGCGCAAACTAACTAATCCTAGACTATCATGACAATGGTTCGTGCTTCTACATTGAGTATACATGAAAGACGTCAAAGTAAAGTACTGTAAACTGCCGGTTACACGTTGAAGCGGATTGCAGATGTCGTCAAGTGCTCCAGAAAGGCTATTATAAATTTCCTGCGTCACCAAGAAGAATATGGTGCAAAAAAGAGTAGTGGACGACCTGGTAATTTGAATGACCTTGAAAAAAGGGAAATTCTGCGGACAACGTCCAGTAGCACGATCAGCATCAATGAAATCCGTAGGACTTGTGACATTGACGCTTCAAAAACTACGGTGTGAAGAATGCTGGACAAGTGTCCCAATATTGTCCGATCACGGAGGAAGAAATGTCCACAAATGACACTAGGGCATAATGGTGAAAGGCTTTGCTGGGCCAAAACATTCATGAGATGCGACTGGGGAAAAGTCCTAGTCTTCGAAATAAGACTATAAACTCATTATTTAGAATCTAGGCGATCTTCAGTGGCGAGAAGAAGTTCAACCTAGATGGTCCTGATGGTTGTCACTCGTATTGGAGGGATTTACATAAGTAACCCCGACATTTTTCAAGATGAAATTTCGGTGGAGGAAGTATTATGGTTTGGAGTGCGTTCAGTGCTATGAGACTAGTCGACTTGGCGTTCGTCTCAACGAAGATGAACAGCGCTGACTACCAGGATGTCCTAGGACATCGTCTAGTACCGTATCTCTAACGATTTCGAGGTGTTAGTTTTACTTTCCAACGAGACAATGCCACAATCCACGCCAGTCGAAGCACCAAGACCTGGTTGGAGGACAGTGACGTGGAAATTCTGGGCTGGTACTCGTGCTCTTCGGACCTAAATCCAATGGAGAATCTTTGGACAATTCTCGTCTACTGGATTTATGCCGATAGTCGTCAATTTGAAACGGCCAAGGACCTTCAATTTGCCATTTGCAAAGCATGAAGCGAAGTAGACAAAAGTGTCATCAAAAACTTAGTTAACAGTATGCCTGAACGAATTTTTCAGGTTATTAATAGAAGTGGTAGTAGTACTGATTATTAGTTAACTATTATGTGCATTGATTGTTATTTTGTTTTGTCATAAACATATACTTTAATAAAGTGTGCTATCATTTCGAAACGATGAAAAGTGGTGGTTTTGATAACAATTAGCATAAAAGTGGTAATTTTTTGTGAAAAACTATTAAATTTAAACTAGAGATTTTCAAGGTTCTTACATCCCACCTCTAAAAAATTGGATCAATCTGACCACCGAGAACAGAAAAAAAGGCAAAAAAACAAAGTGTGCTATCATTTTGAAACGCACTGTATAACAGAGCAGCTTGATATTTGAAAATGATTTTTTGAAAAAGTACCATCTTCCCCAGGAAACAGCGGCTTGCCTAGCATGAGTTCAGCGGCAATGCAACCAACAGACCAAATATCAACTGAAAACAAATTTTTATACATCATAATGCATTACTCAAATCATAATATATAGTCATTCTAGAAAGCAGTTACAATTAAACAATAATTAACCTTGAGTGTTGTAACTATCAATGTTCCAATATATGACTTCTGGACTTCGATACCATCTTGTCATGACGTACTGTGTAAGCGAAGAATCGTTACGCTCTAGTGATCGAGCTAGCCCAAAATCCAAAACAGTTAAATCACAATCCTTAGTTAATGCAAGATTTCCTGGTTTGAGATCACGATGGATAATCTGAACATGAAACATGAGACATCAAAACCGTTTAAACTAAAAGAATACATTTATGAGAATATAACGTAGCATAATTACATTGGCGGAGTGAATATACTTTAGTGCTCTTAAAAGCTGGTAGACGATGAAGATCACATGTTCAGCTTGAATTATCTTCTTGCCTGACTCCAACTGATTACGCAAGATTTTGAACAAGCTACTGCCTGCGAATTCGGTAACCACATAGCTGAAAATAATATATTTTACAAACAAACAACAATTTTGATAAAGCAATAGCACTTGAAAAAAAAGAGAGATTAGTATACATACACATCTTTGAACTTATGTTCTACAACATCTGGTGTATAGATATCAATAGCTCGAATAATGTTATCATGCCTCATCAGCTGTAGTAGCTTTATTTCCCGATAAATTCTACGAGCCTGAACAGGATCTTACATAGAAATCAAAATATTATTTTATTCTCACCTAAATATTAATGATGTTGCAAATTACTTACTTGTGTAGTATCCAAGAAGGGTTCTTTCAATTTCTTTATAGCTACTTGTCGTTTCACTCCATCTCGACACTCGACTTCTGTTTTTCTTAAACAATTAAATGTTGAAACTGAAGTTAAATAAAATAAGACATATAGGTTAAATAATAAGAAAAAATAGCTCACACAACGTTTCCATATGCCCCACCCCCCAGATACTCTAATCTTCTTGAATAACCTTCAGGAAGAGTGTAATTGACTGTATTTATAGAAACAGATGTGAAACGTCTTTGGATAGGTGCTGGCGGAGAAACAAACGCCTCACTATTTTGTGGTAATTCCAGATTTATGTTAGAATTCGGTGAATCAGTAGGCATGTCCTTAAATAAAGCATTTAATAAGCGTTATAACATATTACTACTTGTTAAAGTCCTTTAAATAAATACACAATTAGCCTAGTTGCATAGTCTAATTAAACAATGCAATATTCTAGAAATCAAGTAGTAAGTAAATACGACTAAAAAAGGTAGCATAATAGTTATCAACTGATAAATAAGCATGAGGCAAATTACTAATTAAATATGAATATATCATACCATTTTCTTTTGATAATAGTCTTCAGTATCTTCAGCTTCTATGTCCTCGGCGATAACAAGAGGCGCGAACTTCACTACTATAGACGAAGCAACGTATTGATCGGCAGGTGCTTCAATGCGTAAAACTCAGATGTGTGCAATGTTTAAATGTTTTTCTTTCAAACTTAGTTTATTTAATTAATTATAGTAAAAGAATAAGTCCTTTTATCATATAAAAATTACGAGTAGATCAGGGACGCAATTAGTATTCCAATTAACTATAAAACGTGCTTGTAATAAGAAATATAAGTGGGTGTAGAATAGATAAATGCATATATGACAGTTAGAACTGCATACTTTCTTTAATACAATAAAAAACACCTACCCGTCCTCATTTGTTTAAATAGAATATAAGTAAGCAGCAGCACAAATATGTGCTGTTAAAATAAACAGAAAAAATATTTTAACAATGAAAACATGTAACTCAAGAAAAAGCATCAGTGCACTTCAGTCATTATGCTACAACCACTATTTTTAAAATGTAAAACAAAAAATCACTTACCAAACTTCCGTTCCCTGTACCGCAAACAACACAAAGAGTTACCCATAAGTACTCAGTACAGTAAAAACATTAAGTACCGGTATGAACCAAGTTCAGTGAATAAAACAGAAATGGTAAAACTGGTCAGATGGTTGTTCTGAGATGACAGATGCTCACTGTAAGGCGACACCACACATCACTATATAACAAACAATTTAAGTCAAGACTGCAATAAAGAATGGAAAAAGTAACCCTAATAGCGATTCATTATTATGGAAGAACCTTGACTTGAAATTTTCAAAACAAGGCAATACACAACCCAATTGGACGTCATATCAGCATTAATAACTTGAATAAACCCAGAAAATAATGTTTTTGACGAATATGGAGGCTTGGCACTATGTAGCTCGACATTTAGACTTTTTAAATAGATAACTAGAATTATTATAATAATTCATTAGAACAGAAAATTAATACTCACACTTTAAATTCCAAGTACTCCACGTCTTCCTACAATGTGATCTAGATGGCAGAATTAAGAATATTGCAAAATATCTGGAATCTTTTAGTTATTATCACATAATTACGAGATAAATCACAAATGTTCAAGAATTATATGCACGGTGGTTCAATAAGTTGATGGGTTATTAAACCAATCTTGAAAGTCATAACGAACAAATAGTTTTAAATAGATATGTATTTAACATTGAGTAGTAAGGCAATATATTGGGCAGACAAAACATGCCATAAAAAATACCGTAATACATGTACAGAGTTATTTCTTTTACCTCTGCAATAATAGCTTTAAGAATTATAACTACTAGAAATATAAACAATACATAAAGGTATCTTATATTAAGTGTATGCAGAAGTTGTAGTCATTATTTTTCAACGCTTTAGTAGAATTATTTTAACTCAAATCAATCTCCGCCAGTTTGCGTTTCTGTAGTGTTGGGTTTGTAGTTTGTGAAAAGCTATAAGTCAAGATTTAATGGTAAACTTAGCCTCACAAAATAATTCGAATAAGATGAGGCACCAAAAACTGCATATTCGACATTGTATTCTCTACGAGTTCCAACAAGGGAAGAATGCTGTTGAAACATGCAAATCAATATGCTCTGCACTTGGTGAAGCTGTTCTCTCCCACGGTACTTGCAAATATTGGTTCCGACGTTTTAGAGCTGCTGATTTTGATGTCAGTTACTGACAACGCTCTGTGACACCACGAACGGCGAAGACTGATGCTTTGAAATCATTATTGGATGAAAATCCGTCGCAGACCCAAGAAGAACTCGCGGAACAGTTGGGAGTTGATAAAGCAACAGTTTCCAGATGATTGCATGAGATGGGGAAAATTCGCAAGCTCGGAAAGTAGGCACCACATGAACTTTCCGAAAACAGCATTGGCAGCTGACTCAACTCATGCATCTCGTTGCTTGCCAGGCAACACAATAAGAACTTTTTCTGGAAAATTGTTAGTGGTGAGGAAAATAGATTGTGTACGATAATCCTAAACACATACATTCATGGGTAGACCCCGGATAGCCAACAACATTCACGGCAAAGCCAAACACTCACGCCAAAAAAGTCCTTCTATGCATTTGGTGAGATATGAAGGGTGTGCTGTTTTATAAAATACTTCAACCAGGTGAGACGGTTACTGCCGGGCGCTACGGTCGTTAAATGACTGATTTGCTCAATGCAATAGAACAAAAAAGACAATTTACTGGACAATAAAGTCAGAAGGTCATTTTGCTGCATTACAACGCTAGGCCTCACATTGCTCTTAGTACTCAGAAGACCAGTTTGGACTTAGACTGGGAAGTTTTTCCGTATGCAGCGTATTCACCAAACCTGATACCTTCGGATTAACACTTATTCCGCTCGATGCAGAACTATCTAGCGGGACAGTGCTTTCGAGATGTGGCTGAGATGCGAAAATGGATCGACGATTTCATTGCCTCCAAGCCGATGTCGTTTTTCCACGAAGGAATTCGAAACTGACCCGAGAGATGGCAGAAGGTCACAGAAAACGAGAACAAATATTTTGATTATTGAGTTGTTTTTTATACATTATGGAAATAGTGAAAAGTTGGAAAAGAAATTAAAACTTCTGCATAAGCCTAATAAATGACAAAAATATTTACAAATACTAATAATTCAAATTTTGCACAAAAAAAAACTCTTATAATCAGTCTAAAATATAACCTAAAATCTTCATGGCAAGGCAGCGACAAGTTAAACCTGACTATTTTCTCTATGTCTACTTCTATTGCTACGATTAGATCCCGTACGATGTAAGGGTCCCATACTCTTTGATCTCTTTTGACTACTTTCCAACGATTGTTTCCTACTTACAATGGATCCTGTTCTACGATTTTCCAATACTGAGTGAGAATCTAATACACCAGAGTGATACCTAAAAAAGACGAAAAAATACCTTTATATGCATATAAGCAAAATCTTATGATATGAATTAAGTATGAAAATAAACTTAACTCGCTACACTAGTGGCCCGTAGAGTATTATATGGACTAGCCACAAATATATTATTGGGAGATTTGCGATGCAATGATAAAGTTGAACATCCCGGAATTCTGAATATTGTAGGAGAAAATATTCAGAACAACAATAACATATGATAGCTAAAATTAACTTGATATTTTCATTTAAATATAAAATTGTCATATTTATTAGTTAATTGGTTTATACGACTAAAAAAGCAAAATACGCATAAATTATGTAATATCGAATTAATATAACGGTATGTATTTGAACTGACACAGGCGGATAAAGTTTCATCTCATCATGAGGACGAACTATTGATGAATGTGCATATTTATTCTCAAGAACAGGATAAGCTGGAGGTGGGAGCGGTTGATATGGATGTTTTTCAAAAATTGGCGGAGAAGTCTAAAAATTAACGTTCGTTTCTAAATACAATTCTAATAATAATACATATGGAACTCGTTAATTAATTAATAGTATTAATAAATAATTATAGTTACTGTCTTTAGTAATTTTTAAAAGTAATACAGTAACCTGATACATTGTTGTTATTGTAGTCAATCGAGCAGGTTCATCATGATGTTTTGTATGATGAAGGTAAAGCTTGAAGAACTAGAATGAAATATTAATGTCTCATTTGCCAGCTATTTCTATTTAAAAGCAAATTAGTCCAATAAAAACAGACGACATAGACTTACGCTCGAAGTAATAAGTGCATATAATACAGCGATTATGACTAGTAGTGATCCACTAAAAAGTAACATGGGGCCAGCAACTTGGATAGGAGGCGGACGAAGACGACGATCAGATGACCATGTCCAAAAGGGCGAATCATACATTACGTGAAAACCCATATATATCTGAAAAATTTATTTGAATAATTAATTAATGGGAGATATTTAAAATAACTGATAACACCGATTACGATTAAACATAAAAACAATAAATATATTTAAAACTCATCATAAGCAGTCCACCTAAAATCATAAAGACACCAAATGCACATACGCATACCACAGAGGAAGAACCACGAAATTTCCTAGGAAAAAACGATCGCTTTAATAACAATACTCGGTAATAATGATTTTAAAAAGTGGTAATTATATGAAGTACAAATATGTCACCCATTTAAATTAACTTTAAATAAGTAAAAAACGTTTACCAACGATGTTCTGTACGGAAAAAATCCAAAATGTGCTGGATAAAGAATATCCCATCCTTTAGGATAATAATAGAAGTATGGATCCCTTTGTGCCATTGGTCCAAAATGAAGAACACGTTGATTACCTGTGATATATAAATATTGGTATTTGCTCTTGTAGTTAGAACTTGTATTCTATTTGAAACCTGTCCACTGTGAAGGATCCAATTCGCCAGCTCCCGCTTGAACCATTTCATCTTTTTTATGCGTTACTTGATGAAGCTTATCTAAAAGGAATATAGGTAATGAGTAAAACTATAATACGGCTAACAAAGCTGCGATTATAAAAGCTTCAAAAATAAATTTAAAACAAGCCATATACAGAACATAAAGAACATAAATAAACGTGCAGTGAACTTAATTTGTGCTCGTCGTTTTCTTTTCTGATGCTGACGTTCAGGTTGTTGCGAAAAAAACAAATGAGTCCGAACCCTTTCTTGTTGACCACTTGAAAGATTTGAACGACCTCTTTTACCTCCCATCTGAATTTACGTCAAAGAAAATATAAGAATCTTCGGCTTGATCTTATTTGTATACAAACAGACTTCACTTGTTAGAATAAGTAAACAAAATATCTAGTTCTTATTCAAATATAACTTTTTTAAATATTGCATTGAGTTTGTTACCACTATAATTATATGCTCAAATTTATCAATATAGATAAATGGTTCCTACCAGAAAATAAAATAGATGTGATAGCACATTATCAACGTTATTCAGCCATTAATTAAGGATAGTATGTTGTTTATATGATTAAATTTCACATTCATTAAAAAATCACTAGTAAATAACTTACCATCTTGCTTCGTTCCTATCCTGTTCGTCTTCTAATCATATCAACATTGGTTTTTCCTCTTGAATACCAATTGTTCTAGTTTTCAGTAAATCCGGATGTATTGGTTAAAACGAATTTGTTCGATGAATATAGCAAGAATACAGATACACAGCGTAGTGATCGTTTAGAAGACGGAGGAAGTCGAAAATCGAACATATGTTATTTTCCGTCAATCCTATCCCAATCCTCACGATTTCGCTGTTCATCTCAGTGTCTGGACTCTCGCCAGCAAAGAACAAAATCTTTCTCCAATAGTAAATTAAACCGCCCGTCAGACTGATACCATACACTTTTCATACACTACGCATTCAAATAAATCCCAACTAATGCATTAACAGTTATTTTTACGTATAGCCTAGTTATATTGTAAAATTATAATACATTTAAAGCAAAATACAAGGTATTAATTTCTTTAGTACATATTTTGTATATGTAATTATAAGAGGATATTATTTATCTGATTTAGCTAATCTTTTATTTCATATATCTAGTATTTCATATGTATTTATCTAATATACTATATTATATAACAACAATATAATATTACCCTGAAAATTAGTTAACATAGATGAAACTAGGTCTTTTGTTTTTAGAGTTCTTAGAGAAAACTTAGGCAACAAGGATTCTAAATGAGTTACTAGTATAAACTAATATTCGAAATATTTAGTAAAACTTATTTTGATAATTCCTGTATTTATTTAACATGAGAGTGGATTTTACTTGTTATATAGATTATTTTTCATATTTAAACCACGTGTCGTTCTAATTTGATAACTAATTATCACACATATATATATATTAAATTTTTGAGTATTAATTTCTAAATTATGTTATAAAAGTAAAGCAAAAACTTCAATTTTTTGTACTACATGGTTTTTGTTTAATAACAAATTTTTATAATTAATGCTTTTTAAAATTTATGAATATGGGCTAAAACGGAAATTTTTTTAGCAGTTCTGTCCAACGGTTGGCTATAAAATGGCTACGCTTGCTCGTTCTGGAAATATTGCCACCAAAGTCGTGAGTTTTAATTTAACTATGATAGGTTCAATAGAGATGAATAGACAGTATTAATTTGTAACTTGGTACTTTATGCTTAGAATATTATGCATTTTAAGATCTGTGGAGCTCAACAAAATATCAGTTTTGTTGCTGTTACTCCTTCGGTTGACAAGGTTTGTTGAATTTGGTGATCTAACACTTAGTATTTCTTATTAATATTTGTTTAGTATTCAGACTGTAAGTAGGAAAATTATTTTTAGGTGAGTTGCATCAATGATGTAATAACTGACTATAAAACAGCCGATTCCTTGCAAGCAGCCGTTACTCGTAGCACTCAACAAGGTGGACTTTTCACTCGCGGACTTGCAATCAAAGGAATCAATGGTATATGCGTATTGAAATTCATGTTTATTTAGAATAACAATTTAGTACTTACATTTTAGTATCATCACGGCGATTAGCGCATACCGATGTGCAAGTGCCAGATATGTCTGCATATCGTCTTGAATCAACTCTGGATACTGAAAAGGCTGCCAGAGATACTGAAGACGGAAGGAGGGCTTTGCCACATGCTGTTTATTATGGGGGTTTGTAGGCTAAACTCACCGATCTATGTACCTTCCGTATATAAAATTCTTATCAATTAATATAAATGTCTTATTTTAGTTGGGGGAGTCATGTCACTCTGGGCAGGAAAGGAGACTGTGCAAACCATGGTTTTATACAAGGTGAGGAGTATTATAATAGCCTATTTTATTGTTCATAGACTTTAGTTTAAACCTGAGCCATTTAGGCTATGGCTGCTGACCAGCGTGCGTTAGCTTCGATTGAGATCAATATGAATGAAATTCCTGAAGGTCAAACGAAAACATTTGAGTGGCGTGGAAAGCCTGTATTTGTGAAACATCGAACCCCAGCCGAGATTGAAAGGTTAGTTTCTTATTCATTTGACTATTCTTAAGATTTGTCAATGTCATTATTCAAACATAAATATGATGCACCTAGGAATCTAGGAAATATTTATATTTATAGCTATATCTTTTAAAAATTATTGGCTATATTTGTTGTTATTTGACCAAGTATGTTAAAATCTTCCAAATACGAATAAAAAGAGTGTGGCTGTTTGAAAGTTTAATTAGGCCAACTGTATCTTTAATATAGTAATCCTAGTATTAGTGGGAAGAATAAATTGACTAGTTCCAATCTTATAAATACGATTAAGTGACAATAAAATTTATTTAAAGGGTCTTTGAAAGGGGAATTAGAACAAAATATAATGAGCTCATTTGTTGGAAAATTTTTTGATGTCCACCATAATTTTAGTCGGTACATCAACAGTTATAAGTAAGCAAGAAGGATGTTTGGCCATAGAATTCAAAATATATTATTTTTAATTTAATAAAGAAAAAGTGGTTAGTCATAATTACTGATCAAACTTTGACTGTAGAGAAACTAATTGGATTTATCATCTATACTGTATATTTCCATGTTCAAAATTATATGTCCTAATTTTACTTTTTTTTTCTGTTTTGTTTTTAGTAGTTTATATTGTTTATGAGGGCGCTTTTGGGTAAGTCGTCATTAACCAATTCATATATGAGTATTGGATACAGGGAGAAGGCTGTGCCTGTGGGTGAACTGCGTCATCCCCAACATGACGATGAACGTGTACAGAAGGATGAGTGGTCGGTTGTCATCGGTGTATGCACCCACCTAGGATGTGTGCCAATAGGTTGGACTGTATAATTATGTAATATACTAGTAAAAGTATACTGCTTTCTGCGCATTTGAGCAAAATACACATGGTTTTCTTATTGAACTAGTCTATTCAAATTCTAAATGATGTAATACGTAGGATTTAAACAACCAGTAGCATTTTAAGTGAAAATCTAGTAATTAAAATAAATTGGTTTTTCACTAATCGCCCAAAATGGACCAAAAGTTATAGAAAATTTTCTATTAAAAAAGCAAAAAATAAGTTGATCTAAAAGCATCAGATAGTAAAAAATACTAGATACGAAGTTTTAGAAAGTTTAAATGATCCAGTGAGATTTGGACATGTTGTTTTTTATTACTGGGTATCATGTATATTCCTTGTAATTGTGTGGTTTTTAGGCTATTACTTCTTCTATGATTTTAAAAATTGTTATATTATAATGTAAATAAAATTGCTAGTGTACATTATAGCCAATTCTGGTGACTTTGGTGGATACTATTGCCCATGTCATGGTTCCCACTATGACGGTTCTGGACGTATCAGAAAGGTAGTTTTACGGCAACTGGTTTTGGTTATATGCATTGTATTATCAGTTTATCTCTAGGGGCCTGCTCCATTGAACCTTCACGTGCCTGCCTACTCTTTTAAGGATCAAACTATTGTTATTGGATCCTCATAATAGCTTCAGTTAACAGTACCATCCATTTGGTACTTTAGTTTTTAGGTGATTTTAATTTACTATTGAAACTTGCACTAAATATTTGATTCTTGAGAATTGTGAGATATTGTAATTGTTATTTAGAGAAGATAAGAATAAAGGTATTTTATTTGATCTTGTCTTTGATTGTACACTAATATGCTCAATTTTTTAAATCTGCAGTAATTAATACATTCAGTTTAAAACACTAGACATTATGTGATGCTCATAGCTATAGAATTCTGTCTCTATGAAAATTCACTCCTCTTAGTTTTATGCCATGCATTAATGAGGTTTATAAATACTGAAACTAGAATTGGGAACCCATGGGATTAACATTGGAGCTTATTAGTTTTAGTGCGATCAATAATACCTAAGTAGAATATTGACGCGCTCAATATATTACCTGGAAAGTTAAATTAATCCTTTTTTACTTCGAACGGTAGCAAGTCTACAACCATATGCTAGATCAGGCTAGTAAATGCTCATAATTGGCTCACAAAATAAGTTTATTAAAAAGCACAAATAGTGAATAGTATCATTATAATTCTTATGATACTTACTTGATCTTACAATACTAGGTATATCATGCTCACTACTCTTATTATAGTTTCGTAGACATGTTGCAACTGATTTCACTTCTGGTTACTGTTGTTTAGGCGGCAGTTCTCAGCGTGACTTCCAACCCGATAAAAAGAATTGTTTGGTGCAGTTGGTCACTTTTTCCTAAAAACCAGTACAACTTATTCTAAATCTTACTTTATTTTATATATACAAATTATCTTTAATGTATATATATATATGTGTGTGAGATCATTTATCGATAAAAATTGTGTTTTCGATAGTATGATAGTCTTCCTTCAGTACTTCTCCTATATCGTCGATCCCTTTGTATTTCACTACCGATCGTTTCATGAGTCTCCTGATAAGGACGTCACTTTCTATTTGTGCTTGCTGTGTACACACCATATAATCGATTTATTGCACTCGAATGCGAAGAACTGAACTGTGGTAGGATTTAGCACTTAAAACAGGTGATTTTTCTTATATAGAAACTGAGTCACTTAATGATTACACTTCCTTTATTTTGTGAATATTTTCTCTTCATTTTTTCTATACTAGTCTGTTTTGAAATTTTATTCTAATTTCTCGGTATAAAATAGATCCCTTCTATTGCGCTGTCACAGACTCAATTTAATTCTCGTCCAATTCAATTCAATGTCGGCTTTCGTTCACTGTTACACTGTATACTTCCATTTATTCACGATGGTATAAATAAAAGTTACTATGCGAAATTTATTTATTTATTTCAGGAATTTGTAACGTAAGAGTTTATAATGTATTGTTTAGGAATCTTAATAAAAGGAATTATCCAAATTTCCTACAACGAATATCACTTTGATTACAGATTCTTCATGCCCTCTTTGAATATATCTGCCCTCAAATACCCCATAGGTTTCATAAGAGTAATAGAGTTTGTAAGTTAATTTATCTACGTGTAAAAGTACAAAAGTAGTAGAATATGAGATTTAAATTGAATAAGGGATAAATCTTATAGTTCTACATTAGATACGATAATACTGGATGGTAGGTCATCTCTTATTTTATTTAGGGAATATTTGTTGTTTAGGTCTTTATAGTGATAGCTATTGCGGCAGTGAATAGTTGGAGCGTGAATATCCAATACCAATGCGCTGATAATACGACCAAAACAGAGGATATTTCAACATTCAGGTATGCCTAATATGATTCACTTCCTTATTTTTTTACAATTATTATGGCATTATTCATATTATTCAGCCTTTCGGAAGCCACTATCAATGGCTGTCAAAGCAGCAAGTCACTTTGGGCATCAAATGAAAGTGCGGGCGGGTAAGTTAATCAAACATGTAGATTGAGGTTAAATATTAGTATGTACAAATAGATCTGTTTTTAGGAGTGCCAGTTTCTTCTATTTCGTAAATGTAACCGCCCTTATCTATGTGCTTATCATTTTATTCATCTATATTGTGATTTGGGAATTCTATCAGCTGGAAAAGAGAGTGGCATTAGCTGTATGTACATAATTTTATTCGTAAATTATAGGATGTAGGGTTTAAAAAATAAAGAGGACAAAGAAATACAAATATATATAGAAAAATAATCCGATGTCTTTAGGATCTCGCCATTACGGCGTTATTCTTCATATTATTCTTTTTCTGCTCAGCAACATGGTGGGCCGGAGCAAATACAATTGGAAAAGCAACAGAGTATTTCATAATATCTTATTTTGTATTTTGTATCAGATCTATTAAAATAGACATATTTTAAGTGATTATCTTGTATTAACAACTATTGTAGAAAAGAACACTTGACTGTTATCCTAAAGGAGAAATTTAATGCCACATATATTTCAAATCAGACACACAACGGAAAACTCGTCATATCAGTGGTTAGTGTGATTCAAAATTCCTTTCAGAACTAGCTTCCCTTCTTTGTTGAAAAAATTCTTTCTAGCTCTTTTTCTAGAGTGATATATTATCTAAAGATATGACGAAATAAACTATTTATGTAAATTATATTTTTGGTAATATCCGCTATTTTTAGCTTTCCGACTGGGTCTGTGTATTCACTTTTGCTTTTAATTGCTGGTTCATATGGAAGGAAGTTGTTCCTAAACAATCTATGGATCCTACTCAAATAGCTTGACCTAACAAGTTTCAAAAAAAATTCCATTTATGCTAATTCAAATATTTTGGTTATATTTATTCTAAGAAAGTTGCTCATATAAGCCTGAAATTTACAATAATATCAAAACATAATCATGCACATAGTGACAAAGTCATTTAAACTCTTAATAACATTGTTAGATTGTATATCTGACTAAATCTAGTTATAGTCTAAATAGATTTTTTCAGCCCTCATAGAATACATTTGATGTAATTTGTACACATAAGAAAGGTGTTCTCCACCATGAAAAATATAATACGGTTAGTGTAAGATAGTAAAAATTAGTAAGATTAATTGATAAAGAGCATTCTTATTATAGTGAGTATTGTTGCATTATTCCGTATTTGCCATAAAAATTGAAATAAATACTTAAATCATAAACTTTATTCCATATAGTTATATAGCCTCTTTGACAGCTATCCAAAGAGACAAGTGTTGGACGTCTTCAAAATACCGAAAACCAGTTATCTGAATGCATAAACGAACCTCATCAACTACATTCATCAAATACATCCGTCAGCAGGGGTTCCTCGTGTTCCGTATATCAAGCGTACAAAACAATAGCTCAACCACGAAGTTATTAAAAAGTGTGAAAGCAATTCACGTCAATTGTAGTCACACGTGAGTATTTTCTTGCATTATCAACTTAGTATCCTTCCATTGATAGATTTTTTAAACTAAATCCTCCTTCTCCATAGATAGATCCATTTCTTGGATAACTTACTTGCAAAGCATTCAATTTGAAAAGTTCTCCAAAATGTATTGGATCAGATACATTGGTAGCACAATGTTTCCCTCCAAATGGATCTAAGAATATTGCTGAACTGAATTTTTAAAAGAAAAGGACTATACTAGTATGTGGGTAAGTTAAAGGCCGTTGAATAAAGCCCATATTCAGGAAGTTTTAGATTTAATATTGTTCAAATCCTAACCTTCCAAGTATTGAACAATAATTTATGCTTAATATAATAATTAATAATACATTGAATCATATGATTTATTCTATAAATGATAACATGTATCTTCAATCTAATTAGTTACTTAAAGATGTTTCTAGAAGTATCATGGTGCAATACAGAAGTGGTAAATTACTATGCGAAAGATAACATCTTATCTCCATTTCACCTTATGCACACTTTTAAAATCCATTCTTACTCTTTTTGGGCTTAGCTGGTGGTTAAATGGATGATTAAATGGAACAAATTATATTAATTGGACAAGGTGCAGTATTGGCAGTGCTTGTCTGGCCAACGATGGCAAGTAAGTTGACATGGCAAAAAATATAAATAATCTAGATGCTTAATTACATAATATGGGGAAATTATTGAAAATTATTCATAATCAGGACTAAATAGAAAAACTACCAATGCCAGAACCTACAATGTTGTAACAAACAATGAGACAGGGGAGAATAGAGTTAAAAATGGAAAAACAACATCTATGAATAAAATTAAGAAAAATACAAGCTCGAGGAATAGAAAACAGGGAAAGCGAAAAAGTAAGGTAGTGTTCTTTTTAGTGCCCCTAAATATTACAAAAATTGATTAAATAATATATTAGGTGGTTGCAGAAGTTTTAGTCACTTATTTCAGCGCTTTAGAACAAATATTTAAAACGTAAATAAATTCCCGCTCTTCTGTGCTTTTGTAGTGTTGGGTTTGTAGTTTGTGAAAAGCTATAAGTCAAGATTTAATGGTAAACTTAGCCTCACAAAATAATTCGAATAAGATGAGGCACCAAAAACTGCATATTCGACATTGTATTCTCTACGAGTTCCAACAAGGGAAGAATGCTGTTGAAACATGCAAATCAATATGCTCTGCACTTGGTGAAGCTGTTCTCTCCCACGGTACTTGCAAATATTGGTTCCGACGTTTTAAAGCTGGCGAATTTGATGTCGATGACCGATAACGTTCTGGGACGCCACGAACGGCAAAGAGTGATGTTTTAAAAGCATTATTGGATGAAAATGCGTCGTAGACACAAGAGAAGCTCATGGAGTAGTTGGGAGTTGATCAAGCAATAGTTACGAGACGATTGCACGAGATGGAGAAGATTTGGATGATCGGAAAATGAGTATCTCATGAACTCCCCAGAAACAGCATTGGCCGCCAGCTTAATCCATGCGTCTCGTTGCTTGCCAGATAACGCAAGAAGAACTATTTGTGGAAAATTGTTACTGGTGATGAAAAATGGATTATGTACAACAATCGTAAATGCACACATTCATGGGTAGACCCCGGACAGCCAACAACATCGACGCCAGAACGTCCTTCTGTGTGTCTGGTGGGATATGAAGGGTGTGATGTTTTTTGAACTCCTTCAACCAGGTGAGACGGTTACTGCCGGGCGCTACGGTCGTTAAATGACTGATTTGCTCAATGCAATAGAACAAAAAAGACAATTTACTGGACAATAAAGTCAGAAGGTCATTTTGCTGCATTACAACGCTAGGCCTCACATTGCTCTTAGTACTCAGAAGACCAGTTTGGACTTAGACTGGGAAGTTTTTCCGTATGCAGCGTATTCACCAAACCTGACACCTTCGGATTAACACTTATTCCGCTCGATGCAGAACTATCTAGCGGGACAGTGCTTTCGAGATGTGGCTGAGATGCGAAAATGGATCGACGATTTCATTGCCTCCAAGCCGATGTCGTTTTTCCACGAAGGAATTCGAAACTGACGCGAGAGATGGCAGAAGGTCACAGAAAACGAGAACAAATATTTTGATTATTGAGTTGTTCTTTATACATTATGGAAATAAAATTGAAATTAAAAAAAAAATGACTGGAACTTCTGCAACCACCTAATATTTAATAGAACAGTAGCTAATAGAACTTCTGAGATAATGAACCCAACAAATTTAATCATGTATCTTTAAATATTTTCATTTCACTATGTTCATTAATTTCTTCATTGGTCAGCAAAGAACCCCTCTTGAGTAAAAAAAATATTTCAGATTTTTTACTTGTATGCGGTATTCTATACTATTTTCCAGAAAATAAGGATGATGAAAAAGAAGAAAGTTGGAGTTCAATACAATAAAAAAAAAAGTACAACTAAAATGAGACGTAGAAATCAAACTAGGAAATCAGGAAAGACGAAAAACGTGAAACTCTGCAAAAATACAGATGTAAAAAAAGGAAAAACCAAGTACAAAGAAACGGTCCAAAACATTGAGGGAGGTATGTAGCTAATTAATGAGAAATTGGATAAGTATCAAGCAAGAACAATGCTAGATATGAAAAGAAAGTTTTAAAAGAATTGGAGTCAAGGAATATAAATAAAATGGGAAGTGTATTCCAAAGGAGATGACCTCATGCAAAAAATCCACTTGTATTGGTGGAACAAGATAAGTTTCTTACTGATAGTTAATCTGATTATTTTAGTACTGACGAAAATTCTATTACAGCACATAGCAGATTTAGAACTGGACATTCTTTCTCTAATCCATTTCGAATACCAAGCAAGAATCGTTTACCTTCAAATGCCACAAATTAAATTTATGGAAAAACAATTTTTGATAAGTGTAAAACATTCGTCTTAATCTATAGCTCTTTATTATACAAAATATTAACAGAAGATGTACGGCTAATCTCTAAGGAAAGAAAAGCAATGGAAATAAAACGATCCAGTTTCCTCAATGGCTGCTTCAAGATGGAATACTTAAACGTTTGTTTATTCCTAAATTATGTAATCCGCTGATAGTTTGTTATTATTGCTTCAGGGCTCCGATGGCCGCATGTGCTTTAGTACAGGTCGTTTCGGAGCTGAGTTCTTGCTTCCAAACAGCTGTGTTCCTGTTACTGTTTACCACTCAGATGATGATGACGATGTAAGCAGCACTAGTGAATGCTGACTACACTATCATCACTTTAAAGTACCATGTAATTAATAAGTATATAATATATAAAAAATAGTACACAACTATTAATACATTAGTCATTTTTATTGTTTAAAACAATTGAATACCCGCAAAAATATCAATAATCACGTAGAACAAAAGAATTAGTAATGGTAATAACAGTAACAACAATATAACGAGTAATTGTTAGTAAGTAGGAAACTGCGGGTTAACCTCAGAAGCCCATGCCTCATATCCTCCTTGGATATCTTTCACCCTGATTGGGGATAGCTTGTCACGTAGCATCTCGACTGCCAACTGAGAGTCGTTACCTCTATGACATATGATAAAAACTGCAATAAGGTCCTATAGAACAACCTTCCGATACTTCTTAATTGGCGCTACCAGAATTACCTTCATTTTCAATAGATGGTACTCCCAGTCTTTTTAGAAGAGAATCAAAATCAAGTTTACGTAGCTCATCTAGAGTTATGTCTAAAAAGTTCTTTCATAGATTAAAGTAATATTGGGAATAAAACCAATTATTTGTACTTTTTATGAAATAACGAGAAAATACAAACGTACTCTTAGCCTCTTCAAGGGAAGCGATAGCAAATTCGCCAGGAGGCCTAGTATCTATGAGTATAGGATGACTCGAAGAACGAATAGCACTATACTCTTTGGGCGAAATACGTTGATCAGGAAGCAATAAATTAAGGCAGGGACTCTGAGAGTAGACAGATTATATTATTTCTTTCACGATAAAACTAGAATGAGGCAAATTTGGTACTTCAATATTAGATGGTAAATTGTAATGTATACGAACCTTATCCTGTATACCAGCCCCACAAAATAATTCATAGTCAATTAATTGAGTGATAACAGGTTGTAGTCCACATACACTACAATCTTTACTCTGAGGACGCAAAGAAACTATTCGTGATCGACCAGAAAGACCATCAAACAGATAGAGTTTAGCAGTAAACGATGCTGAAATTTACTTTATCACTTATTTGGTACAAAAACCTATCTAATATTAGAAAACTAACGTTCAATTCCAGCTGCGATTTTAAGCACCTCGAGAGCTTGCATACTTCCAATTACACCAACAACTGGTCCTACTACGCCGCCATCACTACAGTTTGTGACAAAAGAGGCATTCGGTGGAGTAGGAAATAGGCAACGATAACATGGTCCTTTCTGAACCATAAAAAATCGCTGGCATTTTATTCGTATTTGAAAGAAGCCAAAAATCTCATTATGACATTACAGAATAATATACTAGAATAGTGAAAAGACAATTTTAAAAATACCGTTTTTTCTCCATAATGATATACAGTGAGCTGCCCTTCCCATCGTAGAGCGCTACCACTTACAAGTGGTTTGTTCAGAAGAACACAAGCGTCATTTACAAGATATCTAGAATAACTTTTAAAAATCTGTAAATGATAGTTTAACACTAAAGGCCATAATTATAGAACTATTAAAGTAATTGTATACCTAGTTGATACATTATCAGAACAATCCACGATGATATCATAGCATTCCATTATACTCATGGCAGAATTTCTATCCAGTACAACATTATGAGTAACAATATTGACAAGGTGATTTAGTCTAGACGTAAAAGAAAATTAGATCATGATAATAAATTATTTTAGCGTTAATTACAATGAGAAATGTTTAAAATTAAAACTAAAACCCACTCTGATAATGATTCCTTAAGTGAATCAACTTTTGGCTTTCCTATATTGCATTCCTTATGAGCAATCTGACGATGAAGGTTATCACTGGTAACCTGAAACTAGTTTCTCCTTATAAAAGTAGAATCACAAAACTTTTAACTCAAAAGTCGTAATTGTTGTCTCCATATCAGAGTTTTGCTAACTTGATCATAATCGACGATCCCAACTGTTCCAATACCTGCTCCAACTAGATAAGTTGAAACTGGACAACCCAACCCACCCGCACCAACAATTAAAACTCGCGATGATTGCAGACGTGCTTGACCTAAGAAGTATTTCCGTATGACTGATCAAAAATAGCTTATTCAATGATAACTGTGAAATAATTGATTACGTTTTGGGCAATATTTCATTGGAATAAACTAGTATGTATAAAATATTCATAACTGAATGCCACTAATTTACCCGAAACTCCGATTTCACTGATAAGTAGCTGTCTGCTATACCGTCCAATTTCTTCTTTTGTAAGAGAGTAGCTCATTACTTCTATAAAACTAATATAAATAAAAGTATTCAATTCAAATAATAGCGAAAATACACCATCATTACAGGTATCCAATAGGTTGTCGTTTAATAGTGCTTACATAAATAGCGTAAACTTATAATCCACGAAGCACTACAGTTTATAATTTTTGAATTTGCTAGTTGTTTTAAATCTCATTCTATGTAGTGGGACGAAAAATTCTGGTTTTAATATACACTATATTCTATTACTCCATTATTTTTCGGAATATACATAAGTAGCTAATTTATTTAAAAAAAATTCTAAACAGCTGTTTACATTTGCTTTCATGACATCGAACAATTTCTTTTTTCAAATTAATAAATTCAAAACTTCGTATATACGTATTAACTCAATATCTCCACCATTTCAACGTTTTAAAAGATTTAAACAAACTATTCGAAATACAATTCTTACGCTAATATTGTCACAATAATTCATCCTTTATCAAAATATTAAAGGAATATAACAACAATAGGCCTTTAATAATATTTACACCAATGAACATCTAGGATTGCATACCTGTAAGTGTTGGATTTATCGCTAATAATCCTTTCATATTTGTAGTTTCTGCAATTCTCTTTTATATTAATTTAAGAAATGTATTTATGGACATTACGT
This sequence comes from Heterorhabditis bacteriophora, assembly GCA_964036235.1. Lineage (NCBI taxonomy): Eukaryota > Metazoa > Nematoda > Chromadorea > Rhabditida > Heterorhabditidae > Heterorhabditis > Heterorhabditis bacteriophora. The sequence continues at coordinate 3,982,228 of OZ038429.1, forward strand.
TATGTTTATGATAGTTTCACATTTTTGAATGGATACTATAATTATAAGATACTACTATAGCTTATTAATGTTATTGCAGTCATGTTGCTTCGGGTTTGTGGTCAAAAGATGCGATGGAGAGTACTGCATTCATTTCGTAATCTAGCCTCCAATTCTGAAACCTCTGTGGAAGTAGAAAGGAAATCTGAATTATACAGGTATGAATTCATTCTATGCTTCTGCCTATATCCACTACTCATCTAATGTGTTTATATTTTATTATTCATTTTGAACTTACTTGCTCTGTTTGCATTCATGTGATATAAATCTAATTTTCACGCTTGCATTTTTTATATTGCTGATTTAGAAAAATGACTGGTTGATTATAGTGGATTTTAACAGTTAAATTCTTATTTTTATTCAAATTCACTGTACAATTCAGGCCTGGATCGGATTCATACGCATATGAAAATCCTTGGCCAAAGCTTAATGGAGGTCGCTTGGATTGGCTATTCGGCGATGGATGGCGACGACCACTGGCTAAAGAACAAGGAGCCAAGATGGTTAGTATGACAAATTTTTTACTATTTGATTTCATTCACTTTCAAGACCTAATTTCCTAAGTAACATTTTGCTTAAATCAGTCTTATTATGGAATTATATGTATAAATATTGATTTTATCAAGACATTCTTATTTTAGCGTCGGGAATGGATTTGGTTCTCACAAGTATCTCATGATGAGCATAAAGATTGGCTTAAATTCCACCAAGTTGCTTTCCTACTGTTTACGGTACTGACTACGTGGTTTACATGCTGGATTATGTTTGCTCGTCCCGACTGGTTTGTATACCTCTTTATATATACGAAAAGAAACTAGGAAGGTAGCTAAAAAGATTTTGACTTCCAAGATTTCGCACTATGAGAGAACTAAACGAGCATCAAAGATTGGTAGGTAGTGTTTTTTATGCAAATAATAGAGAAATTTCATTGATATAATTATATTAAAAATTCTAATCGTAGAACATAAAGATTTTGAAATTTATCTATTGCCGCTCATAATAAATTAATTACTATTTTATTTTTTAGAACAATGTGAGACATAAGTCTTACGATATATTGCAATAGTTATCTTTAATATTATGAAATGTATTATTATTAAGGCCCATGGGAAGAGAGTGGGCTTTACGTGAGGCGCATTTGGAAATCGTTCGTCGAGAGAAGGCTGGATTACCACTTATCAGTCCTGATCTTGTAGCTAGGTACATTCTAGATTGATTTTTGATTTCATGTAGATTTTAATAAATACTTATAATTTAAAATGTTCAATGTTTCGATATCTCATTTTTATCAATGCCCGCTTCAATTGGTTCTATTTATACAGTTCTTAACTATTAATTTATTCTAGAATATGCTGTAGTTCTTGCTCTATTTCAGGGAGCGCGTGATTGCCAGTCTACCTGCAGATGAAGAGCTGCGGGACTTTGAGATCCTTATATGAGTTACGTCTCGCCTCGTGCATAAGGTCGATCTATATACTACTGTTCCTATTGACGTTGTATTCACATTTATTTTATGAGAATATAAATTAGAACTATAATCCGTGTAGAATTTTATTATCGACAACGATAATGATTATTGATATTATAGGAATTTTATTGTTGTATAGTATATAAAATTTTTGCTTCTGTTATTTGACAGCCAGAGATATCATTTCCATGGACTGCGTCTCATTTCTGTGCGACCCATCCTTGATTGAATATTTCTATCAACACTTCGAATCCTGCTGGCTGATGTACTGCGCCATAGACGCTCGCCACGACGGGAATTGCTTGAAACTAATGTCTGATTAAGTTTGCAATGAATAATTACCATGAAAGATACTTCATGGTGAAATACTTATTTGTTGTTAATGTGAAATATATAGTTAATCTACATTATCCTCTCAAACGCGTTTTTTAAAGCAACGATATCGTGCTGTGGACCACTTTTAGATGTTAGTCCTGCTGGGTAACAAGTACGATAGAATTGAAGATCTGAAAAACATTAATTGGTTAATATTGAGCTCGGGGAAATGAACTAAACAATGTGGTAATTTGAGATCAAATCGTTTTGACTAAACTTACTGCCTGTAAGATATATGGCTTTGTATCCCCTTTCATGCAGTGTCGCCGTAACTACATTGGCTCGATGGCCATAAATTACCAAAGTTGTGCCTGTTTTCCGAGCAGATTCTAGTATTGGCGTCTCAAAGTAATTGCGTGAAAGTAATGTGCGATTGAAATGGTGAGCTAAATTGGAATTACTAACTCACCCCTCGTTTTTCACTGGTTTATTTGAGAAAAAAATAAGTGTTATACAGATATAATTCCATATAATTTTATTTCAACCCTATTGGGTTATCCACTGACATAACCAGTAATTCATAACGAATTCGTATTTTTAGCAATTGTTTCCTAATTTTTAAATAATTACATGATTCTGAAAGCAATTCAAAACCTACAGTCAGTGATCGTTTTCAATTACAAATAAGCCGTATAATTATTGTGTATTACTATTTTCACTAACCTGTAATAAGGTGCTCATTTTCGTAGTCATGCACGTCATTTACATCGAGGAGAATAAAGTTCCCTATTGAAATTGGCTTTCCTTCCGCACGTAAAAGTATGAATTTTACCTTAAGGAAAACTAATTTTATTTATTGAAGAGAGAATACAGGAATTTCAGCTAATTCGAGTTAGTAGTACTTCATATTATTACGAAATTTATCCATAATGAAAGGAATAAATACAAATATTCATTTTACATACTAGTAAAGCATCTCATTATTGCTGTAAAAATGATTTTAACCTACCAATTTATGGATATCGACTGAAGGAAAACTATTCTCTGGAAGTAACATCAAAAAGTACTCAGTAGCTCAATATAATTTTTGAAAACGTTTAGTAAAGGCTTGTTATAGTTTAAAAATCATCTTCTGTAATTAAAATATTTCGGGTGTTATAAAGAAATTAATTAATCATAAAGTTCGGATTAAAGATGTATATATAGCATAAATAGTCATTTGCAGTTTCCTTGGCAACAGGATCACCAACTAGTAACTGGGACAAAATGCAATTACGTGAAGAATCATCACAGAGCAATAGAAGGAATAAGGTTAAGAATGGCTCAAATAAAATATTGTAATTTTTGAATTACGTAATCCTGATTTAGTTTGTGGAGGTATATAGCTTCAATTTAGTAATTTAGTCTTTTCTCTCTATCATAGTATAGTGAATATAAATTCTCTTGTAATTAAATCCATACTACTTTATTCCTTGCATATTGATAGCGATCATAGATGTCTATATCTGGTTCTTAGCATGATGTCGTTGAAGTACTAAAAGTTATGCTTTTTATAAGACCTTACGACACTGGTCACTGCATATATTTAGCATATTTTCTGAACTTGTTATTTATGTCTTCACATTATATATATGTATATATAACTTTTCCTTATTATAAGAATCATTTTTACAAGGTTTGTATATTTGACTTTCTAGCGTTCTAAAATGGTGTTATGCTCAGAAAAAAATTATCGGGTTTTTCGTAGTGTTTAGTGACATATTATAATATTTCTGATACAGTTTTTCGATATGTTTGCCGAACTACTACGATATAGGCAGAGAGCAAAGAATACCGTAGTGGAATGCAGAAAGCAGAGCCACGACCTGCTACGCGCTCATGTAAACACCTGTTATCGCTTATCACTTTTCATAGTCTAGCCTGTTTTGGGGAATAGTACCTAAGCGCAGCTCGTTTTTCACTTGCAGAGTTGCGGTTTTATACTAATCAGGATAAGTGTTCCGTTAAATTTTTGAACTTGCGTTTATCAATGTCGTAATGAATTTATAATGTTTGGTCTTGAAATATTGAAGAACTAAATATGATTTCTCTACCGGTTATATAATAGACGAATATATTTTTTTAGACCGATTAAAGATTAAAATATAACTTTTGAACTATTATTTTCAGTGGTGGAATAAATTAAAGATGAGTAAATAGTAAATACACATATATGTATTGTTTAAGTTATCTAAGCTTCTAAGAACGAAAATATTTATACCTTTTATCTCAAAGAGACTACTAAATCTACTTTAGTAATACTTTTTAAAAGATGAATAAAGGGAAAATGCAGATGATAGTAAATAAAATAAAGAGGAAAAAAAGAGATTAGAAAAAAAGATAAGAAAAAATGTTAACCTGAGACATTTGTGGCTGGTCTGAAAAGTTGTAGCAACCGGTTCATCAATGCAGTAACATGCCTATACGCAATAACATGTCTGCGGCAATCTCCGTTTACGTTTGATGACTGTCTTAGAATTTTCGTCACGATTCCATTTTTACCATCGAATTGGTTGGTAATATCACAAAAATAGTCTAGCGACACGTTCTATTGTTCTATATAAAATTATGTTATTACTTTTGGACTGATGTTTGAGATAACTAATTATATGATTGTATCAGAATGATTATCAATTAACACGATGGGATAGAATTTGCAGTGGTGTCAAGCACTTCTTAAGACTATCCAAGTATGGTAGTGTAGTATAGTCTGATCTCGTCTGATATCGACTGGCCATCGCAAGGTGACTGATTTGCACCATAGGGCATAGCAGCTCTTCCCTCTTTTGGTTATCGGTTATGACTACGTTTCCCAATTATCCCTAGCATCGGTCTATCTCCATTAGTCATAATATTTTTTGGTATTAAATACTATACCCATTATCTCCAAAAATATATTTATGTTGACCACTATTGTGTTTATATCGTTAAAAACATTATCTATACACTCATACTTTTTGTTTTCTATGGTATATTAACCTTACATTTCTTCATAGAAGATATAATATACTAAATAAAGTGAATGAGGGATAACATAAATTTAAATTACTTGCCTACGTCTTGTCTAATCATTTCAGCTTGACTTTAAATTATGAAGCAGAATAATTATAATTAGATGAAAATATTAATCCTTAATTTTGTTGAAGGGCGTCCTGCTCAGGATGCCCGCAATGTCAAAAATGATCAACGCTACTCTTAGTACAATTTTGGACCCAGAGAGAAAAAGAAGAGTTAGTTAACAAATCTTTTAAAACTATCAAGTCTTGCAGCAATATTTTCTTTAGTTTTATCCTACTTTCATTTTAGGCACTGGTAACTATATTATGTGGAACTGGAGGAGTGGCTATGGCCAGTTATCTGGCGAATAAATATTTTAGACTTTTTAGATGCTTTGGTAATTTTTCTTTGACAATATTGTATGCTCTTAGCTCTACGAATTTCTCTGAATTCTTTGTAACTACTACTTATATACCGCTAACTATAGGGTTTAAAAGAAGAATATATAAAAAAGACTCTCAAAGTGATGGAGATTCAAAGAAAAAGAAGCAACGTCTAGATCTTCAATTTTTCAATCAGCTTATTGCTCTTCTGAAGATAATGGTACCTGGAGTTTTCAGCAAAGAAGCTGGAATTATTGGTTAGCTAATCTTCATCAATAGTTTTTAAATAATAAGTGATAAATACGTGTTACTTTTAACACTTATATCATACTTTATTATAGCCATTCATTCCTTCATTCTCATATGTCGTACATTTCTCACTATTTATGTAGCAGCATTGGAAGGCCGAATAGTAAAATCGATTGTTCAAAAGGTTGGATTTGAACGTCTGATATTCTTTAAATTTTTAAATGTGACAAAAATACTGGACAATTGTCTCAAATATTCATGCACTTAACTAATGGAAAATAGTCCACATTATTCCATAAAAAATTGGTTTCAGGATGTGATCAAATTTACGATGCAACTAATTAAGTGGCTATTAATTGCACTTCCGGCTACATTCATAAACAGTATGATTCGGTACTTTGAGAGCTACCTAGGTCTTGCATTCAGATCTCGTCTTGTGGAACACGCTTATAAACAATACTTCTCGGTGTGTTTTCCCTTTATTTACAAGATTTTTGTCGTTTTTCTCTCTGTGGTCTATATTGTGCGATAACCTCATGTTTACCTGTATAATAATTATGGAAAGTGTTGCCCCAATAGTTCATTAATTCCTTATCTCTTTTCATTGTCTATTGTCAATCAGTGCAAAACCAAGACTGCAAAAACCAAAATGTACTGCAAAGATGTAGATAGTGACGCAATTGTTACGTGATTTTATTGAACTTTAGATGTGACTTTTTTCCTTAATATCTATAATTATTTATAGTAGTTTATATAAATTAGGTAATCATAGAGAACAGGTGTGCTTTTTTCAATATTCCTCCTGTATTATGGTGATGATTTTCTGAAATTTTGGAGAAAATTCTTATTCTGCTGAATGTAGTATTTGCTTAGAATTGCCCATGTGCACCGTTAGCTTATTATTATTTATACTCAGTACTTAGAGAAATATGCATATAATTCTTTCTGGACATTCTAGATCTATTGTGTGAAAGATAGGAATTATGATTGATTACATTAATACCAATTTTAGGACGAGACTTATTATACAGTTTCGAACTTAGACAGCCGACTGCAGAATGTTGATCAGTGCCTTACTGAGGACATCACTATATTTTCTCAGAGTGTCGCTCACCTCTACTCTCATCTTACTAAACCCGTTCTTGATATCGCTCTTATATCGTTAGTTCCTTTCAAACAAATAATTTTTTTGAATATAATATGTGACATAATTACTTATAATATAGAACAATAGTTTAGTATTTTATGTTCTGAAAGATTACCAACAGTACATTTTTAAAAATTCACTAGTAGATTCTATGAAAATGGATTAAAAGCCTACTTATGAATTGATAATTAACATATAATGTTTGGTAGATCTTAGAAATAGTAGGTATTCTTGATCGCAATATTTTAGGCTCACTTTGGTTTCTTACGCAGTACGCCGAGGTACGGGACGAAGTGTATTCATTCCTTCTATTCTTGCTACACTAACCGTTGGTTGTACAGCTAGTTTGCTTAGATCCATATCACCAAAGTGAGTGATCAGTTATAGAAATGTCAAAGTAGATCCAACATTTGAATTAAATTTACGCAGGTTCGGAAATATGGTATCGGAGGAAGCAAGGCGAAAAGGTCATCTCAGATATCTCCACTCCAGGGTAATCACCAACTCGGAGGAAATAGCATTTTACGGAGGACACGAGGTAATAGCACATAAATATTTTTTGCAAACATATTTATGATCCAATTCATTAAAAATTAAAGAGTAACTGAAGGCGTAATAGTTATCATGTCAATAATAATAATAATAATAATAATAATAATTTATTCAACATACAAATGTATGTTTAGGCAGAATTTAAGCAGTTGAACCGTGCATATGGAAAATTACGAGACCAAATGGCCTTGATATTCCGCAAAAGAATATTGTACATTATGGTTGAGCAGTTCTTGATGAAATATGTATGGTCAGGGACTGGTATGGTAATGATTGCATTACCAATTTTATCAGCGGAATTTGGTTCAGCAGATAGTTAGTCTAAATTTAATATTATTTCAAATAAAAGTATTTTTATCATTATTGAGAAAACTGAATAAAACACAATTTTCCCTTGTTTAGGAACACGTAGACTTGATGATGAACCAGATGGTGGGGTCTCAGAGCGTACAAGAGGGTTTGCCACTGCAAAAAATCTCTTGTATTCTTCAGCGGACGCTGTTGAACGATTGATGACTTCATACAAGGAGGTCAATCTAAATTAACTTGAGTCCATTATTATGTTTTTTCTTGAATTTAATGCCAATTTTCATTTGGCTTTCTTTTTTTTAAGGTAGCTGAACTAGCCGGTTACACTTCTCGAGTTCACGAAATGTTCCGTGTATTTAGCGATGTTAAGAAAGGGATTTATGAGCGAACGCTAATGAGCGCCAATGACACCAGTGGAGGTTCAAGAGGAGAACGGTTCGATACCAGTGTCATAAGTGGTGCGATTTTTGTATTAGCATCACTAGCCTGTACTTAACATTTTGTTAGTCAAACAATTCTTTTAACTATTCTCTATAATTAAGGTTCCGTTTTGGAATCCATTGACGATTCAATCATCCTACAGGATGTTCCCATTGTAACTCCTAATGGAGATGTCATCGTGAGAAATATGACTATCGCTGTTAGTATCTTATCTTTTCGCATTATCTCCTTAATTTTAGTATCTGGTTCATAAATCCCTTCAAAACCTAGATTAATCCGGGTATGCACTGTTTGATTACTGGTCCAAATGGATGTGGAAAGAGTTCACTATTTCGAATTCTTGGTGGATTGTGGCCAATTTATCGAGGTTCTCTCGAGAGGCCAATAAGCGATCGTATGTACTACATTCCCCAGAGACCATACATGACTCTCGGGACGCTTAGAGATCAGGTCAGAAGTAGAGAAGATCAATAAAATGTCAATTTTATTGAACTGTTTCTTTTTTTAAAAGATTATATTATTTCAACTGTTAAGAAAAAAAAATTTCCATTATAGGTTATTTATCCTGATACTGTTCGTCAGATGAAAAGAAAAGGTATGACTGATGACCAGCTAACACATATTCTGGAACAAGTTCATCTATCACACATCATAGAACGGGAAGGAGGTATCCCTATGCACTTCCTAACTATATTTCATGTAGCTGGTCGTACTTCTTAAGTCTGTTCTGTGGTTTGTTTAGTCGCAATAACTTGCTTTGTTCAGGTTGGGGAGCAATGAATGATTGGATGGATGTATTATCAGGAGGAGAGAAACAGCGAATGGGATTGGCTCGAGTATTTTACCACAGGTCGATACTATAACTTTATATCTAGTAGGTATATTATATTTCGTCAAATATTGATACGGGTTTATTTATTCAGGCCTAAGTATGCACTCTTAGATGAATGCACCTCAGCAGTATCGATAGATGTCGAAGGCAACATCTACCAGGCCATCAAGGATGCAGGAATTACTCTTCTAACTGTAACTCACAGACCTAGCCTGTGGTGAGCATAGTTATCTATGAGAAAAACTGAATTACTTCATTATTAGCATTATCTGACAGTATTTTAGGAAATTCCATTCATATCTCCTTCAATATGATGGGGAAGGCGGATACAAATTTTCCTCACTGACCGATTCGACCATTGGAGAACGAATGTCTCTCTCAGATGAGAAGAGACAAATTGAACACAAATTAAATGATGTACCCCGTATGAAAGAACGCCTGGCTGAGTTATGTCAGGTGGGAATATCTATGCTTACGCTCTTGGCTTTTTTTGTTGGTTGATGAAGTTGTCATACCTACATTTTATTTATTTTCAATATCAATATCTGCGTATAGATTCTTGGAGAAGATGCTGATGATGTCATGTTAGACACAGATGAAAGCGAATAAGAAGGCCTCTGATAAATATTATGACCACATCGTCTATTATTTTCTGCATTCTCGTATTTTCCTAGTTTAAATCTTTGTAGTAACTGCTATTGTTACTATCTTATCAGCATCTTTCATTTGATTGAATCTAGTCTGCTCACAAACTTAATTTTCTATAAATAGTTCTTTGTTAATTGTTCATTGTACAGATATTGCCCACTTCAATTAATAAGAGTTGATATGTCACTATAGACGTTGAATACTACTTTTACATAGTGTATGTAAGTGAAAATCTTTCAGTCTTTCAAACAGATATTTTCTTGAAATATGTATGAAATCACCTGATTGGATATCGACTATGAGTAGTATCAATTTGAAAATTAAGTTAAATACATAATAATACATTTAAGTTTGCAAGTCTATAACAGTTAGTAACAATCCATTTAGATATCACTTATAAATACCCTATTATAATTAATGATACTAGTAATACAACAACAATATCACAGAATAGACATAGGTGGTGGTTCTTGAGTGTCCTTAATGTGAGTTTTAGATAATCACTGTTTGGAAAATTATTAAAACGTTAAGTTGATTTGAATTGCTTGCGTGAGAAAGTGGATGGCTGTATCCAACATCAATCAAGCGACGTTCTCAAGTAGCTACCACCTACCAACCCGATATAAAATGGCCTATGGAAATCGTCTCAGATCAGCCCAACTTGGGCTCTTATACCCGTGCAAACATCACTAGTCATTTCCTTAACATAAGTTAAAGCTTAAAAAACGATACAATACGCTACAAGTACTACTCTCACCTCACCGTTTCATGCACCATTCATTAGCCTCCATCCGGGCTCTAAATACCATTAAACAAAATCATAATCCTAGCAATTCTTACTAGCTACAGATGTGTTTGTTCAGTGTCCTGATAGAAGTGCATGCTTGTTTCTGATTCGCTTTGAATTAGAGCTGCACCATTGCAGGCTGCATATTGTACCACATTGTTCATCTGGGCATCCAAAAATGATCGTCCTGCATCTCCAATGGATCTAGTAGCACGTTCCAGAACTCTAAAGTATTAGACGTTATGATAAGCAACCATAATTATAGGATAAAATATATGAAATTCGATAAATATTTCAATATTGAACCAATAATAACCTCTCAGATGATGCAATAATGATTAAGTGATTAATTAATGATTACTGTAAAAGTTATATTTAAAAGTTGTGAACTAAAATAGTTGATAATCACGAAGTCAGTGTTTATAATTAGAATAGAACAATATTGAATATTTTGCAAAGAAAATATAAGTCAAAATTATACACGTCAAAATGCACTTTTACCTATTCCTCAGCTCCGCGTGGTTGTTTGTATTCACCGCTGTAATTATGCTCATATGTTCATCATTGAGTTGATTTTCGTTCTTCATCTATAATTTATTTCTATAAATTATTTTAAAAGAGTGAAAGGGATTTTTTATTTAAGATAGTCATAATTATTCTGCTATTTTAAAGCAGCTAATCTCTTTTGTTAAAAACTTATGCTCTAATGCAGCAACAGACATACGTCAGCAAGTAAGCGATATTTTCATTAGTATGAAATAGGCAATTAAGTGATAGGTAATTAAGTGATAGGTAATTAGAGAGGAAAATGTATTTTTATTTGAAGTTCTAGGACACGCCGTAGATAAGGTCAATTTATTATACATAATAAGTAGTATATTCATCTAATATAATTAATACCACACTGACTTGTAACTGTGTATTCAACAATCCATAGAGAATCCAATTAGATGAACTGCCAAAGTACGGTAAAAGGTGAACGCAGTAGATGACAAAAAGAAGAAGCTCACTGGTGGTTGTAGGTAGACCGACAATGGACATTACGATGGCATATAGAACAGAAAACCTAAATGAAGGATTTACTTTTTATAACTTGAAATCGTTTGTAAAGGAAATAATAGAAGTCGTATAAATAGATGAGAAAATAGACCAAAAAGTCTGACCAATATGGAGTCCAGCAAACGAAGTAAACAGCGGCAATTAATACAGTATACATAACAACCCGCCTAAGAGGAATTGATGATCGTGGTAGGACCCTGATAGAATTTTAAAGCTTTTTTTAGAATGATACAACAGTTAGAATAAACCAATCATATATTCTACAAAAGGAATTTTGTTTTCTATTTTCAGGAAAACTAATCCTCACCTCTTGTGAGCATAGAGCTTTTTTATCAATTTTAGATTGAAGTAGACGATAAGAACCAATGGAACTATATATCCAAGGATGAACGTACTGTAATATCTAAGTTGACGTATATAAAGTACCACTCCAAATCCAGATAGGTATAGTATAAGTTTGATAATAGCAATAAATATTGTATATTAGTCAAGGGCAAATAAATTTTATCTAATAGCACAAATAGATAAATGGTAAACTTGTAAGAAGCTCGTGGTTCCTCATCATTGTTTAAATTCAAAAAAAAGCTCTGACCTGTTTCTCTAATACCACATATTTACAATAATTGTCTCTGACATCATTCTCTACTGTTTTCTAATCAGACATTTATACTTATTTAAATAAATCTAAGATTCATTACTGGGATTTTCTCTTAATGACGAAAGTGGAAAAAATATGCATAATAAAACTCACGTTGATGTGAACCAGTAAAATATCGGAGGAGGCATCATGTCGGAGCACTTGAATACTCTCACACGTGTGATATTGAAGCTGTCAATAGCCTTCAGTTCGTGAAGAACCATTTCCTTCGCTCGGGCGTATGTCAGCATTGGAAGAAGGAGGAAAAACGCAAATATTGAAAGACCTGAAAACATATAGTAATGGAAGGTAATACTAACAAATGTACGCTACAAAGTTGTATGAAATTCAGATAGGTACAAAGAAAACGAAGAATAAAGGAAGTGAAAGAGAGAGTATTAGAGATATAAGGACTATTCAGAAAAGTTATGCAATCTAATATAATAATAGAACTAAAAAGAACTCTTACATGCTATCATGCCGAGAACAAATGAACGGCTACGTAGACGGTGGTGATGAGGATGACACACAGCGACGTATCGGTCGAACGACATAGCGGTTATGAGAAACGTCGATACTATACGGCCAACTGAGCCGCATATATGGTGCAACTTGCACATCCATGTCCCGAAAATCCAAAAGCCGATAACACTATCCTAAAATGTTAAATCTTATTTTCCAGTGAATCTTATGTCGATTTGGGTGGCTTGCATTTTGTTTGCTCAAACTATTAAATAGATCTTTAATTATACATTTAAAACTATTGTTGAACAGGATATTTTTCACCTAATTTGTTAAAAATTGAAAGCCCCTAGACATAATAGCCGAATACCAATGTAATCGATTTGCATAGGTAGTCAACTTTTCAGAACAACATTGGTCTCACAATGAATATATTTAATTCATCATGAAAGCTAATCAAAGACAAATTATATGGGAAAACATCTAGTATTCACAACCAAAAGCACTAGAGTACTGCCAGTTATTAGAACTAAGAGGGAAGCTCACAACGAATTCTACTACAAATTACTTGTTTCTGCAAATTCATTAGCCTGCAAAATTTAAACGTTCATACATAATAACTAATTATTTACAGCAAGTAACGACGGAAGATGTAAGTTGTCATCAATCCACTTCAATTTTTAAAATAGAAAAGGTTATCTTCATGCGAAATAATTGTGTCATCGAACTTCGTTAATTACTTTACTAATGATAGCAATAATTCACTAGAATAACATTATTTCTTACATACAATCCTTAGAAACAACTAATATTCCGTAAAATTGCAGTGTTTATATTAAATTGATGGTAAATTTAATTCTAAATAATGAAGGCCGTCATCTTTCTATTCAAATGTCAGCGGGGAATAGTGATGGGCTTTGTGAGAGGTGACGCTCGCTTATAAATTATCAAAAAGACATACGTTTTAAAATAGCTCTAATAATTGAGATTTAAATGTTATTAAATAAAAGATACTAAAAGTGTTGAGGATTTCATAACTTTGACCGAGAAAGTAGTTCCATCTAATCCCTAAATAACCCGTTAGAGAATGATTCTATTATGGGTCTTTATGTTCGTTTTATAAAATTCTGTCTACACTAACTAGTATCGCTGGTGGCAGACTGAGCGACATGAGAAAGTCACAGACACACAAGGCAGCAATGTACAGTATCGCGTTGTCACCAGAGCGTCGTGAACGCGTTCGACGATCTTCCATAACACCACGGATGATTGTCAGAATGGAGGAATTGCCGCAGATTCCAACAACAAAACACATGACAAATATTACCACCACGAGTAGAACTTTTGGTTGAAGTTCCTGAAAAAAAAGACATTTGGTAATTGGAATTTTCTCGTTGAATTACTCAAATTAATTAACTTCTATACGAAAGTCTTTAGAAGTTGGTCTAATTGTCTTGCATTTTTTTGCGTATGCATATAATCATAATAAGCTCCATTGTCTCTATTTACACCTAGAAAATCACAAAATACACAAATTACTCGTATTTTAATTTATTTGTAGTAATTTAATCCATTAGAAGCGTGTATTATATGAACAAAAGTTCATACTAAAGAAGTACTAGAAAAGCAAATGTTTTGACATATTATTATGATATTTAAGAGAGTTTCGTCGTTTATTTTTAGATTATTTGATATTTTATGAGTTAGAAGTGCGATTTCAAACTAAAAATGATCACATTGCTAAGATGTCGAATTATATCCAGTCCTGCGTCTAACTAGTGTGATAAGTGACTCATTAAAGCTACTTTACGTGTCTCCTTTGGTCTCAGAAAACTGCTGAGCACGTCAAAACATCCAAATCATTCTTATTTCTAGCTTTGTTTATCAATACTAGTTAAGAATATCAAATGTCAAGTGGACCCTATTGTGGATTTCTCTATAAGTGGACGACGTAGAGTATTTCTTACCTTCACTAAAATTATAATTGAATAGCTCTACAACATTGATATTCTCTAACACTATATAAAAAAGAAGAAGATAAAAAGTTTAGTGGATAATGTGCCATGTTTTACGAGGAGTAAATAACACCAGTAAATATCGAGAAAGCTAATCCAACCTCTTAAGCCTATACAAACAACTAGAAAAATAAAAGTATATTCCAAATACATATCAGATGTCGAATCTGTTCCACTATATTTCCAAACATCATTGTCATTGAGAACTCTAAGTACTTGGGTAAGCTTCAGCACTACTAGGAGAACACTTTTTTTTCTCATGGTCATTGTTTTCAAGGGTATAACGCTCCCACTATAAACTATGTTTCGAACAAGCAGTTGAAAATTCATAATATGCTTCTGGTTGGAGCACTTACAATATCGATGCCCCAAGGCTTCCTTCGATATCTATAGACAACTATCAGATAGTTACTTGGAGCACTAGATGCACATCTTCTTCTAATTTCAGTACTATTTTGTTCCCAAATCTGATGGTATTTTCGATACCTAACTTCAGAAATAACATTTGTTTTTTTTAGGTTATAACTTCTTCAATGGAAGAAAATAGAAGAAAATATGTAAAATTTCTGCAATGCAAACATATATTAATAAATATATGTACATATTACACAAGTAATGCAACAATTACACAAAAGTGCCATGTATATTCATTCTCAAAACTACTAGAAACAAGCTGGATTTCTCTCAGATTTTAATCATTTCTGAAGCTAATTAGATTGTTGAAACACTAAGACATTATTTACTATATTTGACCTTATAATATATGATGCTAATTCATGACACCATATTTTGATGTATTATATAGACTCTGACATTTTGATTCTCTCTTAGTGGGTGAAAATTCTTCCTGATAGTATTATATCACTGAAACTATAGACAATGAAGTGTGAAAAATAGTTTCCAACTGTAGGAATCTATCTGCAACTAATGATTGAAGCATTATCTCTGTAAAAGGTGAAACAATGGTATCACTAAATCAATATCTATGTTTCTGACACAAATCCTATTGTATTCTAATGCGAATGTAGTTTTGAAGAGATACAGAGATACCGAAGAGACTACAATTGACAAAACAGTGACGGAAAAATAAATTTGTATACAATTTATGTACTTTCTCTGTTTGTAGTCATCCGTTGCTAAGGAAGAATTCAATCATTTCGATGCTGTTGAAATATAGCTGAGTGTTTTTAGTTGTGAATACGACCGGAGTTGTTATCTAATAAGCCAAGTATGTGAGTCTATGATCTATGAAGATAATGGTGTATCTACTAAGTAGTACTAATATATTCGCTCATTTTGTTGCGCGGATTCTTAGACGGAAGACTTGGTGGCTAATTATTCGAGAAAGAATTATTCAGTCACTCGGCAGTTTCTCATTACTGAGAAAGAGGCAAACTAAAATATGAATAAACACTGAAGTCAAGGCAGTTTACAATCTCCGTTTCCTACAAGAAGCCTAGTCAGATGCCATTTGAATTAGCTGATGATCAATGACGGTAAAGAAGTAATGTTTTCATGTGGTTAAATGCTATACTGAAACAATACGTTATCTTTTAATGGCAATAGAACAAATAGCTACTAAATGCTAACGAGAGTCAGGAAATTATCTAGGCTTATGAGATTTATAACAGCCAAATGATGGTTAGCAGCCTAAGTGCCCATTGTATGTACTTACAGCACTTAACAATCATGACTAGTGCTCGTCTCCACTCTTGGATACCGCTGCACTTTGGCTGTCACTTTGTGGATTTGGCAGCTCTGACAGCCACCAAAATAATTCCATCTAGCTTTGGGAATTTGAACAGGTGAAATACCAAAAATGGTATACGAAAATAAATACAAATAACATTTCTACATTTATGGAAATCAACTCGCACTCCTTTCACCAAGAAAGGATTTTTTTTAATCGCTCTTATAGTATGTACTTAACAAACTAGATACTGGATTTAATATTCTGAACTTATATATTCTTGTGAAATTGCATTAAGACTTCAATACAGAAGAATTTTCTATATAGTTATGTTTTCAGTTACAAATATTATTTCAGTTTGCTTCATATATCTTGCAAACACTCAGGAAAAAATATTTAATAATTTACCTATAGTTCTTGGAATTCCATCAGCATTAAATCTTTAAAAAAAACGAATAAATAGCTCGAAACTTAGGTCTAACTTAATTAATTTGATTTTAACGTCTGCATAAATATTTCAGTATTTTCAAAGAAGATTTTAACTATACATTATACATATGACGAGTATGTAAACAAAATACTTGATACTCATATTTTAATATTTAGAGATCCAAAAGAACAGTGAGAGATTAAGAATTAATTTTTATTTAATATCTTACTTGAATGGGCGGATAGACGTTCCTGACATAGTATTCTATGGGTGGTGTTCCAGGTTGTGGGCATCGCAAGATCCCGTCCGATTGCGGTGAGCAGTTTTCCATGTCGACCGCGGACATTACCTTGCTGTACCTGGGACTGTATATCTCGAACTCGACCATGATTGTCCGCTCAGTTTGCAAACAATCGAATTCGAAGTGATTCGAACTCAATTAGAATATGCAGATAGAATCAGGATATTTAATCTATAGGGCTGGCAGATTAGTCTGCAGATTAACAGCAGCGTACATGGAGTGTCTAAACCCCGCCCATTTTTGGGTGGGTAAGACGAGGAACGTGGGCGACATTAGAGATTAGAACTAACATTGTGGAAAAGTACTATGGGGCTATTTGGAGTCATTCTATGGATGGTGGATAACATGTGGGTACGAGAATCTAAAACCAGGACTGTTCGGGTAAATCAACATGGAGGTGACGCACGTACGTAAACAACATGAAAACACATTAAGCAATAATAACTAAAGCAAAAACAAAAACAAAAAACGCGCTAAAATTTGTTACATTTTTACATCGAAACTTGTTTATGATATCGATTAAAGCATGACACATTTTCCGGAGGGA
The DNA here is from genome assembly GCA_964036235.1 of Heterorhabditis bacteriophora. Lineage (NCBI taxonomy): Eukaryota > Metazoa > Nematoda > Chromadorea > Rhabditida > Heterorhabditidae > Heterorhabditis > Heterorhabditis bacteriophora. The sequence goes on from OZ038429.1 coordinate 3,999,575, forward strand.
AGTTTTTAGGTGCAATTTAAACAATGTATTTATAGGACTATAAAATTACAGTTGACAATAGTACATTACTCGTCTATAGAGTAGCATACGTAGTCAGATTTAAAGGCTAATGCCCACTAAATATTTGAACTTGTCCTAAGCTACAAATACTTTGAAGACAGAAGAATATACTTATTAAGAATTATTTGCACTTCATTTTCAAAGGATTCCCATAAGCTGAGAGCCAATCATCGTTTCTCGGTGATGCGAAGAATTGTGAAAATACTATGTCAACTAAAAAATGATTTCATTTCATGCTAAATACAGATTAAATCTAGATGATGTTTGGCTGTGATAGAGTAATAAAAAAATTTTGCAACATGGGAATCGCTTCTCCGATAATTGTTGTGTCAGAATAACTATGGATGTTCAATAATGTCATCAAAGAAACTTCCAGGATACAATATTGTTCTCGAGAATTTATCTTATGAACATAAATACGTAAACAAATAAAACACCGCTGAATTTTACTATTTCTTTGTATTAGTGAAATGTTCTTTTACATCAATAAATGAGCGAGAGGTAAACAATCTTGACTATTTTGTTGTTTTCTTAATGTCATATAGGTGAACTATCGTGTATTCAGAAACTGCGGTAATGACCAAGTAATCCGTAACTCAACATTTTGCTCTGAAATAGGAAGTGGAAGAACTAAACATCTAGATTTAAACATAATTTAAACAGGAGTCCTAATATAAAGAACGCCATGGATAATAATTAGTCGAAATGTTGGTTTGAATAATTAACAACGTTTACTTTTCATTAATATGGGTATATTAAGTATTAAAATAACTGGCTGTGTGCCCGATAATGAGATTTATTATATGAGCATCTTTTTCTTCCAGAAACAATTTCAAATAAGCCTAGAAACGTGTAATTTTGGTGGATTTTTGGATGTTGCGAATAGTCATACGTCCACTTGTTGTGGAAGAAAGTTTTAATAACGACCATATTATAAGGCGAAATGTGGAAGCAAACATTTAAAATAGAAATTAGCATCTAGTTGATGAGAATGTGGTGTGTAATATCTAGTCAAGCACTGGATTTAAGAATGTTAGGCAAAGATTATGGCACTGAGTGGGAGTGGATTTCCTGTTTCTTCAACTAAAACAGCACGTTCATTTATACACCTGATACAGCTATTTGATGAAAACATCCTTGCTCTAAACTTCTTCTTCTAGTAGAACATTTCTAACAGATTGTTACATCGAACTCGACAAGTACAATACAAACCAAAAATGCTATTTTACCCCTCAAACCGAACTTTTGCTGTTACTTCTCACTGTTACAATAATACAAATTGTCGTCTATATGAACTTAGCGTGGAATTATATTAAATAAATGGGATTATTTCTATAAGGTCATGAAAAATATATTTTAAGACGCAAACAAGCTAAAAGTAACGACGGAGTAAGATACAAATTCAGAGAGAAAGAGGAATAGATTGAAAATCGATTTTTGGATTAGATAATATGAATGAGAAAAAAAAACTCTTTGAGACCATTTAGCAGTAGATGTACTTCAAATATAATTTAAGGTTAAAAAAAAAACGAAATCCCAACGGTTAATAAATAAAACGACGTTTATTTTATTCGTTGGCTATGCTTGGATAGATTATAGCTGTTTAGATTCGATTTGTAATTTAAAACAGACAAATAGATAGAATATAAGAAGAAGTGACAGAGGGAATTGCTATGAAGTGCGTGCTGGTTTCCGCGGTCTGCACTCTGGTGCGTGTGTGGCGAGTACTTGAATCATCCCTATTGCGGCACATATTCTAAGCTAACATCTTTTTTAAAAATTTCTTTCCTCTGTAGTTGTTGGGAACAGGCGTCCCCTCTTATTGTATACCTAATGAAATATTTCGCATCAGACGTTAACTTGAACATAATCTAACACTACCACCCGTTGTAACTCAATTATAGCCTTACCTCAGGTAGTGACGCACCTCCTAGACCTTGTAAATAAAGGCCACCTAACACGGTCACGCGCTTTTCCGTTAGTCTTGTAGAGTATTGTTATTTCCTCATTTAGTAGTGATAACAAATGGCTTTCATCTGATTATTTTCCCTCTTCAGAAGGAATACAACAGCAGTCTTCTATGTAAAGAGAAATGGAATGATCTAGGCGATGTAGAATTCTTATTAATTTGATGTGTGTCGGCCATCTCAATTAGACCATCAATAATGACCAACGTAAACAGGATGATTATGGTAATTACTATTTATTTTATCCCTACGATTTTTTATTCTGTTTAAATCATAAATTACTCGTGTTTGCAAAACTAATAATTTAATTCTCTATTGATTTTCTGTTGGTATTTTCAACTCAGATTTTCTGCTGTTGGTGAAAAAAAATTCTGACAAAAAGCAACAAATAGTTTTGTATTTCAGATAGCCGTAATTTTTAACAAAGCAGGATTTTTGAAGTGAAAGTATTAAATAAAGTGCGCAAAAAAATAATTGAATGCACAAGTATACTATAAAAGATTAGAAAACAGAACGTGGGATTGACAGGCTTATCACTAATGTAAAAGGAAATAGAATAATAAATTTGTCCTAAACTATTTTTTTCAAATTACAAAATATAAATTTGTCTAGTTTTGGTTTGCAAATATTGTCATTATTCACGAATAGAGTTAGTAAATATGACAACACTAAGGCACAATTAGAAATTGAACACTAATTTAGGTAAATTATCAGGAATAATTTGGCCATTGTTTAAAGAAATTATCAATATTTTTAGAATACCTATAATTAACTATGATAAATGTCTTTCAACAATTTTCAGTTGTTAAATATGGGCTTAGACATGGACTATATTTAGTAGTCGATAGATTGAATATGACTTGCCGACTTTTTACTGCAACTCCATAAATATTGCTAAATGTATGGCATTAAGTTACTGAATTTTAACAACGTCGGCCAAATGACAGTGGTTTCTAATATGCGTAGAGTGAAAATTCAGTTGTAAATAAATCGAAGTAAGAGAATCGTTTGGTGACACTTGCAAGACAGTCATTTAAAGATTATTAAACACTACTAGAAATTATGCCATAAATATCAGGAAATCAGTAACTATGCAGATTTAATAGAAAGGTAGGAGATTAGCTATGATTAGAAATGATGAGCGCGTTTTAAGTGTTACGGTAAGCGACTCGTTATATTATGGAGATTATCGGCGATTCTACCCAGGGGTATGTTCTAATGAGCATAATATCGGAGAGTGTGGGTCTCAGAGGATTCAGATGGGAGGGCAATGAACGGGCGCACTGACTGAACACTGGATAGCTTCTAGTAGAGAACTATAGCAAATATATATATATATATATATATTACGGTTGACATCGCGAGACTCCTGAATCCCGGAAAATATCTGGCTTTTGGAAAATCTCGAGAACCCGGATTCTTGAGAACTCAATATTAGTCTGAAATGCTAACCCTAACATATATAAAGTTAATGTTTGAAAAACAGCTAGGATTTGGTAATTTTAAGACTTCAGAACCAGCAAAAACAAAGGGATAATTTTTAAACCTGAGTACATATATATTGAATAATAAAATAGAATAAATTATTCGGATAAATTTATATAGCAATAAGTTATGATTTATATACATTACATCTTAGAAGCAACTAATACAAGTAATTTTTTCCAATGAAAATATTTAATTATTCGTATTCTTTAATCGTCAAAGGCTCATTCCAGCCATCCATATCGTAGGTATATGATTTCGATTCATTAAGATTATGAATTCTCTAACTATGTAGACTTAATATGAACCACATCGGAAGTCTTATCAAAATTATTTAAAAATTATGTTTATTTTGAAGAGGTATAAACAATAGAGCACAGTGATACTTCATAACTTATAAATATTACACATAGTCCGTCACAAATAACATTAGAGTGCCATAACTAATGAAGAAGTCAGTTTTACAGCAAATTTAGCTTTTGCTACATTTAATGTATATATAGTATTGGTATATGCCTCTTCTTTTTTCAAATAATGTGCTAAGTGTTTGCTTGGACACAAGTGTTGCAGCTAAATTTCGTCTCATATTTATTGTGACTTTTCTTAGAATACACTACACATCCAAGGATGCTTTTAAAATTATTCCTTAAAAAACCAAGTCAATAACATGGAAAGAGTTGAGCCTCAGTAAATGAGGGAAGAGCAATTCTTATCTAGCATTTGCAGAGATCAATGATAGACTTAGCTTCATCAGCTAAACTACGCTCTGTATTTTAAAAATTCTATTTTCATTTAGTTATCAGTAGATTTAAAACATCTATCATAAAGTATAACTATGTTATACTAATTCTTCGTCAATTACTCAGTGAAAACAAGTAGGCTTATTTGATCAACAGCACGAAAAGTAGTTACCGTTACTAAATGCATTAAGAAATATCCTCGTTTATTGTCAATGAGTATTTTTGTGACTCATTCCGTATATCAGCTTATCCTATTCTATATAAACGCATCTAGAAATCTGCACTAGCGATATTGAAGTCGAATACCAACTTCATAAACAAGTTTGATACTTGATACAATAATTGTTTTGATGGGATCTTATATCCTTAGAGTGGACATTCTTAAGATTTAAGTTAGTATAATGTCTCGTAGAGGCTTCATGACAGACTTTATAGTGGGGATGAATATCGGTCTCACTACGGACGACTCAACAGAATCATAGAGCCACTCAGACAATAGGTAAACCATCTTTTGAAATAATGGCCGACGTCTTGTTACAATTTGAAGATATTGAGAAAGAAGTTTTAGTTGAAAGACCATTTAAATGTTTGATTACCATATCACTGACTTGTAATGAAGTATCGATTCTGTTTATTCACACAATAATTCGTCGAAGATCATTGTTCATGCAATTAGGCTTTTAAGTTCTTCTTCGTTTTTTACCCTTTAAATATTAATTAAATGTTAGATGAAATATTTAGAGAGTGATCTTGTCATTTAATATTATTTGGGACATCGTATTGCTTGAAGCCATCTTTTTTGAAATAAAGCAACATAAGTTGTAGTACTGAAATGGCTTAAAAATGAAAATAAAGCTTATATATCGTAAACACTTAACGATTAGTGCCAAACAGGCTTTAAGCTTAGAAGAAAAAAGCTCCTCTATTTGATGTATTGTCTAATATCCCTTATTCAAAGTGGGAAAGACATTCGTTCAAGCCTTAATAATAACAAATGGAATAGGAAGAGTTACAATATACCGACGGTTTTCAACTGAACAACACGACGTGTTATTTGAATAAAAGGGCGATTTGTGATCGATGAGTAGCAAGATGTCGCAAACATTCCCTCATATGTACAGTTCAAGCAGTGAAAAAGTCTGACTGATGGACGGAGCTAAATATGCTACGAATAACTCACCTAAGCCGGTTAAAGTTTCCATAAACAAATTGAAAAATCATCAGTTTTTGAATGTATTACTGAAAAAATCTAAGGGATAAATTGATATATATACATGGAAGCAAAACATATTTGCAATAGAAATATAGTTTGGTAAAAAGACGGAAAGAAAAATAGGATGCGAGACTAATTTTTAATCAAGAAAAAACTTGCAAAATTGAGGGAATTACTAGTCGATTATTCGGCTGAAGATATTATACTAGTAAAATGCGCCTCCAGAAATTAGGTAATGTGTTGAAGCTAAACATGTAGCACATAATCCAGACATTAAGCTCAAATGTCTTTGGTCAGTGGAAAATGGCACAAAAACAAAAACGCAATCAAGGATCAGAGAATCATTTCAGATTTACTTAATTAATCACAGCTATACTCCTCGTAAAATTAAGTGATCCGATAAATATCTAGTTAAAGTAAAATACTGTATAAAAATTCACTGTTGTAAAAAATTAAATAGAATCCTATAGGTGAATGGTTTCAAAATCTTACGTGTCGTGCAAAGCATAGACATTAGTCTTATTCATGCAACTGTCTGTTTGTAGCGTTGTGTTTATTATCACGCCAGAGTAGATTTATCAACAACCATCAGCTGATAGCCTAGGAAAATGAATGAACCTAGGGGTCATATATAAACGAACAGTCAACATGAACATCGGTCGGTCGGACACAGTCCATGCGCTACCTGTTTATTAGAAGCTAACCAGTTACAGATCCACTATTATTTTATGGACTACATTAAATAAAACAATTCAAAATAATTATTGTGATGCAACTTCTCTCTACAAATTATTACCACTGACCCACCCCTACTAAAATCTCTAGCGCCTTCATACCCAAGCATCTAAGCTCTTTAAACAGAAGATACTTCCCATCCGAAGTTCTGGTCCTCTATTACTTTCTGTCTATTTGGCTCCAAATACGACATTACGTACTATGGTAAAACCAAATAGTTTAGGTACAGTACTAAAAAATTATACTTGAAAATCCATTCGTATGAGAACATTTTTAAAAAGGTTACTATAAGTTACACATTAGCTTATAAATGTAAAAAGTGAAAAAGTGATGTGCTCTGTTTTTAACTGATAACCATTTTAATAGCTATAATCTGCCTAAGCTATTTAACATACAATCTCCCATCAAAATTATGAGAAGTATTACATTAATGAACTTGAAGAAACAAACGATAAGCTGAGATGTGTGGAATATTCCCGATAAAACGGTAAGAATACATTACTGTACAAGTCCAAATGAGCGTCCAAAGTAGGGGCACTGTAAAAACCTAGAGACAACCTAAGTGTGAAATGAAATGGGAACAGCTTCCACTTTTCACCCTCGCTATTAATGGAAATAGGTGATATTAGGTTCAAAAACAATGGAATACTACTGTATTTAATGGATAGGTCCATTTAATTAAAGTATTTTTCTAGTAAAAAAGTGAACTCTAGCAAAACTCGGATATTAGTACTATGTTCTGTCTAACTATGTGATGAATGCTCTTTAAGTTGATTCTATTCTCAGAAAATAAAACCTTATTTTTCTTTTAATTACTTAACTTTAAAACTTTTCCAGAATTAGTCGTTATTCCATAATTATTTGAAAAACTAAAGATTTATGATTAAGATGTCTAAAATGACGCTCTAGTCAGCATTTGACATTTCCCATGTTCACATCAAATTCTTTACTAATCTGCTAAATGCATTTTACAGCTCTTATTTTCCACAAGTAAAAATAAATCAGGGGATAATTAGATTTTCAGAAGGTGATGACAAAGGTGCTGAAATAGGATGAGTATTATGAATATTCTTGAAGGTTTTCAAACAAAACATAATAAAGATCATTATGTGGTACTCAATATCAAACTAAATTGCGTCATTTAGGCGGCTTTGTAAACGTTAATTTAAGAGTAGAAAAAAAACTATTGCGAGTGATAAAGGAGAATAGGAATAACATTAATAGGAAACATGCACGATGTTTATGCCACTGCTTCTATTATTTCCGCAAGAAATCTTTTCCACCCTTTAGACAAGCATTTGTTGAGAAGAGTCTACACTCATTTACACGTCACTTGAACAATAATTGTAAAAACAATTTCTATGAATTACAAACTAGAAAAATAACTACCCGACTATATAGCATATAAAAGTGGAAATTTAGACAACAATTTATAGTAAAAATCACTATAATTATAGTCTTAATTTTAAAACTAGTTTATTTCATAGCGTTGCTACTAACACTCTAGAAACAGCGCTTCTCAGAATAAATTAGAAATTAAAGGGAAAATAAAATACAGGAATTGAGGAAAATAGGAACAGATTGGCAAATTGCTATCAAAATAAGACCTTGCCTAGTCAAACAGTTGTGAATAAAGTCATGGACCTAATGAGTGCAAAGAAGAGAAATTGTGAAAATAACGAGTTAGGAAGAAGGAAGAGGAGGTGGAGAGAGTAATGTTAGTTAAGTCGATTACAATTATGAGATAGTGTTTAGTAAGCTAATTTGACTCCTTTTCATTTTCACAACACTCATATGTTTTTATTCGAATAACTTCCGTTAAATTAATGTTAATAAAATTGCAAAATATGTAAGAATCAATTTTCGATGTATATTTTAGAAAAGAGAAGTGTTCTAAATGGAAATAATGAGAATAGTACACGATGTGAGATGCGGATAGTACAAAATTATTAGTGGATATATTATCCGCCAGAAAAGACCGTCGATGCATATAATAAGGAACATGAGAAAAAACATTGATTATCTGAGAGTTATTCATGTAGAAGATATTCTTCCGAACAAGTCAATGACGAATTAGAGCAGAAATGCTAATTGCGTTCCATATAAATTGCAATGTAAAATTCGAAATTTTATTTACTACTTATTAACACATGTTTGAGGTATTAATGTGAAGTATTCAATTTTACAACAATTAGTATTAAAAACCTTTAATCGAAAGTAATACATAATTATTCGGAGATCAATTAATAGATAGTGTCGTTATTCCCAATCTGATGAGGTAAACTTATATCACAAGATGAAAACAAAGAGGAGAAAGAAGGTAAACGGGATTAAATTCGACGTAAATATCAAATGACATTTTATTAAGAATATTGTCAATATTGCCAATGCTACGTAGCAACACTAATACATCCTACCTTAGGAACGCTACGGAGAAATCAAGAGACACGGAAACTTAAGAATCTCATTTTTACTACTTATACTAATAAGAACTGGTATGTCGCCATAGGTCAGAATAGAGAGCCTTTAGAACTCTTGATTGCAAAATAATTAAAATCAAGTGGCTTCACAGATGTATAATTCGATTTTTTAACATAATCCTTTAAAGCCATTATTCATAGGAAATAATCTTAAGATTTAAATTATTCTAGAGGAATGAAGTTATAATTTTATGAAACTTCACTACTCCTTTCAATTCGTTGTTCAATGGATTATTTAAATTCTGTGAAATTAGTGTCAGACTTCTGCAAACTGTTGTACATATTCCTAGTTTGGATAAACTCGCTCTGCCTCTGTCTATGTTGGAAAATGAACATGAGAGACTCTTCAGTATATCGCATTTCTACGGAACCCATACGTCATCGTCGAAAAGAGTTAGTGAACCAATATAGCACTCTTCTAGGAACTAGTGAATGTCTCAACCCTCTAACGTCTATATTTAGTTTTAATAGAATACTACACCCACTAATTGTCCATTAAAAATACACTAGACTTACTACTTCATATTATTTTCTCCATTAAGCATCATCTAAAACCAGGAAATTGTCTTTGATATTAATTTCAATATGATTTCATCCATATTTTTGATTCAAGCATAGTTTTAATAAGGGATAAGATTGAATTAACCACTAGTAAAATCTTTTTTTTTTTAATCCATTTGGAATTATTCGGCTATTTATGGCTTTAAAACTGGAAAGTTACTCTAAATAATGTTACAATTCAAAACACAAAGTAGGAGTTAAATGGTTTAACGCAATTGTAGATCATGATAGTATATAGTGCTATTCACTGATGCATTATATGACAGCCATCGGAATTCGAATTGCGGTCGCATCTCCTTCACTATTCAACTCTGCAAAGAATTTAACATGATACAATTAGAAGTTAGAAGTCAGTTTACTGATAATTATATGAGCAAATTAGCAGTCATACTTATCCATATATTTTCACCATAAATCCTTTAAGGAATTTATGCAGTTAATTGAGTAATAGTAAATTCTGACGAGCAAAAAAATATTAAGTGTCAAAAAGCTTATTATTTGCAATTAAATATCACAGTATATTCAATTTCTCTCTGCTCATAACAGACTGCACTTAAACAGACTATCAAGAGAATAGTTTTCCGTAAACAAGTTCAGGAAACGTTACAACGAAAATGGTCAATTAGTATTTAGCGGTGCTGAAGATTTTTGGGGACCAATTCCCACAATCGGGCCGTTAGTTGAATAGAATCCTTTCGTTCACGTTTCAATGAAGCCACCAAAATAATTTGTTTATATAGTCATGCATATTTCAGTAGTATTTGCTTGTTTTCCATTTCTCAAATTTCCATAGTAAAGTTTTTTGCAATTAGTACCACTGTTCTAGAAAAAGTATGGTGGGTAAACTGAAAAGATAAATTCTAATAGAGATAAGTCCCCGATTGCTATACCCAGATTAGCATGTCTAAGTTAATACACTTAGGTGATTGAATTAAATTGGTTCTTGATGAAGCTTGTATATAAGAAGCATTTAAGATGTATTTATATACATAAATATAATTTGATTTATACTTCCGTTAAGATTATCGTCTTATCTTCTGCGTTGAGGCTTTACTCTGGTCCAGTTAAAATGTATAAGAGCCATAATCACAGTCACATACACAAAAAATCTATAGATTTTATTCTTGTTTCCTATATGTATCTGCAAAAGTATAAAATCTCACTCACAACGGGGTCGGTAAAAAATGGTATGCACAAATAATTCTTCCCATAGTTAAGTTTAAAGATTTTTCCGCGATGTTTTCACCTATACTTAGTGAATTTTACAGAAATTCTAAAAATAAATAGATTTTACCATAGCACTTTTGTTTCCAAATGAGATGGGAATGGAATATATTAAATGAAGTGATGCCAAAATTAGAGAACTATAGCACTATTTGAAATCTGTCTATCACCATCAGATTAATTTCCTCGTGGAAATTAATAACCACTTATTGTTCGAAATATCACCTAATAATTTAAAAGTTTGTAATGGAAAATAAAACTGAGTTTCTGCAGATGATGGGCAGTTATACAAAGATATTGCTATAGAAAAACACTGAATTGGATGTTTGGCTATAGAATATAACATAAATAATGGATACAATATTTATAACGATAAAGAACAAGTGTTGAATTAACTTCACATTTTGTAGACAGTATAATAACATAGGAAACAAACTATAGTAGGATTTCAGTTTCAGTCAAGACGGGCTGATGCATTCGTACTCTCAATATGATTTTGGGCTGGTTGGGAGCAAATGGTTATCCCTCATTAAGGGTTTGGAAGGTGAAAAAAGCTATCATCATGCATTACGTCACATGTTATCTAAAGATGATTCCAGTTTCATCAAGAATCTATATTTATGCACTTTCAGAAGATCTTCTCAATAAGCCATTTCCTAATTTATATACAAGCGTTGTTATAGCCTGTATCTATAACTAAGTGTTATGCTCATTCCAGTGAAAGCTCTTCTTATTATCCCTCATTCCTCCGGTACTCTGTCGTCTACCTTCTCTATGGAAAGGATTACTCACTACCAGGCGATCTCCGGATTGTTGCTGTCGAATATTGGTGTGTGAACCCTAAAACTAGTTTACCTATTGCACGACACAAAATCTTTCACTCTGGTGATATTGTAATCTTTATATAGAATGTTGGTGCTGACTCACCATGTTGCTACTATGCATCTGCTGCATGTAATCGTCCTGAATATCGTCTGCACTATCATCATTTTCATTACCTCTAGAACTGTTAATCTCTTTTAGTTTCCTATCCAACAAATCGCTGAATAGCGAATAAAGAGACTCGACATTCTCTCCAGAAGAGAGAAACTGAAAATATTAATTTAATATCTAAATAAATAGAATATATAGGAATAGAAATGGAACATTACAATAACAACAGCATTAAATTAATTGTGCTTACTTTTTCGAGTTGTTTTTCTTTTGAAGTAACAGTTAACTCAGAATTCTTTGGGAGCTCACGCTCAAACGCCCGGTTGATATACGTATTGTTAGCAACTTCTCTAAAATATGCTTTTCGCTATCTCAGAATGAAACCAATTATAAAAAAGAGAGATCAGAATGAAGAAATGAGAAATACCGGACCCCCTAAGTGCAGATAGTCTCTTATTTTCATATTTCTGGGCTTTCGTGAGATTCATAGCGTCTTCTAGGGTAATTTTTGCATATGCTCTCACGATTGTTGATGCGTCAAAATTCTTCTTTTGCTCATTCCTCATAAGAATCGGACGAAGGATCTTAGCGTTAAATCGTTCAAAGCTAAAAAAACGATAAGTAGCTGAACATAATTTCTTCATAGTTAACACTACATTCACGTTTTATAATGTGTGTGGTAAATGCCAATTACTAACTTGTCTCTAAAAGAGTAGTGGCCCTGCTGTCCTGCTATGTCCTCCAGACCAGACATCATATAATCAAGATACTAAAAAGGACGAAATTTATTACAAGAAGAAGGGAGTAAGGTGAATACTCAAATAATTAATTCTTGTCATAGGGGACTAACTTTTAGGTAAACACTTTCTGTCATAGTTGCCGGTCTGTCCTCCTTAGTTTCAACATTGAGATATTGCACAAGTGGACGAATTGTGATACCCTTAATAATACTAATTATAAGTGATTTTAAAATTAGTAATAAATAAGATAATGCTGTGATACTGTTGTAATTTCTATAAAAATAAAAATTGAGCAAACCGAATCCCACCTGAAGGAAGACAGTAAAATAAATGACAACTATGGTTGTGGTTATGAACATTTTCTTGGCCGGAATAGTATCAGGCATTGATACAGCTAGACCAAAAGCAATAGCTCCGCGCAGCCCACCGTAAGACAAAACAAACTGGTCAACCTGTGAAACTAATCATGAGTTACACACAGAGAAAATTGGCGGAAACTTTAAAAATTACCTTGGTAAACTTTTTGTGCCGAAATCTGTTGAGAATAAAACACTGTACAACGACTCCTAAAGTGTTAAAATCATCTTTAATAAACTTTAAAATGTTAAAGTGACATAAATACTCTAATAAAATCAAACTGGGTGTACCAATTGTCCTCCACAACAAACAGAAGACGAGAGTAGCTAAAACAAAGCCAGTATCCCAGTAGTGATCAGAATACATGGTTGATAGTCCGAGAAACCTAGAGTGTGATTTATTTCATCTATATTATTTTTATCTATTCTACTATGTAAGTCAAAACTAAGTAATAATATACGAACGTTCATATGTATTAAATATTTACTGTTTTTTCTAAATGGAATAGTTCTCGCTTTAAAGAATGAAACTGGTAAAAAAATCTACTCTATGTAAAACAAAATAATAGTTCGGAACAATCGATTTAAATAAGCCATTGATAGTGAATTCTCTAATTTTGTTTTAGAAGAACTATTCACGTAAATGACTTTGCGAATTCTAAACGAAATCCATTTATCAACTCAGTTTATTTGAATTATACACTCTGAGAATTGGCTAATTTTTGCTGACCCTACATATACGAAGAAGTACAAATGAATTCAAGGTGTGTCCGCCTTCGATATATCTATGATTAAGATTATTGCTTGTTTTATCTTCGAATCCGATACCCTGCAGAATGTGATTAGTTTGAACAAAATGGGTGTCTACAGCTGATCTACAGATAGTTTGTCTTAGCATAAAATCCTAATAACTATAATATGGATAAGCAAATTGATGAACGTTTCACATAAAGTAGATTATGCCAATAGCTAGAACAAATTTTACATTACATAGTCATGTTTACTAGTTCACACTTCTCTACCCACAACTATCACATTTAGTTATTGGAAAAATATTAGTTTGTATATTGACACTCACATGAAGATAACTGTTTCAGAAGATTGAGCCAGCATTTTAATGAAATATTTGACGGAATTTGCTGCCACCTGTGTGATGTTTCCTTTCACGTACTGTTTCATCGCCATACCACATACAGCGATTCTATATGTACACATATATATATTTGGCATTATTATTGTTAAACAACTTTCTCATTTATATATATATATATATATATTTATTTATTTATTTATTTAAATTTATATGCTTCATTGGCACTACCGTTTCTATAAGTATGGAAGAACAATTCCATAGGACTAAGAAAGTCGATATGTCTCTAACAGCAATGTTATCACTAAACCAGATTGCGCAAAATTCACATGTTCCATGAACTATGAACTTCTATTTCCAAATTGAACCTAGAGTATATAACCACTGATGGTTATCGGAATCTGAAGAATTTTTCAAAATTTCAATCACACCACATGCAATAAAATCATGCTTGTAAACTTTGCCTAGTTCTTATTTGCATCTTGATTTGAACTTTAGCATTTCCAAGAACAGCCTGCTATTCTATATTTTCGTTATTTAGAATAATTTAGGAAAATTAATATTGCCATCTTATTAAATAAACTGGCCATTATTCTATTGCCGTTAAGAAAATCGGATTTCATCCTAGTACTGGGATTCTCCTTAATATAAAAGTTCACTTCATCATAGTTAATAGCGTTATAGTGTAATTTTATAAAAGGCTTACATTTTTTGAAGTTGCATGCTTTTATAGATGTGTTGATATTAGAATTCTATTTTCAGTGTAAATTTGTATGTCAACTGCAAGATGTGCCAATTTAAGTTCCTATAAGTAACTATGGGTGCAATTTCAGATATAAAATGTTACACCCTCTATAAAGTTAGTACCCACTGAAATTAAATTGGATCAATAATAACAATTTTTAAAACATTGCTTCGATAATTATCCCATTTTCTTCATTTCAGAGGCATCATAGCTTAACTATAATTCTGATGTAACTTGTTTTTTTCCATGTGACTAAAAATGCACGTTTGTAGAAAAATATTAGATATTATATATGCAACAAAATCTAGTTATGACGTTTTAAGTAAATCGTGATTCTGATAACCGACATTGACTTACGCAATGATTGAAGAAAACGACGTCATTTCAGCGGTAAGATATGCCATATATGGAATGACGAAGATGAACACGGGAGCGAGAATGCGCACCTTATTGGTGTACCTGGTAAGAATAGGTCCAACTGTGTGTTCCTAGATGAACTCTAGTAGTCTCAAAATAGAAGATGTACGTAGATCAAGGAAATATTAATTCTACAACGGAAGCATTAATTATGAATAACACGTTAAGAATTAAAGAGAAATCCAATACAGATACTGGGAATTTTCAAGCTATTAAAACTTACTTAGTAGTAAGACAAACTGCTATAGCAAAAATAATTCCTAAAAGTGCGCCTCCACAGGCTACAACGAAAAATGATAAAGCTCCTGCTCCATAGTCAATCGGTTGAAGGTTTTCCCCACCAATCAAAGTGAAACTCTTGAACATCTGGTAAAGCACCTAAAAATTAAGCATTCTTTCAATTACTTCTTTTATACAGCAGATGTTTTGATATTTAAAGCACTTTTCCGGACATCTTGAGTTACAAGCGCTAATATTGTTATCAAAATCTGCAGCCTTAACATCGAATAACTGATAATAATTCACTTTTTGTCATTAATAAAATAATTCAACCACTTCTTCAAATAAAACTTCATATTTATTAAATATTGCAGTAGTAAATGATGTCATTAACCTCCACTAGGTGTTTTTTTAGATAATAAAACTAATATGATTAGACGGCGCAGATAACTAACTGTTCAAAGATATCAATGATAATTGAACTTTCAATATAAAGACTCTTGGGCCTAATTTATTTTTGAAAACTATATATAATAAAGTCAGATATTTGTGCTAATCGTACCGTTGCATCTACCACATGAAATGACATTTAAAATGTAATCTTCTGTGGAAATAACGCAGCATATCAGAACCGGTTCGAGAGAGTGGCAATGACCGTTACAGTTGAGATATAAACTACTCAATTAAATCAAAGGGAACTAAGCCCACTCAAAATATATTTAGAATTACGCATATGGTTAAACTCACAATGTGCACTTGATATTTGTAATACTTTAAAAATTGACTCAAATTTAGTTTTTAAAATAAGAGGAGAATTATTTGCTTAGTTTTTGTCTAGCGTTGCAAATTTAGAACTTAGGATACATTCTACCGTAATAGTACTGAGACACACTTACCACAGTGACTCCATCATTAAACAATGCTTCTCCAAATACATTGACAAACAGAAACTCATTTACATGAATTTCTTCGAAAACAGCAATTACAGCAACCGGAAAAATAGTATGGTTGCATCACATGAAATTCTTTCGACACTTATTCACTTTGTAGTTGTAAAATTACACTTAATATAAGTTTCAGTTGGAAAACAATGAACATTTAACTAGTATATATCAAAATCATGGAATAGGTCAAAACAGAAATCAACTGACGGGATCGACTGCAGAGATCAAGGCAGAGAACACAAATATTTCAAAGTTAGAGAACGTCATAGAGAACATTCCATAGTGAGAAAGAAGGAGCAAGGAACTGCCTGAAAAATAGTTCTCCTTTAGCGTCATAATCTCTACTCTTTCCACCAGTGTTTATATCGTAAATTATATTTCTACCAATAACCAGTGATCTTTTCTCTTTTTATGAATTTTAGCATTGTTTAAGTCAAAGTTTATGACAGGAAAGATTTATTATCCCTTTGGATATTGCTACTAGGAAAAATACATCACCACTCTCGATCTTCCGGACGCACGGATAATGCTATCATTAACCCTATCAGTCAATAAACGAGATCATCGACTTTGATTGAAAGTCGTTGTGATAAATCTTTTGTTTGAAAGTATCAATTTAAAAAACCTTTTATACTCTTTAATCGTAATAAACAATTATATGACGTAATTTCAAGATAAGAAATGGCTCAACTCACCGATTGCCATCGTATTCCAGAATGTTCCCACTACGGAAAATAGTAATACTGAGTCTATACTTTCAAACAAGGCACGATTAGGCATGAAATATCCTAAATTAGAAATTGAAAATGCTTCGTTAAATTTAAAGTTTTAAATAATTATTTGCATTTAATTAGTTATAAATTGAGCAAAATATCCAAAAAAAGAAAACTAGGAAATGTAGTAAAAGTTATACCTGCATCAAATATAATAGGAGGTAAAAGGTAAAGAAAGAAAGCATGAGAGTCCAGGTTGTAGCTGATATTGGCTCCAGACTCTTTCAGAAGAAGTCCGACAACCAAGCCAACAACGATCAGTAAGGAGGAATCAGGTAACACATTCGAGATCGGCTTGAACACATGAAATACTGAAAAAAGTTCAAAAACGAAGAAAATGTAATTCTTTCGGAATGCAATATCTCAGCTATCTGGCATGCTACTCACAAATTTTAGCCAAAGAAGCCAGTAACAACCAAGTTGTAATCATATACGGTGTTTCGATTGATTCCCATCGAAACGTCACCACCTAAAAATGTCGCCCATCGTGTTAGCAATGATAGCTGTGAATTTATATGGTGATGGAAAGCTAAGTCGAAATAACGTTTTCGAGTAGGTCAAAATGTCTTGCCTGGAATCGTGTTTGATTGCTATTATATTCTTCATGTGCTGCCGCATAACAGAATAATACAAATATTAGTACTATTCCACATTGCCACCCCATCCTGGAACGCTGTATGTTTTCAAACAAGAAAGATCAAAAAGTCACTACATTTTCGCATTAGTTTGTGAAAAGTTCCCTTCAATAAAAATTAATGACCGTAGTAAAAAAAACAAATATGTCAAGAGAATTTCGAATAAACTGTTGGTGATAGAAGCAAAAGTTTTCTATAAAATGCGCCTAATAAGATATACACACACTAAGTTGTCATTAAAAGTGTTTTTTTTATTGTACTGATGCCACACCTAATCTATAAATACTATGCATAAACAAGTATCGATGCAAAATAAAGAGGAATTATTCTCACAATGAGTCGATTCGAAAGTGAGTTAGTTTATAAAAACGGAGGTCCAGCTTATGTAAATGTTGTTTTTGTCAGTATGATTTTGCAAAAGAATTTAAATTCAAAAATAAAATAAGTGATCTTAACGGATATATCTCATTCTTTACTACCTCACACTACAATCAACGAAATAAAATTCAACTTGGATACAGAGTAAAAAAAGAAATTTCAATAGGAATATTATTAAAACATTCATAATTTGAATACTATTCCGAATTAAATAATAGTATTTGTAAAAGACTACTATCTAACTTAATTAATAAATAAATAAAGGTTTAATACTATGACTTTACAATACAGTACCCAGCTTGCATTTTAATAACTATATTGAGCATTTTCTCACCACAGTTTCATGAGAAATTATTGTTGTAAATTTCAGATAAATCTAATCAGTCAGAAACAAAGAATCTATGTATCGTTATGGAATAATCAACCTCCAGGGTCTAATTTGGCGCAGATACGATTCGATGTTGATGCTTGGTTCGATATGGAGAAATAACTGATGATGCGGCGACAGTGATAGATAATTACAAGTGAGAAGCGAAGCGATCAGAGACATTGCTGAATCAATTCGGAACGGTCGATCTAACCAGAGCTTGCTAATCTCCCGATAAGTGTAAGATATGAATAAGCTCAGAGAGGAAACAGTAGAAAAAATAAGTGTTGTCGCAATAAAGGAGTAACCAACACAGAATCAACATAAAAGGATACCCTTGATTAGTGATGAAATGTCATGATGGGCGAAAATAGGAGACCGTAGTGAAATGCGACGGATAATGCAAATGTGGGAGCTGAAGCTAGGATTATAAAATAGGCACGCAAAACGTGACAAATTTTTAAAACAGTAGTAATGAAGAGTTCATAAATAACTCTTGAAATTTGAATTTTTCCAATCAATGGATAGGGAATAGTACGACCAGAATCACATCTAACAACTATCTGAAAATCGTTAGAATCATGATTGATTGAGATGTACTTGCGTGAAGACAGTCATTTGAAATAAATTACATTAAATCTAAACTCTTATAGGCTAACGCATTTTCAAATGAAATTGTTCTTATGCAGTATAGGTGTATTTGCCTAACCTAGTGTTATATTATAGAAAAAAACCGATGTTTTCGCAGATTGAAAACTTTTACTAGAAGATTAGAGGGTACTATGCAAAAGCAATAAATCACTAGAAGTTACCTATTTATCGTATTAATTACACGTTCTTGACTATGACATTAGTTAAAGATTCATTCTCCAAACTGTGTCACTTTCTCTATCCTTTTGTCAGACAGGTTTACAAAAGGTAAAATACTATTAATGGATCGCTTATCAAAAGCCATAAAACCACTAGTTCATTTGTATCAAACATAATTTATTCTATTTATTATTCCCCCAATTTTCACATCCATAATTAGTTTGAAACTGAATTAAAAGCTGCGCTTGCAGATAGCTTCTGCAAAATTGTGCGCTTTATAGGATAATTTCGTCAGATATCGTTAGCTAGGATAATGATATCTCATATTAATTTTAGAATATATATCATTTTAATTTGTGCATTGTTGGAAATGACTCTCTGCCTCGCAATTTCTGCATGAGGTGCATTTAATCTGACAATCCGTGCGCACACAAAATCGGCAACATTTCCAAAGCTGAACATCGTAGAATTATTTGTTATTTAATATTTACCGTGTATTCTGTTATAGCCTGATATGTTATGTAGTTTGTCATTTAGGATATATAACAGGAAATCACAGTCTTCCTAAACTACTCATAACATCATCAAATACGTCTGCAACTCCACAGGAATGTCATCTTCACTTCATTAAACAACAAAATTTTTACTTTTTTAAGATAACTTCTCCAATACTTTATATGACTACTGGTTTTCGAAATTTAAAATAAAATGCAAACGAAATATCAAACAATTGAACAAATTTAAGTAATATATACGAATAATTGTTGAAAGGCAGTTAATATTAGGTATATACAAATAATAGTATTATGTGCCAGATTAATAATTACTAGTATTAAATTAGATAAATCGCATATCATTACCTCTCATGATGTACTTCCAATGAAACCATTAGATGTCAACATACTAGAAGATAATCAGCATAAAGACGTAGTTATTACTGACAAGTAGAAATATAAAATAATAATAAAGAAAACTTATTTCCATTAAGCAGACTGACACTAATATGAGATAGAAAATCACGTAGATTAACTATTTAAATTAAAATAAGGTTAAGGGTATCATTATATACATCACTGAATTGTTTCGTTCGTAAGAAAATAATAAAAATTGCTTAATCATTAACACATATTAACCGGATGATAATGAATAACAATCAATTTGTATAGGATTCAAGAAAGCATTACCGCATGACCATTGTTGTGTACGAATAGATCTACTCGTGGAATACAGTTTGTTCAAATACCACAATATCTACAGGGTGCGCCAAAAGTTCTGATACGGATGTCAAGTCGCACAATTTCATGATTAAACAGCTTTTCACACGAAAATTTATCCAGACATGCATAAAATACTAAACAATAATTTAGTCTAATTGGTGTTCAAAGTGTTCTCCTTTTGCGGTCACACCAGCCTGTAGATGCATCTCGAAGTTACCCATAATGGGTCGCAGCTCATCTTCACTTATTTCATTCCAAAATTTAACTAATGCCACCTTAAGAAAGTCCAAATTATTGTAGGATATTCTACTAGGCTTATTTTCTAGGATTTACTATATTGTGAAGTCCATTGGATTCAGATCAGGTGGATTTGATGGCCAAATGTCTTTGCTTCAAAAGTCTGGAAACTGTTACCGACACAGCTCAACAGTTGTTTTGGCTCCATGATTTGGTACCTAGTTCTGTTGAAATGTCCAGTTTTGTGATCCAAAATGTTTTGAAGTTCAGAGAATCACTGTTGTTAATAGAATTTCGTGTTTCGTAACGATTGACCTTCATTTTTTCGTCAATATATAGTCTCTAAGGATCTTATCTGGGTAGAACCCCAGTTCGTGTTTGACAATCTTCATCACTGATGTTAAACTGATATTGAGGTCAGAAGGCACCTTCCTGGTGGTAGTGCATAGAGCTTTGAGATATTATATGACAGTTCAAAGATGATATAGTTGAATGAAATTTAAAGCATGGTCCAAGGAGGCTTTAAGCAACACGCTTTCATTGGCATAGCGAAATACTACGTCATATATGCTAATTTAACTGCACTTACATTTTGTATCAGAATTTTTGGCCTACCTTGTATTTTAACAAATATTTATACTCTTTGTTATTAATATCTTCATATCGTTCACTTGATAATTCTTAACATTTCTTTCTTCCTGACGTACACAAAAATCCTATAGAAAAAAAACAGAATTAATTATAAGAAATGTTTAGTAAGTTTCTTTCAAGACCATCTCTAATTCTAAGTTAACATTATTTATTTTTCCCTTAAAAAGATAATTTCCCTGATATATAGTCATCTCATTATTAATTTGATGCATGATATAATTTAGAAATTTGCATGTTAACTTATCGAAACCATGCAAAACCTTTGATATATGTTATGCTTGAGTCTTGTAGAAAAAGGTCTAGACTTTGAACAAAACCTTCAAGAAGTTTGAAAGGAGAAAACAGCCCATTTTAATATATAATTAATGAAAACTGTATTTGATACAGCTACGTAGAGTTACGTCAATTAACTTGTTTCTATTTGAAGACACAGTTCTAGATTAGTTTTGGACTTTCAATTTTTTCATCTAGCATGTTTTCTCTTTATTTGATGTGCTATGCTATCAAAAAGTAGATTACAATAAATTATATAAGGAAATAATTCTTTATAGAACAAGTGTGAACGAGTTATGATTATTAGTAATTTTTTTTCAAAAATTCACAATTATTTTATCTTAGATGTATATACATATATTTGAAGTGATAAATGATGGCCTTAATTGTAAATCATAGCTTTTCAGCTTTTCTATTTCTAGTCCCTTTAAAACATTACATAAATATTTACCTTTTCGTTAAACCTGTGCATATCAAATGCCTAAACATTGGAGATTTTAGTTAGTTCAATCAGAATTTTTTGAGATCAAATTATGATTCCTTAATTATGTTGTTTTAATCCATATAAAAGGTATTTTAGGTGATAAAAAGGTCTGTTTAGGGAGAACCGTAGTTCGCCTATTTTTTCATCAGGTCTTGACATTTTTCACCTGACAAAAATCATGAGCAGGAAGTGAGCTTATATTATTCAGTATATAAGTATACATTTCTTAGTAATTCTTGAAACATTTTTAGTTTTTCTATTTTTGTTTAGAATACTAAATTAACATATATTAATTAAGTATTCGTACATTACGGGATATGCGCAATGATGCTTCAGCACATGATGGTGATAGTGGAGCTGATTCAGATGGTGATGATGGCCAACAAGGGTTCTTTGTAGGCGGAAGTGAACACAGGTAAATTTACAAGTTTTTGTTTGATTTTAAAAAAAATATTGTTTAAAATTTTGACAGTGGTCAGCAAGTTCTGGGCCCACCCAGTGAGCGTGGCAATCGGGATTTACAAAGTGGATTGGTGGATAAAGTGTTCGAGGCAGCTAGAAACCATGGAGCAGAAACCATTAGTGGGCAAGAGAATAATACCGTAGGCAAAGTATGTTACAAACTATTTTTGTATAGACGATTATATGATTTTAAATTTTAAATTTTAAATATTTATTATTAGCGATTGACTGTTTAGAATGACCTGCATTTTTCTCGTGGTGGAGTTCGTTTAGGAAGTAATCTGGCCAGCGGATCTGCTGAAGTGGAGCACATTAATGTTCACAACGATGGGAAAAAATCACCAGAAGTATGGCATACTTAAGATATAACCATTTCTATCGTATCAGATTAAGTTTTAACATAAGCGTGGTGTAGTGTAATGCACACTGAAAGAAAAGAGCTACAATAAAATTACTGTCCATATTTACAATCTTTAATCAATAATTTGCTTGTTATATGAAATGAACTACTAGACTGCTTTAACTTACTGAGTTATTTTAGCGATATTGAGTACTAACTTCCAAGGAAATATGTTACTAAACCGTCTTTTTCAGACACATATCCGCGTTATGATGTGGGATAATGGCTTCGTTATTGAAGATGGTCCCTTTCGCCAATTTGATGATCCAGCAAACAGAGATTTTATTGAAAGTATTATGCAAGGGTTAGTGTATGTTGTTCAATTAATTCCGTTTTTGGAATAGTCAACACTATGTGTTTATAAGTCTTTAATCATGATGATTCAATTATAAGCTTTTTTAAAATTATGGATTCGTCGAAAACTTAACAACGGAATTCAAATTGTTATTTAGTAGGAGCTCATCATTAATTCTCTTTCAGCCGTATTCCGCCTGAACTTATGATTGCATACCCTCGCACCAAAATTGATCTTCGTATGGAAAGGAAGGCTGGACAATACCAACCATCTAAAATGAAACCTTTTCAGGGAAGTGTTAGTTCTTCACATTAGATAGTGTTGAAAAAAGTAATATTTAATGCCTTACATTTTTAGTTATTTTTAAATTCTAGTTTTTTAGGGTAGTGGAAATCGTTTGGGGGCAGTGGTACCTCAAGTTATAAGTTCAGCGACTATTCCGGATGCTGTTCAAGTGAATTCGCCCGGTCAGTAGCTTTTTTTAAAAATTTTGGTAAGTGCAGAGGTAATACCTCGTATATCTCTAGTAGTTAAGCTTCCACAGTTCATATATTAAGCATGTATACATGGTTGGGTATGGTATCAGCTTCTAGTTTAGTACTCAGCATTAGACGTCAAATTACTTTACGTGCTTTTCATTGTTATATTAAATTTGGGCTGAATTAGGAAATTCGTTATATTCAGATTCTGCTAATAGCCTTTCAAGAGCTCAGGATGAAATCAATATTGATAGCAAGCTACCTGTAACGCAGGTTTGAATTTTACCACATAATTTTGGGGTGGAAAGAAACGATATAGAGTTTCTTAGTGATTTTTTCAGTGGTTGAGATAATTTATTATTATTTTTTAGGTGCAAATTCGCCTTCCAAATGGTCAACGACTGAGTGGAAAATTCAACCATATTCACATGGTATCTACTATTAGAAACTTCGTAGTTACGTGAGTTTTATGAAACACTAGAATTTATTTTTGTGAGAAGTATAACCTCTAAAACATTATTCGTTTCCTATTAATACATTAGATTAATAAATATACATTGTTATTATGTCTTTAATGCATATTCATTAAGAATGGAATAATCTGATTGATATATCTGTATAAAATAGAAATATATTAGAAATAATAATGAGAACAAGTTCATATTTATTATAAAGGAAATTTCGGGTTTCTTGTAACTTTATTGTACTTCAGAGCTCATCCAGAAATGGCATTTAGCGCCTTCCAACTAATGACCACCTTCCCAAACAAGGTAAGTGTATTGTGCTACCAATTCTTTGTTGTTACCAATCTTTTGTGTTCAAACGCATCTTGTAAGATGTGACAAATTCTGAGAAAACATTATTATTATTATTATTATTATTATTTCACTATCATTATTATAAGGTGATCGAGGACGAATCTCTTAGTCTCAATGAAGCTGGACTGCTAAATTCAGTCGTAATCGTCAAACCAACTCTATAAAATATTAAAATATACTTATAGTACCATCATAAATGTAGTATGCACTGTATTGGTTATTTTATTATTAGTGAATTTTCTTGTTATTTTTGCGTATTACTCATGATTTTCCTTCGTAGATGAAACTGAAATTTAATCGAACATACTGGTGTATTATAAGAATTTTAGTACTACCATTAATTGAAATTATGAATGTGGCACATCTTGTATTAAACAGGTCTTTTAGTGCTTTTTTTTTTGTAATTTTAAAGATATTATCTATTGGTTTTTTTCTTCGCTTCTGGTCTGCTTCCATTATTTTTACCTATATGGTCAATTAATTGCAATGTTCTTACTTTTAATGCATATGCTTGTTAGGATGACAGTAACGGATTGGTTGGGGATAGACAAGATTCAAAAGTTAGTTAAAATCGTCAAAGAAATTGGAGGAATTAAAGCTACACTGAAGAAGCGATATCTGTTTGTTTTTAGAATTATTTTTGTTTTACCTGTTATTTATCAAAAGCATGTTTTTACAGCATGGATGCAACTCGTGTGGGTAGACTGGTAGGTGAGGATCACTTTGGAAACAAGTATTACGAGGATAATTCATATTTCATGCCACGTAATCGTTGGGTTGAATTCCCTGAAAAGGTATTATTACCATGAATTTATTTGATTTGTACAATTAAGTTAATTCTTAAGATTATCTTTTAGGTCTGGCTAGATTATGATGCTACTCAAGTGCCACCTGAATGGTATGCTGTTTTCCTAGTAGAACTATTTTGTCATTAATTAAAAATGTTCTATAACGGTATGTGGGTTATTTTCTATGTAAATCATATTTTCGTAGGCATCGTTGGCTGCACCACATTGGAGATGATACCCCTACTGAGAATCCTTTGGAAAAGGAGAAGTGGGTGCTTGAACACAGGGAAAATACTTCTATTTTTGCGTAAGTTACAGATTATTCGCTTAATCAATCTAGAGAGGCTTCATATCGTTATCATGGGTGCTTTTCATCATTTTTATCTACTGCTATTTCAGCGACCAGAAGTATATTCCATACTCTACTACTCGAACTAAAGTAGAAGGATGGCAACCAAGACAAAAGAGTGAACAGTAAAAATGCTAGTATAAATAGGTCATAAATAAAATGTAAAATTTATGTGTTATATGAGAATTTTAAATATATTAGCAAATCTTGACTATTGAGCTACTGAAATATTAAATTAAGGAAGTAGTGCGGTCGTATTTTATTTATAGTTTTAGGGTAAATAAAACGGATAGTTTCAAACTATGGAAATATCCTTTTCTTAGCCCTTGATTTGCTATGTGTAGCTTATTCTGATAATATAGTTTTACTAATGGATAAAACTACAGCGAAAGAACTTGTATTTTCATAAGTGAGAGAAAAAACTCGTAATTTAATAAAATTCACTATTCCAGTAATAAAATGTGTAAGTCATGAAAATTATGTGTGGCTATATCTATTAGAAATAGTGAATAATATTTGCTGTTACGTCGTATACGACCGCGTTTGAGAAGACTGATAGGTTTCCAATTGTTTACCAAGTTGTTCTAAAGAGGCAAAAAAAATTATGTCGGGCTATCCAGTTGTGTTCATTTTTGGGTAATTAGAAAAGGCGTATGATCTGATATATTGTGATATGCTTGGTAAATTTTTTCATCTTTGACAATGGTAGTTATGCCAAACCAACAAAGCGAATAAATCACTTATGGTACCGCTCATTACTAGTAGAAGGTGGTAGGCATGATGATAAAACGGATTGAACTATGGTTTGGAACCTGATGGGGAAAGGAGGACTGGATAGTTTAACTGTATTGAAAGAAGCAGTTTAATATATATATATATATATATATATATATATATATATATACGTTTGTATACTTCTGTAAAGGTCAAGGCAAACTGTAGAGGTGATGCTTTAAAGGTAGTGGTTTTACTGAGAAGGGTTCAAATTTCATGGTTTATTATTGTTTTAAAACCTTCTCGTATATATATATATATACATGATAAAATGGGTGAGAAACCATTTTTTAAGTTCCTCGTCAGCAGATAAATTCAAGGGTAGAACTTCAATAATTATGGAGAAATAAGTCCCTTATAGCAAACTTATGAAAAGTTGGAATGGGACCATTCCCTTCAGTTTTGTTTGTGGAGATGTCAAATTTGTATTTACATTCAACGATATTAAAATGTAAAAGTTTCCTAGAAATCACCAGAGTGAAGGCGATTATTTACGGAACAATGTGTTTTGGCATTAAATAGATGTTATTATATTGTACACCGAGTGAAAGAAATTATCTAATCAAGAATTAATATTGTCCTCCAGAAAGTACTGAAAATAAAACAAGAATAGCATATTTTAAGACTTAATGCATGAATTATGTATGAGCCTTCTTAAAAATAAGTTCTTTGCTGCGTTTAAGTTTATTCTAACTTTGTTTATTATTTTATACTATGAAACAATTAAGAAATAACTCGTACTGTATATGTACCTAAACATTACTAATTAAGCATTCCTCTTAGAAAATAGGAATTCAGCTATTTAAGTTTTACTAGAAGAATCTGTGCATAAATTCCTAATAGACTATAAGACGTCATTATATAACTTCATAAAATGATATTATTGAATTTTCAATTATTTTCCACGGGTTTTATTTTTTAGCAAAATTATATATTCTTTGTCAGATCTATGACAATTCATGTACTTAACACTATCTAATCAACCAAATATTAATCCTGTCCTCACATACTAATATCTGAACATTACTGTAGCAGCTAGATCTACCATTGCATGATCTACTAGATGTATACGAACAATATCGAATATATTAACGATTTAACTAGACGCAACTCGTTATAATTTTTATTGCCTTTCCCATATTTCACTATTCCTTTACTTATTTTACGTTCTTCCGCTTAAGTAGTTTTTCAAAAATATGTATTTGCTGTTAATTTTTAATAGGTAACTATTATTGGGTGTCGTACTGATCCAATGTCTGGGCCGAGTCGCCAACATCTGGATGAATCTGTCTTTTCTGATAAGAGTAGCGTCGAATTTCAAGTAAGCATCTATGGTTTTCTTTGAATTTCACTCAATATATATTTAATGGTATGTAGAGTCATATTAATTGTAATCCACTCACAATAACCAGTAGGCTATTAAGTATGTATTGTACAAATACATAAATAAGCTTTACTAATATCAATAAATAATTTTAATTAGGACTCTATTCAACTTTCCTTAATAGTTTTTCTCAATGTAAAATATCTAAATCTGTGTACCCAATACTCTTGTCAATAGACTTTTGGGTTAAGGATGCGATCATTGATGAAACATGGTTCGATATGGCTACTGAAAGACGTGCCGATGAAAATTTTGGAAGATTAAAAGACAGGAAGCACGACGAAGTAACCACTAATACATAATATAGCTACTTTCTTATAATTTATCTATTCGTTTTTATGTCTGTAGTATTTTATTAAAATGAGTCATATCAAGTAGACTTTAACATAACCTTTTAGTCTCACCGAAATCACGATCGTCGCAGCTTTCTCTCACGGTGGATTCAGTACTACTCTGACAGGGCGTTGTTGAATAGAATTGTTGAGTGCCGTTAATATAGATGTGTTCTTTTCCATTAATGTCTT
The DNA here is from genome assembly GCA_964036235.1 of Heterorhabditis bacteriophora. Classification (NCBI taxonomy): domain Eukaryota; kingdom Metazoa; phylum Nematoda; class Chromadorea; order Rhabditida; family Heterorhabditidae; genus Heterorhabditis; species Heterorhabditis bacteriophora. Next base: position 4,027,582 of record OZ038429.1, read on the forward strand.
CTTTATATAATTTTTAGGCTAGGTATGAAGACGTTGAACTGAAAACATTCATCGCACAGAAACTGTTTAAAGTAGATGGTATCCTATGTGATGAACAGACGCGTTTATCTGTTATCAAGCAGATGATCGTGAATGCGAATAATTTTACGGTAGATGACGAAGAACTGACTAGGAAATATGGGTGAGGAAAATAGTTCCATTTGAATTAAACACATTTTCTCAACCTTCCACCTATGATGTATATTCGGCTAATTTGTTTTCTAGGGTAGAGATGTCTGAATGGCTACGAGATCGTCTTGTGCCTTCAGTGGCCGACTGCAGCGGTTTGTTACTTAAAGCCACCAGTGAATTCAATCGATTAAAGAATGTAAGCACAACCTGGTTATTATACATAAAACTTGGTTTTATCTTTAGGAAATATCTTATTTTGATAGACGCTCAATTTTTATTGTAGTTGCAAAACTTTGATGTCATTTTTATATTTCTATACAAACTTAATATTCACTTACATTATTTGGCACTTTTCCAATTTTATAGGTAGATCCTCTATGTAACTGGTTTCGTCAGTCACCTGAGGTATCTGCTCAGATAGCCTCTCGCATTTCTCGATTTGCTGAGCAAATGGCATCTCGCGTGAAATGGTCGTTCCTCGTAGAGCCCGGCAAGTTCAGCTGTCACCTCATGTTAAGTACAATCTTTATTTTTAGTTTATTTGTTCTTAGTTAGTATCTCGTTAATTGTTTGGTACTATACATATCACTGTATTAGTTTGCGAGAAATAGTTCCATTTGAAGTTATTATTTAGGAATTTATTTCGGAGTTCAACCGTCTTGAGTCGTTTTTTTCCATTAATGAACTCAGTCCAGAAGAGGCATCTCAAACAGCTTTCAACGCCAATTACCTAACAAAAGCTAGAAGCAAAAGTTAGCTATAAATTAGCATAAAGCAAAATATTCGAAATAATTTCGTACCGTAAATTTCCTTATGATTAAGAATTGTAGTAGTTTAAAAGTTGGCAAATTTAGTATTGTTTATTGGACTCAGTGGTTCCATGCGGAGATGCCACTCGTGTAAAACTTCATGATGGTAAAGCGACACAGCTCAGTCGGGCCACTCTGTTAGAGGAGATTTTTGATGGAGATATTAATACTGACTATAGTGGCAATGAGATGTAGTGAGTCAATAAATTAAGTAAATGTTGTTAATAATTTATTGTATAGGAGATTGGACAAACTTACAACCCTAGTCGATTTGTAGGATTAAAGATAATATGTATTTGTAGTTTTAAAATTTACATATTACGGTAAACCAATCTTATATAGTATGTATAAAAATGTGACGAAGCCACCTTTCAGTGGGACGTCGGACTTCATACATGCAAATTACGTGCGTGGAGGTGCACTTCTGAATGCCTTTATTTGCACTCAAGCACCGATGAAAAATACTCAAACCGACTTTTGGCGAATGGTCCGTTTCGTTGATTTTAGTAGCAGTATGTATATTCATGTCCTATTTCTATCTTATCAATTTAACAGGGAAGTAATGACATACTTTCAGATAACTTCATTATTTGAAGCTTTTTTTTACGTTCTACAACAAATCTTAAATTATATTGAAAACTATATATTTAGATATATCAAGAACGTTCGCATATGATTGTGATGTTGTGCAGTGCAGTTGATACTGAACTGCTTGGACCCTTAGATAGGGCAAAATCGGCGCATTGCCCATATTATTGGCCAAGGTCACTTCTCTTCCATGCAATTTATTTATATTTAGAATATTTTTTACACTTCACCTATTATATTATTTCTTATCACAGATCAGCAGGTGCCTTTCTTCGTTTTGGTTCCCTAATTGTTCGAAATATTCGTGTTGATGGCATGGCAGACCCACTATTCAATGTCTCACATCTTGTCAGCTGTATTATTGTTTTTTTTCATTGATGAAATATGTACTTTATAAAAATTTCTCACTAATAAAATTTAGATTTCATGGACAATTTGAGTTATTATAGGAAATACATCCCACAGATTCTAACGATGAAGCAGACGTTCTTCGGCTAGAGCATTGGCAGTGGGATTGGCAATACATGGGTGACGTGCATTGGCCATTTCGGATACTTAGGAGGTGCTATGATATTGCTTCTTTGGGCTTTTACCTTTTTATTTATTTAACAGTTGTTATATTATTTCTTTGATAGTTTTTGGTTGAGTGGAATTCAATAAACCATTTTGTCGTTTCCTGTTGATACTACCCGGCTATTACAGAGCTCGTCTATCACGCACTCCTACTGTGGTGCATTGTTTGGACGGATGTGGCCGAAGTGGGACTCTGGTAGCCATCGAAACTGTGATCATGCAGTTCCTCAGAGGTTAGATCCTATTTGTACTCTTACCCAACGATCAACTACCAAATCGAAAATTATTTGCATATGCTGAGCAATATGTGAGTTCTAAGTTATTTTATATTCTCATCTTCAAATACACACTTCCGTCATTTTGACGTTGCAATTTGACAACAGTATATTCTGAAAGGAATTCATTTATCTACTTAATTTATTTATACAGCGTTTCCCATTAATGAGCTAAAATATTCTCGAGTTATTTATGATTAAGGTGCTGAGCGTGATTTTAAATTTGTGTTTAACTATCGTTCTTTCCGCACTCAATAAGCTACCATTCTCGCCCTCATTTTCTCCGCCCAGGTTTGTAATACGTAGCCGTGTGACAGCCGTATTCCCATGGTGATAAGCCCCTTCAGGCATAAATGTATTAAGCGATTAAAACAAGAACTAATGCATACGCAAACGGCACATGAAATGAAAAGGAGATAACCAGGTTAAGATCTTAGCTCAGATTAAGAGATGGATTTTCCATCGATTTCTTTCTCTGTCTACAGTTTGCGCTGATAATGTGAAGATAAATTGGTTGTGATTAACTGATAGTAGTGGGATATGACTGTCAAAGTTGGGAATTTGACAAGCCACTTAGAGTTAGTAGTTATAGTTTGGTTATGGATAATCTGAAAGGTGCTCCCAAATGGATCAAATATCTACTCACGCCGTGGCTAGGTCGGAAATCTCTGATCACATGCGCATTATCGCAACGCATACTACACAGAGGTGATTAGTCATTATCCGTTAATCGTCATGTGGGTGTCGCCACATCCCATAACTATTAATAATTGGCTTCCCTGTCTAGAGTCGAGCTTTGCTATTCTCTACTACTATAAGAAAACCAACACTCATCTGTTGTACTGACCAACTGTCCTCCATATTGTTGCTAACTTTTTAAAATAAGAGAGCAATATACTTTAGCGTTGATTTTTGTTCTACCTTTTCTTGAACAGATATTGATTCCGATATACCACTACAATTTTTTACCATTACTTTGTTTTGCTATGGTTCTGTTTGTTTGTTAAACGATAGCGAAAGACCAGCAAATACCTTATCACCCTACTTTCTTTAGTACTGTATCTAATTCTAAGAAACAGTCACCATTTTTAATCCTTCAATCATATTATAGTTATTATTGTTTTTGTAGTTGTTATTTGAATTAATTATTTAGTTTTTACGTTCCGTTTTTTTAGATCAAGTTATGGGAATATTTAGTTCTGTCAAAGTAACATTACAAAACTTCTAGACTGAGTATTTATAATTGAAGCGCTTTTGCAAACTAGGTTACTTTTGTAATGCAAACTAGGAAAGTTTAAATGGGCTTCAAATAAATGAGTTTTGTCACGTGGAGACAGTAAATAAATGATGGGAAACTATGACGTTTGGAAATTTGTTGTTATCGTTTCAAAAACCGGAATATAAAATTTATCTTTTGGACCAAGTTACCGTATGCCAATAACTAGCTTGTTCTCCGCTATGTTGATTCACTTTCATCAAGGAGATAATAAAATAACATGGTTGAAAACCACTCTTGTTAGAAATAGATCCTGTTTAAAATTGCTTATTTAATTCAGTGTAATTTTTACCAGCTAGATTATCTTTCTACAGTATAATCCCATTGCCATGAGTTCAATTTGAAAACAAAAGTTTCTAATACCTAAGCGCAATCAAATATATTTTGCATTAGTTTTCTTGAACGATCCTGGAAAACAGTTTGCTTATTAAACAAATAAAGCGTTTATCACCGCAACAGAATTGTAATTCTGTAAAGGTTTGCAAAAGTGAACCCATTAAATGCTCGATACGAAGTTAGCATTAAATACTTTATTTTTAGGTGGATTCTTAAATACCTAGGTTGAGATGTGGTTGTTAACGTTAACTAGTCCTCGTTAACCAGTGACATTTTATAAAATGTGCACACCTTTCTCTTATTGAAGAGATAATACATGTGTTTGAATATCGTACGGATATGACGTTCTAATTTCATTGTTTCACTGAAAAACAACTTGATTACATATCCTGATGGGGAATTAGAAACATTATTTATTTATACGTTCCTGAATCTATGGCATCTGCACCACGTAACTGCTGGCTTTAGATATATGCTTTTTTCAGAATTTTACTCTAAGTAGTGGCCATTATGTATGATTAGATTCAGAGGTGTTTTCTTGAAAAGCAGTGATTAATCCAACTTTATCAAGTTATCGCGATAGAAAACAATCACCAACAACGATTTTCAGAACCGGTTTTTCCGCTTGAGACCTCGTGAGCAGCTGTTTATCGGCATAAATATTGCCGCTTATGATTGGTTCACATGTGTCGTACGTGTCGTACAGTATACAGTCATATGTTAGCGCTTCCCTCGCGGTGAGCCTTTTGATTCAAACTAGAATTGATATTAGATTATCAAGTCGTTAGTAACTATTAATCGGCTAAACATACTGGAGACTCGTCTAATTATTATTGACTTATTGCTACTTCTATATATTTATGGCCCATGATTCCCACACTGAAAATATCTATCGCATCGATTGCATTAACTTTATTATTGTAAATATGAAACCATATCAATTAGTGGTAGCATTTCCTATTCCTTACATCTTTTGGTGGTGCTGATTCCTCTCTGTTGACAAACCTATTGACATATGATAGATTAGCATTTTTGTAGTCAAATGGCTATATGAAAAGTGGATAACCTAGTAAATTAATGGCTTTCTGTTAAGTAGTATAAGTTTGGAATCTAATTAAAATGATTTGTTTATTTCATTATGAGTAGAATACGAGATTACAGAACAAGCACTCAATGACTTCTTATGGCTGTAAGATTATTTATTATAGTATATTCTACAATAGCTCATTTTTCCTGATCCTTATCTTAAAGTTCTTGTTTTTAATTTTTCCCACTTTAGACCTTATTTATTACTTATTCCTTTTATGTAATAATCCATATAAAAATTACGCTTAATAGTTCGCGCTGTGTAAAGATATTCTCTGTGCATGGAGCGGCATTTTCCAAAATTTTGCCATTGATAACATATTATTTGAAAACATTCTCAGGCAGTATCGCGTATATATAAGGTCTAAGAATACTTTAAAAATGCCTGCTATTGTTAATCGATCTTCCACGCCCAAACACTGCCATGCAAATGGGTGAGAGGAGAGATCGAAGGAAATAGATGCCCCGCCCCTTTCAGGTGCCCCTCTCGACGATGATACTGTACTTCTTTCATCGGTGTTCGTTCGCTTGCAGCGTCGAATGGCCATCTCTTCTCCGCTCCATTATCTGTTCATCTACCGTACTATCCTACATTGGGTAGAGCCATATGTAACCTCAATTTACCAGCGTATAGCCCTCGGACTGACTTTGGATGGAGTGGGATTCGTACCCAAGTATGAGTCAATGATCAAGGAATATGCACACATTAGTCCACCATATTAAGTATTGTATTGTGTTTATCGGGGTTTCTAAGTGGGTGGTAAGTTTTAAAGGGATGTAGCTGGAACATATTTTGTATTCTTAATTAAAATATAAAAGTAAGGCACGGGTGGTAAACTATAGTCATCTTGATTGAATTAGGTTGCTACAACCGGCATTTCAATTTGTTTTCTTTTTCTTTAATATTTAAATTTTTGTTTAATTTGCTTTATCCTAGTAACTTTGTTTCTTTAAGTATTGGTTCAACATTAAGGGCATAACCGTAAAATTCCCGAAAACGATTTTTAGAATATTGGGTTTGAAATATCAAAAATCGTTTTATGAAATGTTTTTTCTCTGGTAAAATTGGTTCCTTTATTGTAAAAAATCTTGGTCAAGTATAGAGCCATCTGTGAAGTAGCGAGTATCTTATAAGTTCGATTCTCAAATCTTTTAGGATCTAACTATTGTTGTGGGCGTCTTGAAATATGTTCTGCTCATTCCCCACTTCGTGTATGGTGGGATACAGTAATTTCACTTTAATTTTCAGCAGTAATCTTCTCACAACCGTTGAAAGCAGTTTAATATCTAGAAAAATATCACCTGGTGCTATTTGGTCAATCCACCTTAAATACAGTATCTGCGATTTTCACTCCTTCATGTTTCACTATCAAATGTTTTAAGAACTGTCTAAAGTTTATTCAGTCTTAGCGTTTATGAATTTCGCTTATAATCTTCTTTATTAATTTAGTGATGCTTTTGAGACTTACTGAAGACGAAATATTATTAGTAAATTTTAATAAAGATTTCCCTTGTGGTAATCGAGCATTTATCGAAAATATTATTTGTCAAACCTAATTGTAAAATGATCAGGTTCTCTGACAAGTAATAACTGCTTCTCTGTTAAGTAGTAGTGTTTTAGAGACATTGAACAACCAAAGTGGTTTAATCTAAGTATGATAAGGTACTTATACTGTAGGAGTTTTAGCAATGCATTTTCTGCCAGCAGTCACGTGAGATACTGTAGCGGGTAGTTTTCATAGATCTAAGTGGTGTAATCCCACCTTGCTGTCGCCAGATTGAAAGAAACGTCGGTCCGTTGCCGTTTATTATCTTGCGTTGATTGGGTATCAGCTCCGCCTCCATTGCTATGGCACCGCCCCGACTAGTTACTGAGTCTGTCAGACCGGTTGTAAACCTAAAGTGAGGTATTCTGAGAATTCACACCCATAAGGTTATCAGTATTAGTTGGTATTCCCTCACAAAATGCATCTTTTTCAAATGTAAGCGGAGAAGTAACTATATTCTCACTCATATACCCGATACTTATTGGTAATTCTCCACCGGCTAAATATATTACAATAGTTTGAGAAGAATGATTGGTATAGTAGTTTCTTTCTCTTACATTCATTTTTAGCCAATATTTCTGAATTCTTCTGCTTTAATAGTGTTTTCTTATGTGTTCTACATTTATCTAAATTCATGGTTGCATCATATTTTTTACCTAGTTGTTTTACTTTATTCGTTTTAGCAGTGCCCTTACCACTGGCTTATTTTAATTCGAATCATGATTTAATCCATTATTTGTTGTGATTCTGCCATTCGTGGTGTAGTCCTTTACTGCTATTTGCATCTGTCTGTAGAATGTTTGTAGTGTAGGTGATTTTATTTGAAAGGTTTTATATAATACTAGCATTTAATAAAGTCGTTAATTATTTGATATAGAATACAATGTGACACATCCTGTGTGAAGGATGTCATAGACCACGTTTGTTTGCTTAACCTTTCTATATGTTGAGAAGGATGATATATATCTCAGTGGTTAATGTATCCATCGTTGGCTTAGTTCGCAATCGAATTAGGTGACACGTGAGTTCTGTGAAAAGTAAGAGATCCTTACTCTAACAAATACGAATTCGCAAACAGACCATAGACTGCTCACAATCAGCAGAAACCGCAGCTCCAGTCCAACTCCGAGATGAAGCTCGGCTAATTATCGTACCGAACTTGTGTGTCATAGGTTTTATTATCATTTGTTTTAGTACTGAGATTGGGGATGACTATCAACTAAATATTGAATGCTGAGTATTCAAGTTGTTTATAGCATTGCGCTGTTCTCATTAAATATGTGTCCGTGTCTGATGTCCTAACTATACATTATGTGGTTGGATTAAGAAAAATCTTATCATATTATTAATCCACTGGAAGCAAATATTCACCTATAAATTATATAGTTATAAACGCCGTATCGTATATCTATTTAAATTTCTGGAATAGAATATTATTCTAAGCTTCTAAATTATCTATTAAATATTGTATGATTATGATTTTAATTTTGTCAGATATTTCTATTATAGATTATAGTTTTTGATTTTTTGCTAAAATTTTCATTTAGCCGTGATATCGAACTACCATTGACTGGTTCTTCTATCCAACGCTCCAGCATTGGACCAGTCACGCCCCTCCGGCGTTTTGCCGCCTTCCACGAGTCTTGCCATCCTGCCTTACCCTACCAATGTCCCAATTTCCGTGCTGCTGGGGACCAATCTCTCCTTTACTTCACTTGAAATCGCCATGTCGAGTGAGACCGACGAATCTAAGGACGTTAAATCAAACATCGTTGGTACTCTAAAAATTCCGGTAAATATTAAGTAGCTTATTCAACAGCGTGTCAGCTATTTTTTCCTGTAGATTTTATTTAAATCATCATCCAGCCTTCCTCCAACATTCGTTCAACAACACCATGTCAAGTGTGTTCTGCCTCTGGAGCGACATTACATTACGGAGGCATGGTTTGTGGGTAAGAGATTCCTGCGGTATTTTATGAGGAAAAAAAAGAAGTTCCCTATTTTGATATCATAGCAGACGTATTCAAACCCATATGTTTAGTTTTATAATGTGTATTTTCTGCTATTATTTTGACACCTGTGATTCAGTGGGTGCAAAATATTTTTTGCACGTGCGGTTCAACGGAAGATCTACTATGTTTGCGAAAAGAATGGATCATGTCGGATGGTAACAGGTTGGATATTACAGATTTCGCTTCGTCAGAGATGTATGTGCGACATTTTAATTGTATATAATGTGTATGCATGTGTAGTATATCTATTCCTGCATATATATATATATATATAACATAAATTGGTATGTACATAGTGATCAGAATACATAGCTATTACGTTAATAACTATAATTGACACTATGGTTCATGGTCCCTAGTAATTTATTCCAGTTAAATTAGGCACAGAATTGATCTCGAGCAGACGCTTCTATAAATATATGCTTCCAACCAAAAGGATTAAGATTGCTGACTCAGCACAAAACTCTATTTCCGACCGATAATTGATAGCTTAAATTCTATAAACTTCTCAAGTGTGAAAAATATCGTGTTCGGGATGTCGTTAATCGCTACAACATGATAAAATTGATCCTTTAACCCTAGATACATCTCTAGTAATACTTAATTACCAGCTATTTACTCTGCTATATAGTTAATTGAAAGACTTTCTTTTGATGTGACTAACTTGAGGATTTATTTCATTAAATATGTAATTGATTGAATCCAGCGGTAACATAGAATAAACGCCATGAGTGGATGGGAGCCACATGAGAAGATGTGAGAAAATTATCGTGAAATAGAAAATAAGCGAAGAAAAAAATGATTAGGCATCCGATGTTTAACATGCCATTGAAAGGTTAATGATATGATAGAAGAGCAACAGACTTCTATATCATAGGAAAACGCTCCAAGTGTCGTTCGTGTCGATTTCAACGTTGTCTAAAGGCTCGGATGTGCCCGGAAGGTGGGATTACTAGTTTTCCACAAAATAGAAAAAAAAACTTGGGACTAAAATAACCAGCCGGAGAGTAGCCTTAGATATCCTGTTCAGCGTAACATTGTTAATGACCGTGAAACTGGAGCCATTTTCACTTGCATTCTCTTTTCACCCCAGTTACTTGCTGCTCACCAAGTTTTCAATAAACAGGTTCTGGAAAATAGCTCCGCGGACTTCGGTGCGAAACTGAAGCATCCGTTTCGTCCAGTTTCGCCCAGTTCTTCCGTATGTACTGCTTGCAGAGGTAGGGAAACTTCGTGACCAGAAACTGCCCGAGCGCCTTCTGCTGAAGGCCAAGGAGGAAAGCTGTGTGGTTCCCTACTTTGACATGATCGCCCTACAATATGTGAGGCCATTTATATATAATAAGCAAATTTTACTTTACATTATTGTCTTAAGTGCATTATATTATTGCTTTCAGTGGATGTATAAAGCTCATTTATAATAAAATTGCGTTCATTTGGGTTCTCTCAAGTGAATGAAGTTAGTTCTGGCGTACTATGATGACCACCTGTGAAGACATCTGAATGGGATTAATACTGAAAAAGTACTTTGATGACAGTCGATAACATAGCTTTCAGAATTACTTCTCAGGATATCATATATAGACGCGTGAAATGTTATGTATTATATTGCTTTGCCTACAATGGCTTCAATCCACGTATTATGAGTGCTATGTGAAAACAGATGGAGTTTTCTCAAGGGTCTAAATCATTCTTTTATTTTGGTAATTACAAGTGAATAATTTTGAAATGTGTAAAATAAGTCAAATAATAAATGGAGCTTTATATATGCAAAAAATACATAACATTGGTCTGCATATTTTTGTAAACAATTTGCACTTTGCTAAATAATTAGAATTATTAAATATGCGAGACTGAATTTATTCTATTGTGTCTATAAACCATTCTACCTCAGTCGCACCTCGACCAATCCTATAATATGGGTTTCGCGTTTATCGATCAATTTCGTTTTGCTGATGGAGCTAAAGCTGTAGCCAGAATGTTCGTCAATTTGGAACGGTTTGTGAAATTTCAAATTTTACAGTCAATATTTTAAATTGTAGCATCGTTCTTTATGATATAACTGATAATTTTCAGTTGTTGTGATAATGACACATATGCAGTAAGTGTACCGGAGAAGTACACTTGTACCTTAGATGTTTCCATTGCCGATGCTCTCAGAAATCCACTCACAGTCTGTGAACGGACACCGGTGAGTGCTATATCATAGATATTAACCAATAAATGAAATAGTAAATCTTTAAGGAATTATTATGTTTTCTTCAACACATTTAATTTAGTTGAGCTGGCCTGGAATGAAAGCCGTTGACAACCCCACTGAAATGGTTAAGTTATCGTACTGCAGAATGGTTTTGCACTATCTTGAGTGGCTAGCTGCCATTGAAGACCTCCTGATGCTGAATGAAAAAGATCGTGTACGTATTAATAGAATGTATTTTATCAGGACTAGTTCTGTTTAGATATACATGTATACTAACGGGAGGTGATAATTTTCTGTTTAGTTGACATTGACAACAAGCCACCTGTGTCCAGTTGTTCTTCTCACAATGTGTTTTAACACATTTAAATACAATAGTGATGGCTTCCTCCTTTGTAACGGGTTCTTCTACAAAAAGACTGAAGAGGAAAACAATGACCAGTGAGTGATATATAATTCTACGGTACTTATATTTAGCCGTGTGTTCACTGCATCAAACCGTTGATTATAGTATACCCAGGGAAAAGTTAATTACGAGTTGAGCTATATTATCCTATTCGCATCCTTATGCACAGTACACTCACCCGATTGCTAATCGGCTGTCTCATTTTTAGATTCTATTCGGCCAAAGCGCAGAAATCCAACATTTCATCTGATGATCCTATTTTCCCAAGATTTTATATATTATAATGTTTATTATTAATATAATAATAGTAATATGAGGATTATAGCTCCCATGTTCTTCTAGCAAATGTGAAAGGGGTCTCTTAAATATCATTTAATTCCAGTTAGTGAGAAATATTCTCCTATGATGTAGCAGTCATGTGTTATGTCACTTTTTAGGCGTTATGATAATGTGATTATTGGCTGAGATTATTGATACCCTGAATTATGTGTAAGCTTGTGTCTCTTTTCAGTCAGTTGTTTATTCAATTCCATTAAAATGTGACGTCGAGAAGAAAAGCCACGTGTGGCATTTGAATTTGGAATTGGGGATCATGTCATAATCCCCTTGGAGAGTAATTGAACAGAATTCCTAGTAGATTTTAGTTAAAAGTTGTCACTGGGGAGCAAGGCAAAATTATAAAAATTGGTTTATGAGGAACAAGGTTATTATTTCTTTTATCTATGACAATATCCGTATTTTGAGGAGTTATATTTGTATAATCCTTAGTACAAAATTATTCAACATTAGTGAGAAAATACAATAGGATGTTTTCTGTATTGCGTATTTAACTGCAATAAAATTATTTTTAGAGATCTATAATCAACGAATGTGATATCACTGAGTTCCAACCCTGTACTCTATCAAATAAGCGCATTCATTGGATGCAACATGGGCGATTATTCCTTTAGACTTATTTTCAGAATTCAAGAAATGCTGAACGCCCTTGTGGATGAGTTCCAAAGGAAGGTGGTTTACAAGTTTAAGGAGCTCAACTTACTGGAGGAAGAGTACGTTCTACTAAAACTGGTCATGCTCTTTACAACTAGTGAGTATATTATCAATAAAACTTCATCTTCCTAAGACTACTTTAGATTAAATAAAGCTTACAATATTTGGTGAACTTCCTTGTTCGTTTCTTTCGCAAATACGAAACCTAATATAAGTATAAGAATGATATTTAACTGAAACGCTATGGAAATTACTAGAAACAGGGTATTGCCAGTCTACAATTCTAAATTATTTCACTGGGGTAGTTTCTTGTCATTTGATCTCCCTGCTTTCTTTTCCTTTTTAAAGGTCTTGTGTGGACGTTAACTTTAAGGAAAAGTTTATTATATCAGGATTATTTAAGTTGATATATCTGTCTTTAAAACCCTTCGATCTTTCTCTTCAAGGAGTTATTACTCACTTCATTCCATGCATGACCCCATAATATAATTGGATCTCTATTGATACATATGTGCATAATGCAAGTTATCCAATAATACGAAACATTTTTGTAGTCAAAAAGAATCGAAATTTTTTAAAACTGTATCAGGCCTTTAATCAGTAAAAATGGTGAGACTTGTCAGTAACTGGAACTAGAACTTTATAAATAGACTAATATAGAAAAATTAGGTTTAAGATTGCTAGCCGAAACTTTCTTCATCCCAGACAAGATAGTGGCTATGAGGATGTTTCAACCTACTTGTTGCGTATTTATAGAAGTGAATGCGATAAAGAGTGACTATATATTTTTAATTCCGCTTTCTTTTTAGGGTTTCATCTAGTGGTGCATACTTCGAAGTGAATATCAATTTGCAAACAACATTACTTTCTGCGTAACATAGTTTTCGCTTAAATATTTGTAACGACTTAGGTTTAATAAAGAAACTGCGGCTAAACTAAGTAACAGTAAAAGTTATCTAATTAAAAATATAATGTAGAGTTGCAACTGTCTATGCACTAAAATAAGAAACCTATTAAATAGTCAAAATTTACATTTTGTAGAATGAGTTGCCAATTAAGTAACTGTTTCAGATTTTAGCAAAAATTATATGTATAAGACTTTTCAGCACAACTAATGTGTGATGAAAGTAGTGAGATTGTACGTCGATTGCGAAATAAATATGAGCAGCTACTTCTACAATATATCAAGGATTCTCGACAAGACCTCGAGCCGGATAAGGTCGCCAATAGGGTTGCTGACATATTCGATATACTTGCACATCTCATCGTTAGTTTGTATTTATTAAACACTTACGAATAATGAGGATTAATAGTTTTATTTGTTTATGGGCGACAACTTTTATCCAGTTTATATGTCGTTAAAGAATAGTGTCTAGTTGGGTGAATATTAATTAGTATTATAAATACCACTGCACAATAACTTTCTGCAGTTAAAATATGTTTTGAATGATTTAAATATGGTATTCAATTACAGAGTTTGTCCGAGTTGCCCGACAAATTCTTTATACGGATGGTGTCTCTAAATTTGGCAGATATGCGCGGTGAACTGAGCTACGATATTCATCTTAGAAAGTATACCTAATTAACATAAATGGTATCAGTCAGTAAAAATTTTAAACGAACTCATTATCTACTGATTGGCAACTGTTATCAGTATTTGCAGATATTCTAGCAAAATTTGTCACCTACGTTCAGTTAGCTAACATTCAAAGCATTCACTGCACACTGTTGATAATCACATTTTAACAGGCACTGGTCATAATTCTTGTGACGAACTTCTCGCTTTTCAATCTATTTTTTAAGTTCCGCTAATTTTCCAAAAATTTAGGTGAAAAGCCTGAAGGTAGCCCAATTTGAAGTTTAGGCTAGTAACTATTTTGTTTGTTTTTCTAATATTTGGCCAGAGTAAAAACTTGTACCTTATTTACGAGCCAAACTTGTTTTAATTCAACGATTGATGCTCACTGCTCTGTATTTGTTTTGCTTGTTATGGGATAAATATGAATATTTATGTTTTTAACAAGAAAACGTGACAAAAATGCAGCTAGGCTATCTATTATGTATTAGCAGATTATGAGTTAATGGTCTATTATTAATAACATGGGTGAAAATGTTAACTACTACCTAGAATGAACGACTCTTGCTATGTCGTGCCCAGGGAAATTTCCCCTAATCATAACTGTCCATTGAGATCTCGAGAAATTCAAGATGAGTTTTCTATTAAAACCCAGGAAATGTTTATGCTTAAATGACATATTTTGAATTTTTTAAAAATCTTTTCTAACGACTGATCAAAACTATCGGTTAATTACTTATCTCATAGCTGTATAAGGAGTGACAACGAATGCTAAAGGGTGTTTGAGAATAATCAACTGTTTTGCTTCCAACTTTTTGCAGAGTAAATTTTCACATTGATGTCAGTTTTGATTAACTGAGTTGATGTTAGGTAATTGTGATAGGCATTATATCGTGTATCTCTGAGACGAATGATTTTGTCGTTGTTTTGCTTAGTTTTAGCTGTGTATAGGCTGATATAGAATATATAGCTTCTTTTGAACTCATTATTAACTGAATGTCATCTGCTCTCGCATTCATATCAGCTAGCCGTTACTGATTCAATTTCTTTGGATGGATGATTAGTGACGGGTGAGTTGGTCTTCTCTTTGATTTCGACCGAGTGCCATTTGGCAGAAAGTGCTGATGATGGGAGAAGGGATTATGGTGTAATCTTGTGCATCACTGCAGTTGGATACACTTTGACGCCAATAACGTTGTCGCTAGGTGACATACAACTATTCTTCATTCCTATTACTCCCCATTATCTTATTGTTAACTTATTGACAATAAGCTTAGATGGAACTGGGACCAGGAACTATTTTCAGCACTGCACATTATCTGTATCACCTGTCCTTTTGTTTTTAGCAAACGTCATCGAGCAGTGTTATACTCAGTATCAAACTATAACTGTATCAATTATAAACGAATGAGTCTATAATTTCCCTTACACACTTTGCTAACAGGCTAAATTTGCACTTTTCGAAAGTCATAAAAATCGTTTTCTAAGCTGAAGACGATTTTTAAATGATTTCATTTTAGCATTTCTATTGTTCAGTGGTAAATTAACCTAACCTGTTGGTATTTCGCAGTTCGCTACGGGACCAGTTGCAGCAGTTCAACCACTCAGAGACGAGTGTTCTTCAGGAGCTTCATGTTTCAGACGAAAAAGAAGAAATTGAAAAGAAATATAGGCATTCAAGTTGTAAAATAAGGACTGTGTCCTCACAAAGGTATTCAATAAGAAATATGTTTGTATTTGGAATTTAAGTAGATCATCTTATATTTGCAGATAAATTTCACTGAAATCAGTAGATTAAAAGTCGTTGGGAAGAAATTGAATGACTGGTTGGGAGGAAGAGGCAAAGGGACTTTTCAATTTTCCCATGAACCTTCAAATAGAGGTTCTGAACCAAGTATCATTGAAATCAAGTGTTTTTCGTTATTTTAGACTAGAAAAAACTGAATTTACAAATCAAATGTATCTTAAATACAGATGAAGCGGTCAGAAATCCGTTGTCTTTGACTAGTCTCCGGATAAATGAAACACTTTGCTAAGAGATAAGGATAACTGTTTCAACAAAAAATGCACAACTCCTTTTAACTGAGGTGGTCCTATATTTTTATAAGAACTATAATTGTATCAATTATTTAGATTTATTCATTAAAAGTGCGTAATCCACATGGCTTTTACAAAATCAGAATAACCAACGATTGTTATGGAGTGAACAAGAGAATTGAAGTTTTTACGAATTTTCACTTTTCAACTTTGAGATTTCCTCCTGATACAAAATTCGCCTAATTATTAAAGTCTTCTAAGCTAAGAAAAACATGACATATTTATAGGTAGATGTTACATTATATATCTGGGTCTAGTTACGGAAGCTTCTTGAAAATCTCATGGTAAGATTTAATATTCACAAGATGTAAATTTAGTTGGGAAACTAGACTAACCAAAGTAGACAGCCATTGAATCTCATTAGAATGAAAGAGACCAATTTAACCAATATGAAAAATAATGGAAATTTAATAAGGGATTATTCTTGATTGTATCAATTAGAGAAGAACGTTATGCTACTCTTTCTTCTCAACTTTCTTAGTTTTCATGCATTGTACTCTTTATTTCTCCCTAACACTCTGATTATATCAGAATACCATTGGTGTCAGTTGACTGACACGAGGTCTTCCGAAGTTTCTGAAGGCTGAAGCCTTAGGATGAGATCTAAGGAACACTGCAGATCACAGGACACATCTCGTAATAACTGTTGATAAATTTATTCCTTGTTCGCCACATTGAAAAGTGTTTATTTGAGCTTAGCCTCGACGACTAATCCATTTCTCCTCAATCTCGTAATTATGTCGTTGCTCAGTGAGAAGACTTATTCTTTCCACATAATTAGTATAAATATTCTCTCTTATTGTCCCTGCTGCTTTCGTCAAGCCAGCGAAGGTTCTGCCAATCAATTCATATGCAATAGTCGATGATTTCGTGAAGATGAGTTGTGAACAGCTGTACCACAACAAGAATTCTATCACATTTTGCATTCGGCGTCCCAGACAGAATTGAGAAAGATCGGTCACGGGAAGGGTGACAATTCTCTTCCTTTCCGAACCTAGGTGGGACACTGATTTTGTAGTAGCCAGGTGGAACATGCACTTTTAAGAATAACTCTTAGCACGCTTATAGTACTTATGGCAATAAATGAGCACCTCGAATAAAGCGAAGTGGTATTTCTCTTTCATTCTTTCGTTGTTTCATTTCTCTTTTGTTTCGCAAAAGCCTGACAATTGGAATTAGTGCTTCTCCCGTCTCATCCATTTTTCTTACAGTCGCTCGACTTTCCCATTCTTCATCGCTTACGATACCTTTGAGACACTTAATCTCTCGTTCTCTTTACAAATACAAGCAATAAAAGTGGTTATCGTACAAATGCGGCATCAGCCAACGAGGACGACTGGAAATCAGAAGGCAGAGATGCAAAAATAATATCCCCGATTGGTGTTCTTGGAGTGGAATCTGTAAATGACGAATAAGCCACTGTTTGGTGCACACTGTAGTGACAAACAGCACCTTCTGGACACAGTCCTAATTCTGGAAGAATCGAACGCTACCATATCCCACCTTTCTCGTTTCCACTACTCTTTGTTCATTTTCAACCACTGCGGTCAATCTCTCAAGCGATCTTTTTGAGTTCATGTTTCGAAAAGACACATTTGGTTTTTACATCATTTGTATTTTGTAGACTACATGTCACACAACGGTGAAGGTATTAGAATCCTAGCGGAAAGTGACTGAGAACAACCACAAACGCTTAACTTTAGAGATAAAAACTTTGGTATGGATAGTATACTTTTTTTGTTTCCAAGCAGCCACTTTCTAGTTTTTGTCCTCACTAATCGTCATTATATCAAAAATAATTATCTTTTAAGAATATAAGACTATGCACGAGAATAGTGTGAACAATATATAAGTAGTTTAAGTAGATCAGCTGTCAAAAGAAATGAAGATCTAGCTAATTAAAATTTCAAACGTATATATTAGTAGTACTTATTAATTCTTAATTAACTTGTATTATTAGGTAGAATGTATAGTAAAGCTTTTAGGACGTTCAACTAGCAAATTGTTAAATTATCCTAGTAAGAAATTATGAATAAGGCGATGAAACCTGCAGATCTAATAATCGCATAGGTTCTCTCTTGTATTGATTTTCATCTACCTCTGATTTTACCATCGTCAAGCATGTGAAATCGAATCTAACTGTCTATAATGTAATGATGGATTACAGAGATTGTAAGAAGTACAAAAACTTCCGTAAGACAATATCATGGCACTTAACTTCATAACAGCTTTCTTAATGGAAAAAAGTTAGATGTTTTTTAATATTCTAAGGCTTTTACTCTGATATCTTCCTCATTTTTTCCAGACTATCTATAGAAGTTTCCCATTACATTTGTTGAAAGAACAATAATGGAAGATCATTTTCATGAGCTGACTTAGTGGATTAACCAACATCAGGATAAATTAATGTTATTGGCATAGGTTATAGTGAAAAATTGATGATTCGAAATTTGATAGAGGAAGTCGATCTTATTACTTCAAATTTATTTTTTTACCTTGTATGTTCATGTTTACCTCGAATTTCGTGAATCTTAAAGTGAGTCTCCAAATCAACAAAGACAATGTTTCCATCATGTGTAAATAAAGATGAAAAGCTTTGTTGTATTGTCTCTTGTATGTTTTATCCAAATGAGTTCCTGATAGTTCATCACCATTTAGTAGTTACTTTTGCCTTGTTACACTTGGAAAAAAATTAGTAAATTACCATTAAATCTTTATACTTATGAGGAATAATTAGATAGTTTACTTAATAAGAGAATTAACTAAATTATCTTTTTGAATTTTCTTTATATAAAAAATGTGCTACAATTACTTTTAATTATCTAACTTCTTGAATAACGTCTGATCTTTTGGATTTGTGTTAAATCACTTGACTAAGATTATGACGATTTGCTGAAAGGCAAAATGTACACTAAGATCAAGTGCTGGTTGATTTGCGAGGAAATTAGTAGTGGAATACTATATTAATGTAATCAAAATAGACTGAGCTTTTGTATTTTTTATTAAATAATGTCAAATTACGTATATTTGGTCGTCCTCCGTAGGACTAGTAGCTGTAGCTACACTAACAATAATGACTTGGTTAGGCTTATAATTCATGTTCACAGCGAATCTTTTTTCCCGCACTTTAATGGGAAACACTATTTACGAAAGATTTTTAACTGACCAGTAGATGCAATAAATATGCTGGAAATACGGGTGTAAAAGAGTTTGAACAAATTAGTTGTGGATTCACAACCATTTTATTGTACTCCCGAAGCACTTAAAGTTTCCAAGGGGTATTAAAAAATGAACAAGTTTTGGATGTTTATTTTTAGCCGATATTCTGTATGATATTAAGTGACCAACTCATAAAATAGTTATTGATAGAACGATCAATAGATATCTTCATTTAATAGGTGGCAGCAGCAGTTTCTGGGAATAAATGCACTAAGATTACATAAATAAAGGTTAGGTACTAGGAATAAATGTCACATTGTATGTTTATGACTTGTTATTCAGACACTAAAGTCAAGCAAGAATTGCGAAGTAAATAAGTTGCATAAAAGGAAGGAAATAATACAATTATTACGAATGAACTCTCCAATTAATGCTTATCAGACTGAGAATAAGCCTTCAATGCGTATTATCTACAGCGTTTTTATTCACAGCCATTTATTGATCGATAACTTGCCTAATGAGATTGACCTCTACAAGATCCTTTTCTGTAATGAATTTAATTTTCACAACTACAAACTTTTCTCTTTGATATATATGAAGAATTCATAATTCGAGAACTTCTATATATTTGTCAGAATACTAATGTATATAAGATCTATTACTGATAGTAATCTGACATCGTCGTATTCTATTATATCCAATATTTCAGCTACAACGTTGGACAATTTAGGACTTCTTTAAAAACTCCAACTACTTTTTCTTTAAGTAAGATTTTATTTTACTTAGTTGAACGTTCAACTATACCATATTTTAAAGCAAATGAAGTCACTATTTAATCCATAGTTATAATATCAATGGAGTAGCTCTAAGTTCCAGGTCATTTACGAATGGCTGATGTACTATTTCATAAAACTGCATAAAGTGGTGTACCTTGTCAAAGGCATTTTATTGAATATGCTGTTTTTCCAACCTGACTCTACCATTATCCGGCGATTTCAGCCAGAATTTTTAAAAATTGCCACGGCTTTTTCGAGAATTATATGAAGGCACGTCTCCGTGGAGATGAAATGTGAATTGATTATCATGGTATATACTATATACCACAGATTTTCTTCTTCGTGTTATTGCATTTATTGACAGGAAAATTCTCGGGGTTGTGAGTTTGTGCATTTACGTAATAGTCAAAGAAGAATGACAGATTATGTTCTGATACAACCCGCTTAATGTTTAAAAGGCTAAACATCGATAATAATCTGGATCAACTCATAGTAAATAATTCTAGTCGTAAGAATTTTGTCATTTCTTAGATGGATAAGACTAAGTTACTTCCACAAAGTCAATAGATTTGAAAGCTTCAAAAAAGGCTATGTACATTTTCCTAAGCCGCTTTTTAAGATATTTATCTCCATTATATATCTAAACAGTAATCATGTAAATCCTCATCTTAAGAACACTCACACCATCACTTAATGAGTACCCGATGAAATTACTGCAGCTTCAATAAGCAAGTTTCTTATAGCATATGAAGCAGTTATCGTTTCAGTAAAGAATAGTTACAAAAAATAATGCTTATTTCAAGTATCAAGTTTTGTTCAATTTAATATGAGCTGATTTACTTATAAAAAAATGCTTATTTCCAAGAATATTTTTTCAGAGATGTCCTAGTTTGCAAGAGAATAACTAAATTCTTAAAAAAAACTGGCCTGAGAATAAACAATTAATTCACGTAGCTACTTAGTGACAAAATAGTCCCTCTATGTTCTTTACATTACAGCGTTTTCTGAGAATTCAAATTAGCGGGCTGGCCATCTGCCAGATACCGATACGCAGTGACACCATGGTACTCAGGTCAGTTACCACCTGTTGCCTGTCAACAACAATTTGCGGGAAAACACCATTAATTCAAATGGGAATATGCATTCTCATAATCGCTAGGAGACTATCTTTTCACGGTTGTCTTCTCCGATCGTGACTTTTTAATGGTTCGCCGTTTTATTAGCTCAAATCAAAACCGGCATTCCAAAGTAAATGCGTTTGGAATTATGCGTAGCATCCTTCGAGACAGGTTTATTAGATATTCGTTTCTCTTTCTTTAATTACTTCAGTTTAATATTTCGAGAAACCTGGTAAAAGGCTTATGCAACCTGCAGCAGTTTGTCTTGATCAAAAATGAGGCTTCATTATAGTTAAAGCTCTTCAATCAAGCTTCAGTAAAAGTATTATAATTGGCAAAGTGCTATCACGTGACTGGAGCAACAGTCCACATACCTGTCGTCGCTGATTCTCCTGAGGTTAAAGCTTACTGGCACATTTGAATCGAGATTAGCTATATCAGGTTGCAAATTGTCGCTTATGCAAACCAAGCCAGTCAACAATAGCCTGTATAAATCAATCAATTGCAACAGGGCCACCAATCAAGTGCCTAAAAATCACAAACAATAAAGCCGCTATTTACTATAGCCATATCTTATTTCAGACACATCCATTTGTACGAAATCACATCGCCGCATTTGATAGAGCTATAAACTATTGTACTAGAAGTTTCGCAAGCGTTTACAGTGTTGTTCCCAGATAATTTTTAAGATCAAAGCAAATTATCTACTGTTTGAAAATTGTCTATACTACAGAATGCAAACTTAACAAGATTCCCACTTATCCTAATTCAATTCAGGCTATTCCTCATTGGCATAATCCATAGTATAATATGTCTGAGTACGTAAAGAGGGTGACCGGTCGGCACGCAGATTAAACTTGCAACAAAATGAAACCAGAATGCGCTGGAAACAAAAAACCAAAAATGTTGCGAGCAAATGGTGATATGCTATATTTGATTAGAAAACTCTAGGACAAAATCTCTAATATTTAATGAGACATGGCTCTTAATAAACAAATTTTAATACAGTCCATGAAAGCATTTAACCTCAACATATTGTTTACGAGGAGTTTGAAGTTATTAGTGTAATAAATTCTAGCTTTCTGTCTCTCAAAATGTGAAAAACACTACTTGTCTTTCAAATGTACTTACAAATATTTCCCTTATAGTATCTTTTTTCATAAACAATATTTCTACATATTGTTAACCCTTCTTCATGAACTAAGTGTATAGTGCAACTGTCCGCATAGCACTTGATCTTCGAAAGTCGGTTGATTGGTTTTCCCGTCATCGTAATTTGCATAATCCTCGGCTAGTCATTGGTCATAATTGACTAGCGCGTTCATACGATCAAATCGGAGGGATTAAAGTTGTCTACGAATTTATTGTTTGATCGTAACTAGAAGTTGGACAGCTTGAATAGATTACGAATAATTAATCATATAAATATCAGCTACAGTTTCTAAAAGAGTCAGATCTTCTATGGTATTAAATACTGTATAGAATTTTACATTCTTTGACTAGTCACACCAGATAGTCCCTTGTTTTACATGAGACTCAGACACTACCCATCATCACTTGTGACTACTCACATGTTGTTTATTAAAATACTTCCCTGACAGATCTTCTACTTGGAAATTTCAGATTTCTATAGGACAATAGTATAATGGATTGTAACGAAAAATACAAGTGATCAAGTTATGGTAAATAAAATTAAAAACAGAGATTTTTAATTTCTAGAATGGACTAGAGATCAACGTGGGATAAGATGCCTCACATAAAACTGAGTCAGGCGTTGCGGAAGATGGTGATGGCCTTCATCGTCTTATCTGTTGAATGCTGATCGATATTCGCTTATATTCCGGTAATTATGCCAAAACATACAATGTAGCCTATTAATTGAAAAGGAAGGGCAATATGGATATCGCAATATAAGTCGTATTTAGTTGAAATTAGAATAATATCATTCTCTAAGTGAATTTATTTAATTATTGAGTTCTTCATATTGCTTCCTGTATTGACAAACAATGTGTTATATCAGAAGCATCACTCGCCACGACAACGAGTCTTTATTGTGCTTTTCGACATTGTACCCCTTGTTTATTGCCGACAACTTTTGGCAAAAGGAGGATTCACTCAAATGTCGAAAAGAATCAAATAGTCATTAAGTGGAAAAAACACATCACCTCAAATAAGAATATATTTTGCGTTATGAATAGACAGCTGAAATCACATCCCCAGAATTTGAACTAAAAATATCAACAAATGGATAGTGCAGCTTTCTGTAACGTCAATAATATAATGTGATGGTTATGGTAGTAGCAAGAATTTTCATAAATTTGTTGAAAAGCTAATTTAATATTTCCCATTCTTATTCGTTTTCTTCTTCTATACTACATGTTTTTTTATTTGCCCCTTTTTTATTGATTTTATTGCGTAATTTGGCTATTTTATTTATGCCATTTCTTGTTAAATTTTCCTAGTCATCTTTCATATTCAGTGGCGTGTCCCTTTCCACCGGATTTTTCTGCATTACCTCATGAACTTTCGAAGAATCGCTCATTAATAACAATCGGGTAGTCATTATTCTTTTGTCCATCCCGTCTATAAAAAACACAGGTTACGTGCAAAAGTATACTATTCTGTTGCAGAGACCTTTTTAAGTACTTCTGTGTTCTGCTAGCAAACATCACCTATGCTTATTACCCTTTTTTCGCAATACTCTCCACTTTATTTACATCTGTGCGCGTATTTATTATATGTATTTGACACCCATTTCTTACCCTAATTATTATCATAAGTTCTCATACCATCTAAGGTCTTTTTATAGTGTACAATCCAAATCTATCGACTCTACGTCCTTCTGCGGAAAATTACAAAATAAAACAAATTGATAGCGACCTGTTTCTATACTACTGAGACCTTTTGGGGTTTGATTATTACACTAAAATCTAGAGCATTCAAACACCTCATATCTGTTTATGAGAACTCTCTGTAGAAATTACGTATAAGTTTTTTGCTAAAAATCACAATCTTTTCTTTCGTATATGTAAATCTTTTCGATTACCTTCTTGATTTAATGGCTCTAGGACGCGTCGTAGATAATATCGAATGGGAGTTGTGGTCCAAAAAGACCGTGTGGATAAAGTGAAGAATTTTCCGATTTTCTCACATAAATTTTTTTAGCAAACTTGACTCATCCTCCACACTTAAGCTATATTATGGGGTTTATAATTTAATGCGCGACACACAACGGATGTATGCATTTATTCTAAAAGTCGTCAAGGAAAAGCCTCGATAATTATCTTTGCGTTCCCAGTGCTGGTCCCTGCGTTTGCTTCAATATCACATTAGCATCACCCCGCTACAACAACGGCCTAAAAAATTGGTGCTGACGAGGCCATTTCACATTTCGTGGAATATGACGAATTCGACCCATTATGAATGTTCATTGCAATTATGAAGGCTATCTTAGTCATTCAAAAGCACTCAGCTAGCCGTTCGGCATTTGTTTATAGCCCTCAAATGCGGGATTGTTATTTCCCTAAATATTCGCTTCCGCTGAATACTGCTAGCTTCCTTCTGTACGCCGTCATGGCACACTCATCTTTTTCTAACGGCCGAGCTGCTTTCGACGTCGAATCCGAGTATTTATAGACGCAGCAATAAGTGAATTGGTATTAGTCAGTGGCCAGCAGAAGCAAACAGCGAAAGTGTTGAGCTGAAACTACTTGAAAGAAGGTAATGTTGAAGAGAGTGATAGAGGAAAAGAGTGATAAAGAGAAGAATATTTTTAACTACGATATATAAGTAAATAGGTAATAGGAGAATAAATTTTTCATTCAAGGTGTTGTTTCCTCCCCTATCTTAGTGACCACTTTTCTCATCCGTAGCCTATTCACGTGATCCGCATAGTATCGTAATAGTTCCCTGAGTTGCCCGGACGGAATTCGGCGAAAGATGGAAACTCGATAAGGAACTCGCAGTAATCGTGCAAAAGATGACCGGCAGAATCCTTTGTAAATTGATAGCGAATTTGGTTTAGAATATACAAGAGGAAAATACCATGGATAGAAATACAGTGGGATTCTTCAAAACAAGATCTTTCATGTTCTACTCTAAAGCGAGACATCATGTTCAGAAGCATAATATATTTACAGTGGTAAGGTTTGTTTTTAATGGATATTTATGTCTTAACTACTAAGTTATCTCGCATTTATCTAATTTCATCTATTAAAAAATTTTGTTATAATCAACTTTTACTTATCAGAAGCAACAATATATTTGTTGTCTTATCTAATGAATTCCACTCTTTTTTATGTCATTCAAGGTCATTAATGTCTACTTCCTGTTAACTTGTATTTTTTTCAATAGAAACTGAATATGTTCTCCTCATAAAATTCATATAGTAGTGATTCCGGTTTCGTTTTTCCACTAACATCCGATATTAGTCTCATCGCCGTCGGTGTTTACTATTTACTAACACCCGGATTTCGTTATTTTCCCTGATATTACTTCGACCTTCTACACTCTACTTAGTTTTAAAGCAATAATATTATTGCGAAGATGATATTATATGTCTCTTAGTTTCTAACTATTCTTTGCATTATCAACAAACTTATCCTTTATACCATGAATTTGCTTTTGGTAAAACTCACTAACATAATTTCTTTCTAAATACAGATAGAGCACAAATTGCATACTACTTCTTATGAAAAGATGGTTTGAAAATAGTGGTCATCTGGGTACAGTAGAGATTTCCCTTTCGGATTAACTCTGCTGCAATTCGAATGGACGACGGATGTTGACGGAATTAAGAGAAGTGACTACCGGAGAAGACTACGGAAATCCTCTTCCATGACTAATCCCTACTATCTATAATATATAATGCACAATAGGCAGAAGGAAAATAGCTATCCTCCCTCTCTTTCTTTGAGTTTATTTCTTTTATTTTTGTATGATCTTGCTTCTACTCACTATTATCCAGCACGCTCCTCAATCTCTCTTTCTTGTCCTCTTATCTCCACACAGAGTGTACGGACAGCCCGCCTCTGTTATATTTCCAACAAAAGACATAGATCATCATTCATTCTGCCTTCGCTTTCTGTAGAGAAGCCTACTAATCATTAGAGCGAAGAATTTATGACACCGCGCAACAGGCGAAAAATAGCACACCGTAACGAATTTGAATATATCGATTACTTTCGTTAACAGTTATCATCTGCGATGTTTGAGCGAGTGGCCATGCTTTATTATATTTTATTGCATGCCCATTATTTGTCCATATAAAGTGTTATATATACAACTTTTTTTCGAAATTAGGAAGTAAACAGTATTGCATAACGCAGTTGATAGAACAAACTTTTCTTCTCGACTTGTTCGGAGTTATGGTTCATCTTATATTCTCCTCTATCCAATTCGAGTGTTGAATTATCTGATTTTAATCTACTTGCACATCAATCTTTTCCATTCTTCCAAGTTCTGGAATGCCCAGTTTTATAAGCGGTCCGGATCTTTTCATATGCGAGGGGCATAATTTTACTATATACTCTTCGATTATCCCGCTAGTCCCTAGCTATCTGTAAAACCCACAAAATAGTGTACGTGAAACGTGAAAGCAGTTATCTTGGCCATAAAACAATCTTCAAGAATGACGTTTTGATAAAGTACGTGGAAACCCTCATAGATAAATAATATTCTGATGTTTCGAGTTAGATAATTTTGTTCGATTGTGAACTTGTATCTATTACTGATTACGTGATGTTTGTATTTCTCTGCATTATTTTATGCTTAGCCCACGAAAGGATTATTTGAACCGATAATGGCGTGATTTCACTGTTCATTATATCTGGTATACCTCTATGCTCTCGACCCTCCATTTCTCTTTATAACTATGCTTCTCCGTACCTTCAACTCACCCCTTTCAGCTATCAGTACTATTTCGTCCCATTCGCATAAATCTAAGTCCCGTTGCGAAGCGTGATATAACAGGCGGTAGTGATTGATTATCTACATACGAGAACAAATGTTATGGCTGATCACCATTCTCACACCCTCGGACATCTGTTATGTCACCCACTCACTAAAATTCTACAACACTTTACCAAGCTATAAATATGTCCATTTTCCTTACTAGTAAACGTATTTGCGAAATTATATTAAAGAAAATTCACTGAAATTGTTTCTCTTTGATGTGTGGTCACTAAAATAAAATATTATCTAGTAGGGATGCGCTTGAAAATTTGTCGGCATTTATGTTGCTAATGAAATTAGAACATGAATTCGATTTCAGGAGTATCGTCTGACATAGAGGGTTATGTAGCTAGTTTATAGGTGTCTATGAATTTTTGAGGAATGGCTAGTTGAGTATTTTGCAGATGTCTTACAATATGGGTTGTTCTCTAAAGTATTTCATTTCTTTTGTTGACAAGTAAGCCTGAATAATACAACATACAATAGGAATTGACTTGATTAGGTGGTTGTTTGTAGAATACTGCAATAATCTAATGTTGAACGCAAGTGCTTTTATTGTCCTGTTCAACTAAAAAAAAGGATGACCGTAAAAAATGCATTCTATACGATACTATAGAATGTCTATTATTTGGTTATGCATTGGTCACTAGTTCTTATAACATTTTCTCCTAATATATTGCGAAAAAGTAAAAACGTAGTTGCTTTAAAAAGATAAGCGAAGGTGATGCTAGTTTTTGACTCGTCTAGGCCTAAATCGTTGTCCGTTTACATATATTTTGGCATGTATATGATATTTTAGCAATTTGTTTGTTAAAAAAATTTGATGAGCATAGGGCATAAAGTGGCACATATTATAATCTATGACGTTGTATGTTCTCTGTTCTTCGGTGCAAGACGCAACTTTGCCCTTCTCTGGGACCCAAGGCAGATCCGATTTCTAATGCTTTCTGTTGCTCTTTCAGCATCCCCGACGTGAAATGACACTTTTTTCGAGCTTCGAAGGCGCCTCAATTGACGCCTAGTTTGCGAGTAACACGTACACGTATATACACCTAATTCTAGAATATACCACGTCATTATTTTGCCGTTTGATCTATACATTTTCATTAGTAGTATGTATTTCGCCAATCTTTCTAACTGTTTCATTAAATGAAATATCAAAATATCAGCGCGTGAATTAAATGTTGAAAAGAGCATATGACTCAATGAGGAGCAGAGAACAGAAAACGTAGACCACAATGTCAATCACGGTTCCCCATCAGGTGATTCTCTACGAAGTCACGTATGCTCATATCACAGTTATGATGTTCATTCTAACTTTCAGTTAACATTTTTCTGGACTATTTCTAAACATTTTTTTACTAGTCTTTATATTACCAAATGTTAATTTTTTTTTATCCTACAGCATGTAACTATTAGCGATCAAGTAGAAGCATTATTCTTCATGCTTCTCTCTATTCCGTTGTTAAATCTGTCCGCTAAACACTGATTCGAACACCAATAATTTGCTAGGAATGTAGAAAAAAGTTGTTTTCAGTTTGTTCGTTGTTTGAGAAACAAGAAACATAGCCATTTCAAATTAATGACATGGCAAACATTTAAAACTCGCGAAGTCTGTAGTAGAAATAAGTTTGGCAGCTGATATTTTACATCTTATTGAAGCAGTTTGAAAATATTAGGTGAGATTATATAATTCGATATAACATCTCGAATATTCCGAAGATTTAGTTAAGTGAGAGAATCACCTGCCGATTGGCATTGAACCTAAAATATACAAGGTATCAAAACACGCAGGTGATATCCCACCAAGGCTTCCAAAAATAGTTTTGTTCCACTTTACGCTTTAATGGGTGAAATAATTCTTAAAAAAACGGGTTATGCTAGAAGATAATCTAAATACATCATTTCTCCTAATAATTTCGCATCACCTTTCCTCCTTTCTGTTTTATTTTACTCCTTCCTGTTTTCTCATAACCCGGAATGTCACATAGTGACGTCTATAGATCACGCGCATTCATCAATTAAATTAATCAACAGGACCAATTGCAAAATTCACGCGGTTCATCCTGTTTATCTTTTCTTCGTTGCAAAAACTACAATAATAGTCTTGTTTATACAACATTAAATGACTCATATATCAGAGTAAAATATCTCAATTCATCTAGTAATTGAACGTGAGGTAATTTATTTGGTGTTTAAAGATGTCTGTCTCCTATGAAACTAGCAACATTCTAGTTATCACCAGGTAATTTCTTTGATCATAACAGTATCTTTAATTTAAGTCCCATGGGACCACCATCATATGATGATATATGATGGTTTCCCGAACAACCCAAATCACAGTGCGAACCGCGCTATTCGTTGATAATCTCAAAGGAATGTCGCTAGTTGCGCAGAACGGCCAGTTTCCGCCGATTCAACATCAAATCGCTTCTTGCTTTCTTTTTAAATCTTGATATATTGTATTACATCGCAAGCAACTGGTTGATAGATCACTTATGATTCCATGAAAGTAGCAGTAGGCATTGGTTAACGTAATCGATATAACGAATATTAACTACCAGTAAACAATTCGGACAGGGTACGTAGTACGGAGTAGCGTCTCTTATTTCATCACTTACCTTATGTCCTGTTTCCTATGCTGTTCTATTAAGTACTACTACTAATATATGAATGTACTCCACATTTACCTTCTGGCGACCGCGGCACTGGCGCACCATGTTGCCTTATCAGCGGATGCATCTGTTTGCTCCCTACATATTCACACACTATTTTCTCACTCTGACTTCTACAATGAACACTTGTCAATGCAATAAGATAGGTGGACTTAGCAGATCAGAAATCAAGTATAACTTTGCTGATAGTTTGCCAAATCTCCTTAGCTGCAATTTCGAAGATCTACTTTATGATCAGCATAACAGTCATTCGTTTTCACTATATTAGTTAAGATTATCCCATTTAGTTACAGCGCATTCAAATTATATAATGAGAATATTATGAATGCTCCAAACTACAAACTATGCAATGTATTCTAAGACCTATGATCAGAGTTGAAATTAGTGATTATCTTCTAACCAAATTCAGATTCAAATTCATGTTTTATTTACAAATAATTGTACTCCTGACTAAACGGGGATGTATTCTGATCCTTCTCTTGTGGTTGTCAATCTCTTATTTTTCGTACTCTGCCTGTTACCGATCAGTCATGGTCTGTCTCTTAAACTGTCAGATGTCTCCGTGCGCTCGCGTTGACTAATTCCGACTCAAATTCATTGTAAACTATATAAAAACGGTCAGATCGAAACACCTGGCGATGGAAGGAGTTGACTAGTGCGCGACCGCATTTTTCAAGGGAACTTCCTGGTTTTTGCTAGTGAAGAATGTCTGGTGAATAGACAATTTTTCTATTTAGGTTCTTTTCGTGGTAATATGTTATTTATGAAATGCTACTTATAAAGGGATAGTCAACACTGGAAATTTAAGCAGTATCTTACGATCTGCTGTTTCTAACATTTATTCAAACTTACAATAGTTTCTATTTTCAAGAATTTACAATGGAGCCTGTCATCACAGAACATGCTTATTAGATAGCGAATTTTGTTTAGATATACTATGATCAAACATTTGACTTTCTGTGTAGTTATCGGATGTAGTGCTAGTCAGTGATCTGTTGTTTATTCTGTTGTCTCGATCATGACGACAACGCGTGCAGTGGATCTGTTCACTAACTGGGAATGCCACAATGCGGAATTCGGTTCAACTAAATGCAGAATGTAGCCATTTCCGAGACTGTATCTGTGTTTCGCTTTCCTTGTCCTATTTCGTAAAACTATATGTCATATTACAGTTCAATCATCGCATTCCATCGCAATTATGGTCAGCACACATCATTGGAATCAGCCGACGATGAACGCAATTGATCTAATGAAGATAATGTGTGCAAGCCGCTTGTATTGACCGGCAGAAGTGGCAATGGGCAATAACAGTGTAATTGACCTCCTATCCATTGATATGGCAGGAATAGTCGGTGAGAAACTGTAGGTCAAACAATCATTTGCATACTGCTCTATCTACTTATGTCTGCAATCATATCTTAACAATAACTGGAGCAATATATGCTTGATTTTTAAATTCTCTTGAAAATTATTTGAGTAATAGTCTAGTGATGGGTTGGTCTTAGTTCATTCGACCACAAAACATCAAAGTATGAGTAGGGCATAGTACGTGTTGCCACCTAGTTGACACGAGTTGAATTCGCTTGTCTTCATCAGCTCAATTCCCCTTCTAATAAACTAATGAGAACTTCATGAAGGTCACTATAGAAGATCATGTCAGTTGAAAGTGGGAAGGCATTGAATAACTGTTGAACTTGGTTGTTTAAGGACATCTAGCGTCATACAATTTGTTGCGAATTTAAACGTGAACTAGTCTATAAATTGTCACAAATTAACGACTTTGAATCCTAAACTTTTGAGCGAATTAGATGCAAAAGTTTGATAGGAGTGCGCATTGTAGTCAGAATTGTACCCGGTATCAAATCTTGTGTTCCCAACATTGCTTGTTATGGATGTTCTTGCAGTATATGCGTCTGCTAGCCTATCTGCTTTCCCATACAGTCTAGTTCATACATATTCTGAGAAAACAATACTTTTTTCCTAAAGGACATACCATGTCTTCTCCGCCACTCTGTTGTTTGTCTGGGTCCTTTTCGATTGAAAACCATAGTTGCACTTTCGTTTAAAGTGAAAAGTGGAGAAAATAGCTAGGTGGAGAGAAACTAATCTTTGGGACAAGTAACTAATAATAAAATGTTTCTTAAACTTCACTAGATTCACTACATCTTATTCACTGTGTACACCTGGATTATGTCAACTATCAATAAACGTCATCGGACACTCGAACTCTGTTCATACGAAGTTTGCCGTGAAAATAGGTATTTCGAAATATTGCACAAGATTATGACAGTACCAAATGGGTATGACCAAGTTTGTCGCTAAGAGATTATTTATGGTGCCTTTACTATTTAGATAAGTATTCTGGCTAGTTTATGAGCGACAAGAATATTTCTAATCTCGTTAGTTTACCTAAAGTTTAATTTCGTTATGTTATGACAAAATAGACTCAGACAAGATGTTCCACCCCTCATTTATATTAAACAATACCACCCAGTTCTTGTCTACTCCCACGTGATATATTTATTCACTATGCTAGTTCAGTTGACTGACTTATTCCCGTTATCATAGGCCATCAACCAAAGATAACGAGCTGAAGAAGGTGCACAGATTCACAAATAATGGAAATAACAGTCTTTCAGTTCTTTTAATAGCAAAGCTATAGCGTATGGTGTAATGAACGTCTGCTATACACGTGTTATCAGCACTGCGGTCTGTTCCCAGTAATATCTATAACTTTCACTCATAGGCAGAGACACTAACAATCGTAGATTTCTACATGCTAGGAATAGCAGTTATATTTGGCGACCTTTGCCTCGTTGACAATATGGGTTGCCCCAGACCATTTGACCGAATGCCATCAGATAGCTACCACATTGGCACAATTGTTTTGATAGAAGAGCATAGTTTATGCACGTTCGCCGCTTATCTGCCTGACCTGAGATCCTCGGGGTTGTTATTTACGATCGTCTAGACGGCTTTCTGCCTGTACATATGGGGATACCCTCACTAGTTCTAGTCGAAATTAATATGGTGCTTTGTTAGATGACAGAATTGTATATCTGCCAACTTAGATATCAAATAGAGCTCGGTTATTATTACATAAAGTAAACAAGACTGATTACAACTGCCAAGCTAAAGTTTGTCCCGAATCATTAGAAACGTTTTCAAGTAATGCACATATGTTATATGATGAAGCATATGTTCTCAGTTTTTAGATCTTAGTGGTACAGTGGACAGCCCTCTGACTGACATGATTTGTCGATTATGTATCTTTCTCTAGACCGTCTAGACGGACTGTAACTCAGCATGGGGTCGCACATTATGCGCATTTCGCAGAATACCCGAAGACCACCAAGGAGAAAACGAGGCAGGGAAACAAAGGTACCAGTTGGTACCAACATTTATAGCCTTTTAGAATGGACGCCGTTAACCCTCAGTTGATGACAACTGTATTTTAACAAGGTTAACTGCTCTGTGAAAGTACGAAATAAGGACAAATGTCAAAAATACTGCATCTGCTATATTTCTTTGAATGCTAAGTGGATAAAATATGATGAGACACGACCTTTAGAAATCATACTCAGTGTTTATGTGTCCAACCTTCAATGCCTTATAAACTAGGCATCTTATAGAAATTGTTGATTTCTTTAACAGAGCCGTACACATATATTGGTAACGATATTGACAATGCAGTATTGTATCTGACGGCCATAATCTAAGCAATAAACACCTATATACCGTAGGGAAAGGAGATGTGATGCTCGGTTTCTGTACCAGATCCATTCAGAATCCTCTTCTAGCCTCATCGTCTATCTTTCTTCATTATCCAAACTGTCTTACAGTTAGTCTAGACGGTTTATTGTTTCTCGCTCTCACTATCGAAGCGTCGTCGTCACTGAAAAGAACGTGTCATAGCTATAACAGTGCCACGGTGGCGTGAATTTGGTCGCAAATTTTTAAACCTTTGTCAAAGCTTTGCTAACGTCTTCAAACTGGGACATTTATTGCATCTATTGTTCATATTTTTCTTTTTCAATATATTGCCCGTTACTATTACGTGATTAATGGTAATGGATAGATTTAGGCACTATCGAAAATTTTTGGAGTAATGCGAACTAATGTTTTCAATGGCTCTTTAACAGGTATTTATGTTTAGTGAGGATTCATCACTATCATTATGTATTATCATTTTTATTCTAGCTCTATATGGGCACAAATTTGTTTAGTGTTCCTCATTTTGATATCTTCTCCCCGTGATCTTTAGTATCCACGCACCGTATTTTCATCATTGTTCCTGTTTGTCGTCTGGCCTCATACATAAACAGCGACTGCCAAGAGACTGTTTACGGACATGCAATACACGCATGGCGCGAGAACTAGGGCATTCTGGGTGCATCAGAGGTATCCCTCGAAGCTGGCAATTCGCCAAGCCTGCGGATATCATCAAAGCATCCACTCAAGCATCATATTTCTCAAAGCTGTAATAATATACAAAATGCTAGTTACCCATAACGTTGTGTTGAAAACAACTGTTATTAAATGAAAATGAACGGGATGTGAAATGCAGCTATACTTTCCCGAATTACTTTTTAACATAATTACTTCTTTAGTATTGTTAGATCGAGCTACAAAACTTCACTCACTCAACTACTGTTCTTTTTCCCATTCTCTCGAGATTATGTGCTCCTCAAACACTGTTCTGCGTCAATCTGTTGTACTCGCGAACACAAGATCACGTAGCCCCATGGACTAATTTGTGTAACCGTTAGTATGGTATATCTCCTTGAATTATAAACGCTTAGTATGAGCTGTTTCCATAATTCATGGCATTTTATGTCATATCCACAAAGACTAGAAAATGCCATACTTTTGTTCTGATAAATATGCCGTTAATTGATCTATATATCCTGTTCTAATTTTTTTCATATAGCTAACTCAAAGACTACGGTAAGAAATAATCTACATTTAAAGACTTATATCTGTTAATCGGTTTAGTTAACTGATTTAGCCCTTCACTTTTGAAGGGCTCCTTGTTTAGTTTTGAAGCTAATTACTCATCTAAAAATACCACTTTGCTGATGTCAGCAACAGCTTAAGAGGTAATGTGTATAGCTGCTTTATGCCTAGCCTCTGAGTGCTTATATTTTCTTAGTTTCCCTAACAATTACTGAAATTAATCTAATTTCTATCCTAAAGAAACTTGTTGATCTATTACAAATTAGGTTACATGAGGGCATAACTTGAGTGATAAGCAGACAAGTATAGTCTCAAAACTGACAATTAAAGAACGAGGGGGTCAATTAGATTATGCCCTGTGGTCAACGATTTAATTGAGAAAGATTACTTAGAACGAATACCGATCAGATTGTTTCAGAAATTCTATGATATATCCCTCATAGTTGGTTCAAACGATAATCACCACAGCAATAGTCCAGAATGATTTTGGAATTCTATATTGTTTTCTTAATAGCCTTTTTACTGATTTTTATAGTTGAGATTTTGTTTAAATAATATACACTGAGAGTAAGTTGATTAACCTGCGCTATTTACCTGTGAGCTCTATCTTGTTCTGTTCTGACTGCCCTCTTAGGGTGCGGCGGGTAGTTTTCATTAGATAAGGCAAGGAGAGTTATGTGCTTTTGATTGTGCAAGTGCATGGGGCGGATCGTCGTGTCTCTCATGTGATTCAAGCCCTATTCTGGTCCACTATCGTCTGCTTCCTACTAGTTTCTCCTACCAGTTACTGTTTCGGCGCGCCTTCTTTGAAATGCGGCCATTTATCCGCATGACATACCGAACGACACTGGCTTTTTCTTCATAACATCTATTTTGCTTATAGTGTCCAAGATAATGTAAATTTAAACCTATCAGTCTTCGCGGTTTTGTTAAACCCAAAGTAGTTAAGTTCAGTTTAGAACGCAAATCATATTTCGAAAGGAAATGCAAAACTGCTTCATTTTAACTAAAATATACATGCTAGATCAATCTTCGTCAGTCTTTTATGATAACTGAAGGTTTTTCAATGCTACAACCATCTGATCTCACAATCAGAACCATTTCTGCTTATCAAGGCCTTTTTTCGCTATACTATACTGTTGCAAACTTGCACAAAGGAATGTCACTATTTTATGATCAGGTCATACAGAACGCACCTTGGCTTAACATATGCTAGCTTTGTTTATTCCTAATGTTTCTTGTTAACAACAAACATTTGCATTTCTTGAATAGGATATATCTCGAACTAGTGATTTTATGGTTTCTATTAATTCAAATATCTCTTACTAAGTAAAAATCTCAATTATGAGAATGAGCTACCTCTTATATAATTCCCTTGGTATTGTACTTCGTGTAGTTCTTTTGATTAGTGCGAAGTAAGTGTTTACAGTCTGGAGAGCTGTTCATTTACTGGAACTCACGGATGCTAACCTGTCCCCTCTGAAGGAGTTTATCATTATATTAGTCATAAATAAAGGACGAAAGGAAAGTTTATAGGGAGAATGAAATAGAAAAGTGAAAGGAAAGGAGAGAAAATTGTAAGAGTTTTACGCAGTAAAATCTATTAAAGCCATCTTTGCTAGTCTGTATGCTCATTCATCTCATTTAAATGCGCATCACTATTTAAGAAATTACACCATCGTGCTAAAAGTGGTATGATTACTCTCCATCATTAATATGTTATGCGTTAACTCGTGCTCCCTAAGGGCTTGTTATCTGAAGCAGCCATTTTCGCATATCTATTGCTAGCAGTCTACCCTAACAGGTCACTTCATTGGCTTATCTGGCCATCTATACTACCTAAGGTCATTTGGAGACTGGTACCGCCCCCCACGGCATCCAGCGCCTCCCACTCATACTCTATACCAACTATCTAATTCTTGTGAATTTGTCGGAAAAAATAATACACAATTTACTGTATGATATATTTCTGCACTTTTTTTATCTATGTTCCTTCGTTGTTCTCTTATCATTGGTGTCTTTGATGTTTGAGTGATAGCGAGTGTACATACTGAAGAGATTATGTCGGTGCTTTTATGGCTATGCGTAAGTTACAACACAGGGAACTGCTCCTAGCAATAGTTGAACGTAGCATGGCGTAACGACCTTTGTGGTATTTTACGACTAACTTGACAGTATTATTTCGTTATCCAAGACACCCTTCCAGTACCTACAAACGATGTACTTTCATATTCTGTACCTATCCGTGCTTGGCATCTTCTACTGTTTAATGTCATTCAGAAACGCCTTTCTCTTTTCAGTACGTGTTCGTTTTTGTGCTGTCTCGCGCGCTCCCACGAGGCGTAATAATGGTTCAAGTGGACATGCCAATGTTGCCATTCGCAGCTCTTTTTGGTAGCTGTCTGGCTGCGCCATCGCTACAATTACGCCCTTTCACAATTGGTTTCGCTTTCTGAAAAGCAGCGCATTTTAGCTTTCTGAAAAGCTTTCTATTTTCGCTATTCGACCATATTGGCTCTATACATTTGCTCCCCATAAACAGCAATATTCTTACAATAGTGATAGCGTATACCACCGTGAAGAATCCCTTATCTGCAA
Organism: Heterorhabditis bacteriophora; assembly: GCA_964036235.1. Lineage (NCBI taxonomy): Eukaryota > Metazoa > Nematoda > Chromadorea > Rhabditida > Heterorhabditidae > Heterorhabditis > Heterorhabditis bacteriophora. The sequence goes on from OZ038429.1 coordinate 4,064,755, forward strand.
CAATTTCACTGTTCAACCTACCTCACTATAGCAACTTTTGCAGAATTCGCTCCCTCTAACACACCCCCACAGATTTTCGGAAATGTATGTCGCCAACCTCCGCGGGCCTAGCGTATACAGTAGTTTTTGCAGACAGCCGGCCTATTGCCGCGCTTTTTCTAGACCACGAACGTCGCTTTTCTCTGCGCTCTAACTCTCTTGTTGCCTTGGCTTATCTGTGCTCTCCGCTATTCACGCGTTTTCTCGCCGCTCACATGGTTCACATTGGATTGGCCCCATGCCAGGCCCCACCCATCCGCTCCGCATTTGTCTGCTGTATACTATTTCGTCCACCTGCGAGCGGTTGTCTGCGACGAACTGCTGCTGTAGTTGTAGTTTGATCCCAAACAAAGCTTATTATTTAATTACCATTTATAATATATCTCACAGAATTTTCAACCATCCTTCACTTTCATTTTTTCATTCTTGATGAATTGGATTTGTGCCAGGGGTGGGACGATCAGCAATGGGCGGGGCCATCCGCGGTTACCCCCAATGACGTGTGTCCCGCCTCCCGTTCATTCCGTGCTAAGTGCGTTTGCTGTGCGTCTGTGTACTGTTACCGTGTCTAGATTGTGTTCAAGCCTTTGATCTACCAACATTGAATAGATTGACAAGACCAGACACTTTATTATATCATTTATTACGTATTGGTTGTCCTTAATATAACTTAGTTATAACCTATATTTCTGTTTTTCTTTAAATTTATGTCCACAATTATATGGAGTGACTCCTTTTTCAAATTGTTATTTGATAGCCTCTATCAACGTACTGCCTTTTCGTTGCTTCGTTCTTGTCATGTGAATGGGCGTTCCGGCGCCACCTTCATATCTTACCATCATTATATCAGTCCACTACAGACAAAAGAGCTCTTCACGGTCCTTAGTCAAAGGCAGTCAAACCGTTTTCTGTTCCTGTTCCTGTCTATGTTCAGAAGCCGACTCCGCAAAATGGCCATCGGAGGCTTCGGAAATGGCAACACAGAGAAGCCAGGTCTGGGTTTAATACCCTTTATTCACTGCTGAACTATTCGGTAAATCATGCGCTGCTTTTCTTTAATTTCTGAGTACATGGGCTCTGGATCTTTTAATTAGGTCGGGAGTCTCTGTGCTTTGGGCCTACTTGTTTAATATTAGGTCATGAAGTATTAGCTTTTGAATTGTGTTCATTTTCTGAAATTGTCTTCTGACTCACGTGGTAGGAACGCGCGTCCCACTTGTATACTAGTTCGGTCCGCTGTGTGTACCGCAAATAAGATCTCATGACTTGAAACGATCCGATGTGATGTCGGTTGAGCGTCACATTATATGATTTGAAACTTGCGTAAAGCTTATGGTTTTTGCAGCTTTAGGATTAGATTAATATAACGATATCTAACCTATAAGTACTGTTTATTTTGTTGAAACTAGAAATTTCGTTAATTTAGACATACCTTTTTTATGGATACATTTATGGTCCTTGAATTAGGAAATTTGTTACATGTTTGGAAGATAGGTGATGAATCTTTATCTATTACCGTTTACAGTTATCATCTAACACTACTTTGTTTCAGCATGGGATTACTCCCACTTCAAACGCCAGTATAAACTAGGCGCAGAGCTCGGACGTGGTGGTTTTGGAACCGTATACTGTGGATTCCGGATGGCAGACAACATGACCGTTGCCTGCAAATACGTTGCCCGTACCAACGTCACTGAGTGGGCATGTGTGAGTCTCGTTTCTTTCCTCTATATTCAGGGAGTTCTTGTTTTTACTGTAAGCGTTGTATATGCACGTGATCGGCACCCTCCTTAGCGTTTTCCCGTCATATTGGATGAAATCAGCTGAGAGCCCGCCTTGGAAACGCGCCAACACTGATCCCGTAAGCAGAATGCGCGTTGGTTGTCCCAGTAATGTACTGGATAGTGGGTGCAAGTTGCAAAACACGGCAGTGACAACTACGAGAATCACTAGTAAACATAAGAACGTTGGTCGAAAAAATAGGTCTTTCCCGTCTATAGTGCGTTATTTCAGTTGGATGGTCGCATGGTACCTCTTGAGATAGTGCTACTCACACGTTGCAAAGGAATTGAAGGAGTTATACAAATGATCGATTGGTTTGAAAGACCTGATGGATATATGATTGTCATGGAACGGCCTAGTCCATCCACCGACCTCTTTGACTACATTTCCGACAAAGGACCTCTTAATGAGAGCGTTGTTAGAGATTATTTCCGACAGGTACGCATTGGATTTATGTTTATATCCATTTCCTTTTCTAATTATTTATCATTCTTTTAAATTGCTTTTGTTAAAGGTTGTCGAAACTGTAGTCGCTTGTTATCGCGCAAATGTCATCCATCGTGATATCAAGGACGAGAACCTGGTGGTCGATTTGAAGAATGGAGTAGTGAAGCTCATCGATTTTGGTTCAGGCGCATTTCACAAGGAAGACTATTACACGGATTTTGAAGGTTAGTGATTTTTTTAAATTCCTCATCAATGCTATGGCTCTTATATATTTGTTTCTTATCTTCCATTGCCGCTGTAGAGCAGTCATGCGCTATTCGGCGACCGGATGGCGCCCTTGACGGTACGAAGGTGCACTTCTCCTTCCGGTCCTATACCATCTTTATCTTCTCTATACACCTAGCACTATCTTATTTTTAATTCAACTTAATCCCACTTAGTTGTCATTCGAACAATAGATATATGGGAAAAAGTTACTACTGCATGTTCGAATAGGTAGATAATATTGCGCAAACGATAAACTCGAGGTCACTCTGTCTTGCTGCGGAATTTTCGATTGAACTAATCAATTAGGGGATCGCATAACGGAGCGTTGTCTTGGCTGGCACCAAGGTCTTCTTCTATTTAAGAGTGTTCAGCTCAAGGGTTCCGTCATGCAGTGTCCCCATATTGTTTTGTCGCACGTCACTTGCTCGCCTGTTGTTATGGCTATGCGCTGGCTCTAAGCCAAGTAGAGTTGTACGGATATGGCGACAGCTTTCTCACAACTGAGCTGCCACCAGTGGTCGAGGTAAATAAATCGGTCAGCGCTCTTCACGGAGCGAACATTCCTTTCTTGCCTGCATTATTTGTTCTGAGCGGCTGGCAAAGAGCCAGTTGTTCAAGTCCTTGGTGGTCGGCCAAATCGGAACCACTTTTCTCCCCAATGACCTCGCATGTGGAAGAGAGATCACACGTGACACTACGACCTGGCGAAATGACCATCGGCGGTCATTCTCGTAAACAAGCGCGCGTCGAGGTGTTTTCACGAAGCACGAACGCTAATTAGACTGGCAGAGCGCCAAGTGTGTTCCTTCATGTCGTGTCAACAAAAGTAGTGTGTGTCACGCGGGATGACTAGATACGGACAGCTATAGCTGAACTGGTAATGGGGATGTTTATGCAGGTGGAATGCATAGCTAGTTGTTTTAATGTAGTATAAAGTGAAACCAATGTCCAAAATAGGATTTTTATCTAATAGATACTTGCTAGATGTCTTATATTGCTATCATGTGCGCTGACCGTTGACCTTAAAGGTTGTTTACCACAGTGCGCCAAGACGCAGCGGCCCACAGCCAGATATTCCGCTGGATCACACTGGAGGGGTGTTATAGTGTGAGAGTAACATAAAATATACCGAGTCTTTTTAGCACTTCGCGACTTAGCGAGGGGAAATGAATAGCGGCGAAATTGGTTGTCTGCCAGATGGGTTTGCACTGCATTGAGTCGCAATAAACCAATGCGAGAGTGGCCCGCTGGCCTAATAGACCTCGGGAGGCGTCCTACATACGTCATGCGCTGTTGCGAAATCTCGAAGTGCCGCAAGCGAATGAAACGAGGACCGGTCTGTCACATTCCAATGCTGTGAAAGAGTGTTTTGCCCTCATCGCCAAGAGAAATTCCGCTTATCGATGTAATGGAACTATTACCACTCTATTTTCAATTACTAAAATAGCGCTAGTAAGAGAAGAGGAAGTATTTTCTTATATCTAAAAAGGCTATCGTCATTGTTTGTTCCATATTTAACTACAACCACATCCACTAGACGCTGCATTGAGTGCTTTTCAATAGATTACTCATTGAGGTGCGGAGGCCAAAAAGGCAAGCGATTAAGACAAATATTGTGCTTTGCGATATTGGAGCAATTTGAACTGTTAATATCTGACGTAAATGTTACAAATAAATGCTTCTTTTTCCACTTTCGTTTACTTAACTATTATAGTATGGGACGATTAGTTTTTAACATTTCCCCTGTTTGATGAACAGTGATTAGATTAATTATCCTGTACGTTAACGCCTTGGTTACTACAAGAACGAATGTCCGGGGTAGCAACCGGGTCAAATTAGCTGTCTTTCCGCGACCACCCTCCTACCTAGTTATAACACCGTAATTAGTTGAGTCGTTGCGGTGCGCGCTCAAATCGCGCATGAAAATAGCCCTGGTATTCCATGCCTTTAGTAGAATAGACGATTGAGGCCAGGGTATTGAGTGTCATTTGCGTGATCCAAAGTGCATTTCTACGTTTTAACCCGTTGTGCACACTTAAATACTTCTAGTCACCTCCATCTCCACTCCTTTCTCAAAGTGCAAACAAGTTGGCGCGCAGTTTTTCATTTGTTCTCGTACAGTGCGTGCCAGGCTCTTTTGTTGCGATATTCGGCGCGAGTTTTCGCGCCTTGTCACACATGATTAAGTGATCACCTTTATACATGTTGGCACAAATTATTGAAACCCGTAATTATTCGCTTCAGGTACTCGCGTATACAGCCCGCCAGAATGGATCGAAAGGTCACGCTACAACGGACTTGAAGCAGCAGTATGGTCTTTGGGAATATTACTGTTTGATATGGTTTGCGGTGACATACCATTTAGAAAAGATTCAGAAATATGCAACGGATTCCTAACATGGCGTAATCAAGTATCAGATGGTGGGTCTTATATTTTAGTTTCGAAGAATCCTAGATCTGCATATTCTAAGGAATTCTCTTTTAGATTGCAAGGATTTAATTCGCCAGTGTCTTGCTCGAAATGGTTCCGATCGTCCATCTCTTGAAGAGATTCTCGCTCATCAATGGATGCGGGTTCCTCCTGGAGAAGAAGATGCAGCGCGAGCTGAACTAAATGCAGATCGTCATAAACTTGCAAGTGTTCCTGATCGCTTGGTGACAGAGGCACAGCCGAAACAACCTCGGGTGCCACTTGCTGCAACTAAATCTGATCATTACTTACAAACTCCTAGCTCAAGTGCAAGCAGTAGTGCTGCAATTTATGAAGGAGCAGTTACTGAACGTGTTCCTCATCCTGAGGTAAATAATATAATATTAATTCTCAATTGATTTTTATGTTACGAAATTCTTTTTAAAAAAAAGATGTAAGAAGAATAAGGAAGTTTTTTTTCAGATTGAACCGTGTTCATCTAATCTGCGTCTAATGAATGCGGTTCCAATTGGTTCTCCATCTCGCCGTTTCGGCGGTTCGCCTAGAGGAATTTGCTTTCTGACTCCTGCTGTTCCTCCCACCCCAATTGCTCCTCCTGCTCCTCCTGCTCCACCTGCTCCATTTGCTCGTCCTCCACCTCCTCCTCCCGTTGTTTTAGCATCTCCATGTTCTAGCACTCGAGAAACTCAGCAGGCACATCAACGAACTGGTTCGGTGGGGTCGGTGTGCCTGATATCTGCCCATTCTAGTGGTAGCTCCTCTGGGTATGGCACATCCGCCGCATCTCCACCAGGTTCGCAAAGCACCCTATTGGGATCGTACTAGTAGCACAGAGCTTTTAAATTGCAAGCTATGTCTATTGTTGAGCTTCCCGCGCATCTCGCCGTGGTTGTGTTCCCTTATTCTTTCCTATATCCACTCCCTATCCCCTCACCACCCAACCCCCCGGTTTATTTTGCCTTGCTCAGCGCGGAGTCGGAGTGGTATCGAAGAATTAACTTCTGTAGGAGTTAATTGTAACCCGCATCAAACTATTAGATCGGGCCGATTGTACATATACACTCTTCCATGCGTTCATTCTCATCTGTGTTCATTCACCACCTTTTTTCATGTGTTCTTTCGATTGTATATATACTGTACATTATATAGCTGTTACATTTCCTATCAACCCTAGACCGATATAATGAAATATACTCGTGTATTGTATGGATTACTGCGCTATTGGGATATGTTAGTCAGATATATTCGAAGTTATACAATGTAATATTATATTATACGTACCCTACTATATTCTGTTGTTTTTGCACCTGACTTCTGCTACACTGAATTTGATGTATTTTTGAAAGCTGAAGTCAGTTTCCACCCCAAACTTGCTCAGTATTTAAAGGATAATATAGTAATGTATTGTCTAATTTATGAGGTATAGGGGTGGTCCTTTAGTTTTCACACGTACCCTGAGCCATATCGTTGATGTGTGCGAGCAAATGTTCCTCTTAATAAACTATAGTTAATATTACTGTATAATGATTCTTGAATGTCTAAATATAGGTAATGCCAATGGCGTCACTTGGTTTAAACAGCATACGGAAATGCCTGCGGCATGTTTTTAGTTGGGTGCGAGCCAAGCATGATATAGACGGCCCAGACGATCGATTGGAATGGCTGGGTAGATGTGGTATGGTGTCCGTCTACCTTCAGGAAGTAGTAACAACTTCAGACGGTGTATATGAAAGAACCCTTAGTAGGAATATGCTTGTTGGAAGAACTCACGGTTACTTATCCCAGAGCATTGTTTATCTTATACGGCATTGATGTATTTATTATAAGTGAATATTGGTTTGATACTGCCACATTGTATACCATCGAAAATTAGACGGTATCGACGATATGATCTATCTCAACAAATATCCTAATTCAAGATTATTCGGGTTCTGTCATTAATATTCCAGTCCCCAGTAGGAAATAATGGATAAATGAAACAAATAAAACACCTCCCACTATTTGCATCGCTCCCAGCTCCGCAAAACCACTCGATAGTTTTGAGAGGCCGCTGCCAGCGGCCCCACAGTCTCATGTACTTCTTTGTTTCCCAGCCACGCAAAAAGTACAGGTCGTTTTTTGCCTGATTTGTGCGTAGTAGCACCAGTTATCTATTGTTTGAGGAATTCAGCTCAGTCTAATATCATACTATGAATATGTATAACTCCAAGTCATAAATCAAAAGAATGGAAATACGACTACTACAAAAGCTTCATACTTCCTCTACAAGTCTTTTTGATTATTAAGCACTATCACCACCACTTAAAGTACCAATAATACAACCACAGGCCCAATTTTAATCTAAAACGTTTCGTACACTAATGGAAACACCAGACAACTCCTACATACTAACTAGTTCCATTTGACCATTGAATAGGTAGAATGCTTACGTATATTAGTTATAATTACTACATCCTATGGTATCTTTCAAAGATCTAGGAGGTTAATAAATAGATACTCGTAAAATTTTAACAAGTAATTATTTATTGATAAACACCGGTATCCTAGCAGCATTACACAACTGGTAGTAAACGAACGAGTAATGACTGCAGGGAAAACAACAAAAAGTATGCACCTATATAAAATGCCTATAGACCATCTATGATGACTCCGTATCTACTCTAATTTCTTCCAGCATCTTCTTTCAAAAGCACAGTTCTGTTGAAGACCATCTGAAACAATGTATTTAAAATGTGTATTCTTCATTAAAACTGGTCATCTTTATAAAATATTGCTAAGCTTAATTCAACACCGAGTATCACCCCAATAAATGCAGTTCTTTGTATGCTTACTCAGAAGGAGGCAAACCAATATAGATGTGAAGTGCACTTGATGTTGCCAATTGTAATGCTTCTTGGCCAATAACACGCGATGTGATCGGATTAGATATCATTGCTTGAACGGCGTGTGCACTTTTTCGCCAAAATCAACGAGTGACCCAATGAGTCATCAAGCGTGCTGATTCATATAGCTTCTTTGCTTTCGTCAGATTTGGGCCGCTTTGCAACTAAGCAGGCGCGATTACACATCACGCGAAGTTTTTGATATAGTATTATACGATATCGCTGCTGTATGAGTCTCGTGAATCACATACAAAATTCGAAAGCCATAAATTATTTTATAGATGACCAACTCAGTGACGAAACAGCATGATCTAGGATAAAATTCCAAAGGAATGATGCATAAAAATGCATGAAATACAAATAGAAATGACGTGCAGTCTAAACTGGGTCTTTGACTCATCGATAACCGGGCCTGATCAGGTATGTTCTCATAGGCGCTCAGTGCTTGAGTCATCTCAATATGACCCACATTCCGTCAATAGTATTCCCAGAGCATACAGTGGTGTTCGTAGATGATTCAGCCGCTGCCACACTCATGTTATACAGTACCAATTGTATTTCCGGCTATAACAACAAGATAACACGTGTCTAAACGCGTCATCCTAGCAATATAACGCAGCTGAGCACACTGCGCATACACCCCATCTACGTGTCCTAGCTAATGGCTTAAGGCAACTTTTTAAGAACATGGTAGTCATGTAGATGACAATAAATTATAGACTGTAATACTGCGTATCACGTTAGGAGGGAACAACAAAAATGTCTATGTTATGTACTTCTCAGCACAAACTATTTAAATAAGTGCTAATGATCATTTGTACATAATCCTTGTCTAAATAAAAACGATCAATGTGCGCATTCAAACAAAGCCCGGTAAAAAGGGCTTCTACCACTGACCTTGCGATGCAAACGTATACTGACAACGCACGTTTAGAGTTATCTGTCTCGGTTGACGGCCTTGAGAACTGCCGCATAGTTACACTCATTTATCTCCATTCAAAATCGTTTGACCAGTAATGACCTTTGTAGAAATGGATACGATTGGGGGGGTGGCGTTGAAAAACACCTACTCGGGTGACATTCCACACATTTTTCGGAAGAATCTAAGAAGTAGGTGACGTTTATTTTGCCAATCAAAACGCTCCTAAATCCACATGCTTATTTTTTAAATGATGCACTTTGTAGCTCAAGTTTTAAATTATAACCTTGAAACAACCAATAGTATACAGTAGCAGCATTGTGCAACTGAAGGCCGAGCAAATGATCAATTGCGCCACACACTGATTACAATCAAACCAATCCCTATCTACCATATATGCAGTGGATAATAATCACATCCTTTGTGAACTAATCTGTCATTGTAAGATACCGCCAAGAGGATACTCCGTTATTAGACTAGATCTCGACCTAGATTTCTAGTATTAAATGGATAATTCTAGTTAAAAGAACAAAATAATTGAATTAATTAATGTATACATCAAAGATCAAAACATTTGTACTGAACGTTATCAATATGCAACATACTCGCACTAATGCTATCTTACGTAGTTATAAAACAGTTAATACTAAGTAAATAAGACTCACTGTTTAAATTTCTGAAACGTTATCAGCACTTAGCTAAATAGATGTAAATCATATTGAACAGCATTGTTTAACGCTGTAGGTACTATAATAGATTAGTAGGAAAAGCCGAACTAAGTTTTAACAACCGCATTATACAGTTATGATTTAACATGGTTAAAGTGACCTGAAATAATGAGCTGTGTATAAATAAAATAGAAAATGACCTTTTCAGAAGTAGAATCTGAGTCTACGCAAAAATAGCCAATACGTTCGAACTGGAATCGATCATACACTTTTGACTGTGCGATAGACTGGTCGATGAGTACGTTGTGAAGGACCGCCAACGAGTTCTGAATATAAAATAGTTTTTCCTGACGTTGTAAGTAGAAATAAGAGTTTAATTGAACTATGTTAAAACAGTTTGTCTCAGAGAATGAGTTAACGCTTTTTGTTCTTCATATAAAACAGTGACTCCCCTAAATTTTTTTGGCATTAGATATTACGATGAATAATGACAAATATAAAATGAAACCTGAAAACATTTAAACATTTGTATCTCTTCATATACCGAATATGTGTGGTCTAAAGTGCAATTCAACACTGTGCAAAGTAAAATAGCGCTCGCTAAACATTATAAATTACACCAGCGATTTTTGCAATGAGAATAATAGGAAAAGAAACGTAGTTCCATGTAAATTTAGGCTATTTCCTAAAAAAATCAAAAAAGGAAGAAAGAAGTGGCTTACAGGATTGATATCAGAGAGAAAACCGTTCGGTACGATTGCCATATCTTCTGGATTCTTGTGTTTAAACCTGAAAACTATATTATTAACCTGAAGCAAATGCCTCATATTTCAGACTGCCCTGAATTCAGCATGATTATATAAAACAATTTTAGTGTATTTTTCTAGAGCATTAACTATTATTTCATGACAAATGTTGCAGTTTGCGCTTAGATAACATTATTTCACAGAAATTAACCAAAAGTGATAACATTATCTATTTACAAGCATGAGCGTTGGCACTTATATATTATACTATAAACTGGACATGCGAGTCTGAAATTATCAGTTAAACATATTTACGATTAGTTTTGCAACTCTAAATTATTATAATGGATAGAAACTCACGTACATTTAGTACTTTGTATAAATGGAAAACACTAGTTAAACAATGTACTTGAATGATCTCAGTTATACAACTAAAGTTCTCTTAAAGTTATTTAGATGATTTTTAAATTTTAAAGAATTGAATGTGCAGTAAGTCAAACTTCTAAATACAACGAGTATTAATTCAGCTGAAAGCTTACTAACTACTTTCTCGATTTCATATTAAGAAGGTATTACGATCACCTAATTTTTCAGTGTTTTTACTACGAAGATTTGGTGAATGGACCCCTTAAGGACACAACCATCTGCTCTTCTACAATGGATTCCACTCCTTGCGTGATTGCGCTAAACATAAAATCCATGAAAATAACATAGCCTAATACCTATCGTAATACTTCTATCTTCTAGCTTGCCTTTAATGTTCAGCAGTAAAAATTTGCTTTATCACAATAAGCATTAAGATTCATCTTATTCATCGCGACTTATGAAAGCGATAAAAGTGGAATTGTGATATTCGTGTCAAAGAATGCAGCTTAATGGATAACGTGTCACATGCACTCATCCAAAGACTGTAACGCTGGTAAAACAGTGGAAGCGCTGTAGGGAAATATATGTTGATGTTATGTTCCATGATAATTTAGTTAGTACCCTATTTGGGTTAAAGGACAAATTTTTTTTAGTTCTCATCTCAATTAAATAATTAATTCTTCATAAGATATATTAAACTATGTAGTAGTGTATTTTAACTATAAGTTGTTTTACTACTACGAAGTAACAAATTACTACACATGACATACTGAGAAACGAACAGCCGTTCTACGTGGATTCATACATTATTTAGTACATCATAACATATCCACGTCTACATACGGTCTTTTATAATACTGTAAATAGTGCTGAAATAATAAAAGTGGAAATCTAGCTAAACTAAATAATGGAAAATGTCAATATCCTGTACTCATTGAAGTAGAGTTAAAAATAGCATCTTAGTAAGTTAATACAAGGCTTAAGCTGTTTCAGATAAATTCCCTATTTATTATTAATGCTAAATTATTTTCCTCTATAAGCAAAAATTTTGTACTTTGAGAATTCCGCCACCCGCAGCGTTCGTTCACGACGTTTAATCTTATTTATGGGGCTCTCTAAGCGTGTTTTACGATGTTCGTCTTCCCTTGTCCACGCGAATCCCATCCATTCTCATTTACATATGGTTCATGTTGCCGAACTCGGAATATTCTGTTTTCAAAGGTGGTATTAGTATTTCAGTTGTAAAAAAAATTTACAAGAGATTACATTATAGTAGAAAAAAAAGTAATATACTATGAATAAGCGAGTAAATTCTACTATATTTCCTACAATCTTCCAGAGATACGAGGGTAAAGTTTTACGATGCATTTATATCGAAAACGATATTATGTGGTCAATTTAAACTACTGAAACCATTGGAACACGATCTTTTGTCTATTAATACAATACATGGAGGATGCCACAGACGACGACCCTCCAACTAAGCGCATTTACATGATCCCGGTGTGATAATCCTGCCCGATTTGGCGCGTTTCCGGCCGTAGCTGTTGCTCCCTCACATGTTATTATCATCACTACCAACTGCAAAACAGTTCCATTACGAGGGACCAAGTTATAAGTCAAGTATAGGTACTGTACCCAATGTTCTATGTGCCATACTCACAACAAAAAGAAACTAAGACTTACTGAATGCTATATATTTTGAATCATATACTCAACATCCATAATAACTAGAAGTGCTCGTCTATATTCACCCAGCCATTTAGGAATATGTGAAGATTTAAGTTTAAAACTATGAAACTCCATTATGGATAAAAAAACCTACAGTTTCTCATAGAGTCGAACCTCTGCAGTTACGGGTTTTGATACCCAGTGTACAAATGCTTTTGGCTTGTTCTCTTCTGTTAGGCTATGTGCTCGAACGATCAACCCTATTAAATTACCCGAGTCCTAAATGGAAGTGAAAAAAATTCAAAACATCTGCAATTCTATAAATAAAGCTAGTAAAAATTACCTTAAGCTCTTTGACAACAGTAAGAACTATGCCTATATGTTTTAGCCCAACAGATTGTTCCTTGGTTAAACGACGGAATCCTTTATCATTGTCCACCTGAAAATGAGAACTGGAACATCTAAACTATAAAGATTTTGCGTATTGAGAATTTTTGATAGCAATAGAACTCTTACTTCAAGGTTATAAATTCTAAAAACATCTCATAATCACACACTGACTTCAATGTAATTCGAATTTTTTCAAATTTCATATTGTGATGAGTTTAAATAGTATAACTTTAATTGTGACATATTGAAAGCACTAACCATTCATCCATTTACCATGAAAATAATTACTTAGGCAGTTACCCAATCATTTACCATTAAATCACTTGAATTAATGCTCACCTAACCAAATGTACTTCACCATTTACCTAAATCCACAAAGCCTTGGTTATAATGACTAATAAATTTCAATTCATGTGCTTGGAAATCCGTAAGAACTAAACAAAACAGTATAGATATAATTTGAGTTCTCGTTAAAGATAACTGATCTATAAGGAATGCACCACCACGACGAGCCATACGTGACAAACGGAGAAAATTTTTTGTTTTTTTACGACGCTTTTATTCCTATAAATATATCTGTCTTCTTGGAAACCCCGACACAGTTTTGAACAGCTGTCCGCAGCAAACCTCTGTGCTGGAGTCCGAACACTCCCCAATCCCACATCCCATCGAACACTTTAAAAAGCAGCTGTAGTGGCAATGCGGGGGTGCAATGCGATCGCAATACGAGGGATGTTCCGAAAAATAGTCTAGTCTATTTTTGTTGCCCAAAATAAGATAATGTGTACTTGCAATATCACTTCAAGTATTTTATAACGGAAGTTAACAACATAACTGAACTTTAAAAGTGTATAATGATTGGAATTAACCTTAATTCACAAAACTATGTAATAGAACTTTCGATATATACTAAATATCCTAAACAAAGCTATAATTATTCATATAGCTAAATGTGGGTATGACTGCTAATTGGAGACTGTCACATTAGCACGATCATTGACCAAAATTTCGTGTTTAGATTCAGCATCTAAATAATACATTGAGTTTCGCCGATTTGGACCATGGCCGACATAGCGAATGCCACGACCAGCTGAAACTCAAATAGTTGCAGACAACAAATTATTGGCAGTATGCCAGTTCCGCCGACCCTAGTCATTCAAGAAGAGGATGGAAAACGGCTGTCTTGCATCGCTCAAAGAACATATACGCGCGACTGGCACGGACGGGAACCCAGTACGCGTCGCAACGAGGTGCGTAGCGGCATATTAGAAATACGAACATACTAAAAGAGGGATGTGGAACTTGAAATATTGCCAATGAGAGATCATCTAGAGCAAAGTGCGAATTGTAAACTCTTTAGTGATATATAATGCCTGTAATGATAACACATTGTTTATAACATGAAACTAAAGCAATTATAATATGCTAAACCGTTAAATTACCATACCTACTATGACTAGAGTGGAAGTGTACTTGACCCACACGGTTTTAGAACTTATACGCACTTTATATTATGCATGTTAGCTGATCTGGACAGCAAACGGATAGATATGACATGCCGCTCGAGGGTCATCATCTAGGATCAGTATTTCCGATTGCTTTGATCCTCCGTTAGTACAATACCAAGTGGCAAACAATAAATGATTTCGCCAATTTCTCTTATTTATAGCAGCACACTTTCATGAAAGCAATATATTGCAAAGACCACTACATCTCAGCATTCCTTGTACTTCTTTTTCCAGTGCTAATCAAAATCTCATCAGTGTATGCGAACGTATAGCTAAAGTCCGCCGTTTAAAAGTGAAAACAGGAAAGTATTAGTAACTCGTTACTATAATATTGCACAATCAAAGATTGTGAGTAAGAACGCGACCATTTTTGGCACATCGGTCAATTAATAAATTAATACTCTTTTCGAATAATAGCTTAATCTAAAGTACGATTACATTACGATTAGATTTGAAACTAAAAGCAAATATAATCATGATGGTAGTAAGATTTCCTTTAAAGGCCGCAGATATTGCAACATTAATTGTCCTATCATTTGATGACTAGATGCATGCTAACTACGAAAGCAAACACTAAATATAGTATAGTATTTAAAATATTCCATGCTGAATTCAGGTTGTATTGATAAGTAATTATTACTGCAACACCACATAATCAATGCAGAATACTTTCTGCATTGTTAATATGGCATCTATAAATATTATAACTAATAAATAACCTCTCTGTAATCGGACTTCTCGATGTAAATCGTATCGCTAAAAGCCACTTGGTGATGAGTAGAACATTGGGGATCAGAAGGAAAGTCCGGAACAGTAATCATCGACGGTAATGCCATTTCAGAAAAATTTTCAATTGTCAACTTTAGACCTTCCAATACAGCCATTGTCCTGCAGTAAAATATAATAATTTCTTATAATAAAAGATTGAGAGGAAATATTATATGACTTTAAACTGTAGAATGCATTTGTTTCAATTTTTTTTGAATGTTGATATTCTATAAAACTAACTACCAAAACAAAACAACGCGCTTTCCAGTGTTGCATTTTTGTAAAATTCAGACCTGGACCAAATGTAATAGAATCACTGGGAAAGTGAATAATTCAATTCTAGACTTAATTTCATGTTTTCCACAAGTTTAAACTATTAAAACATTAGTTTATGCTCTGAGCATTGAGAATTTGCAGTTAGGCAAAAAAAAAATCATAAAAATAATCTACGTGTGTTGAAATGTTACGACCAAAGGATGTGGAAAATTGAAATAAATATTACACTTGAGTAATAAAACTATTATGCTATTACATAACTACCTCGGAGCATTTATATTCAAGTGTTCTCTGACAGTTGCATCGAGAACATGAGGGTCGATAACCATCTGGCTCATCGTCAAACCTAATTTGGCAACAAACGAATTTATTGCTTCCGCAGGAATACCACGCCGACGTAGAGCTGTTAGCGTGAATAGTCTTGGATCGTCCCAATCACTAATTAAAATAACAAAATATCTGGTCCATTCTAACAATGCAATTAAAACTTAGTTCAACATTATTTTCCATATAAATAGCCGTAAGGTATGACATTCACTTACTTCACAATTTTAGCAGATATAAGTTGAAGGATTTTCCGTTTAGAGACTACAGTGTAGTTTACATTTAGTCTGCCATATTCCCATTGTACAGGACAGTATATGTCAAGCATATTACACAGCATGTAGTAGGTGCTACGCCTGCGAAATTATATATATATATATATATATATATATATATAGAAAAATATAAAAAGAAAGATACTAAATAATCGTTTTATACCTTGATTGAAATTCTTTTGTACATAGAGAATGAGTTATGTTCTCAATAGAATCACATAGACAGTGAGTATAATCATATGTAGGATAAATACACCTTAAATTGAAATTAATAAAAACATCGAATTTTCAGTAAGCACTAAACAAAAAATTTAAATTAAACAATATATTAAATAAAGATCACTAATGAAAATAGAAACGATAACGTACCACTGATTCCCGGTCCTGTGATGTGGAACAAATTTAATGCGATATGCTACTGGATCTACTTTTCCTTCTTCAAGAGTCATTTTCAACCGAAGAGTAGCTTCTCCCTCATCAAATTTACCATTTTTCATATCCTACATTATTTAATTTAATTTTAAATTTCAAACGTTTAACAATCATATTTTTACCTCAAATAAACGCAACGATTCGTCTACAGGTCGTGTTCGCCAAGGAGACAATTGAACTTCGAAACCTCGCATTTCCTCTACTTTCTGGTGGCACACGTAGGCAAAATCTTTACGGATCAATTTAACTGCCCACTAAAACAAATTAATTTCTTCGTTATGTAAGAATTAATTATTAAAACTAACTAGATTTCCAAAGGATTATTTTCCATTACCTCATATAGTTGTTGGAAATAGTCGGAAGAATGAGTGATTTTAGCCGGTGTATACCCTAAGAATAATTTTGAATATAAAATTTTTACGCGGGCCTAATTTCGATAAAGAAGAAATGGACAAACCCAGCCACTTCACAATGTCTTCAATAGCTGTAAAAAACTTTTCCTCTTCCTTTTCTGGATTTGTGTCATCGAAACGTAGATTACACAAGCCATTATGAGCCTATATTATGAAAAATAAGTAAAATATTTCGATAAAAATTTTACCAGTATATAAAAATATAAATAATAAAATGTAATGGAAATCCAAACATTTTTGTAACTTGGTGGTTACCAAAATTTTAAATTACACTGAATTTGAAATCAACCGCTTTCACAAATGTGTAATTAACGTAAGTCTTCCAGAGTAAAATCTTTCAGTTTTCCTTCTAAACTTCCAAAAATTAAAGTATAATACTAAATAAACTATAAATATTGTATTTAGAATATAAAATAATGTAAGACCTTTGCATAACCAAAGTTGATATTGATGGCTTTAGCATGGCCAATATGTAGAACACCGTTTGGTTCCGGAGGAAAACGGGTCATAACCTAAAGAAATGACCTTCCCTTATCTTAATAAGGTTGCTTGAAAAATAAAATACTGTTAAAGAATACTATATGGGTAATAACATGTAATTTAATGCAAAGATTTACCTTCCCACCAGTAATTTCCAAATGTTTTCTTAGAAGCTCTTTGGTTAATGGAGTGGTTATATAACCATCAGTTTTATAATTTTCACCCACCTAAAAATGAAAGACTAAACTATTCTCCAAAACCCATCGCTTTCTTATTTAACTTTCCAGTCTATATTACCTTGTGAAAATGAGCCCTGGTGCGCATAAGTTCCTCAATAGTAGCAGCTCCTTGAGCTTCTAAATTTCAAAAATTCTTTGGCTATTAATATTAATGCTACAATAATTTAAACAGGTCTGAGTCAGAACTATTCAAAATTTAATATTTGTATATTATACTTTTATTCCATTAGCAGCCAATATATATGCTACATTATTTACACCTTTAAAAACTGACCGAGATAATATACGGTCACTTTCCATTTATATCTAAAATTTAAGTTACAATAAAATTGTTTAGTTATATGTAAATTGGAAAAATCCTAACCTATATCTCCATTCACAATTTTAGTAGCCACACTTTCCTTTTGAACATCTACATTTTTTCCTTTAGGTTCGTTATCCTTCTTAGCCTAAAATCAACATCTGGAAATAGAAAGAAACAGCTAGCTTACCCATCTTTATAAATAAACCTAAGATATTTTAATTAGTCTAGATGAAATAATAGATGCATGACTTTCGGATTTTTTAACGTTTGTTCTGTTATTCCATGATTAAGAATAAAAAACTATTTTAAGCATTCTAGTGTGCTTGAAACACACTAACTACACGAACCGGAACCAGTCAATAACACTTTAAAAACTAAACACCGAAATTAGAACTTACTTTCTTCTTTGAAGGAACGATATCTTCAATAGTTTTAGGTCCTAATACTTCAAGTAACCGTAAATCTACTTCTTTTTTCACATATGCTCCATCTGCCCATGGTAGAAGTGACCGCACCTCACCTAAAGAAATTTCATGTTAACATATTTCATAGATACACATCAGCAATTAATAAATTAGCTAACCAAGTACTTTGCCAACATTGAATCCATAACGTTCTTTTACTAGCTGATCTCTATGCTTTATAATAACGGAAGATACCTAAGATTAAAAATAGTTAGAGAAATATATCCTAATAGTCACCAGTAATAATTATTAATACTCACAACATCTTCAATCTGATCCACAGTAACAACTACTCCAATACCACATGATACCTTAAATAATTCCTCATCTACGCCACTCACTGTATTATTTAATAAATAGCTCACAGCAGCAGATACCTAGAAAAATGGCTTCCATCAGTTCCAACAATATTTAGGTACACACAAATACATTAAAATGTAAGCCATATTATGTTTAGATACAAAGTAAGAACAAGTGGAATTTAGATCTCAACCTGGGCTTCGCATTTTATTCCACCATTGACTATATACTGGATGACTAGAGGAAGATTACCTACACATTGAGGCTTGATTTTCGTTCCCAATTGATACAATAATATACCCTTAAATATAAAACTATATTAAAAGTTACTTTTAAGACAACTAATAAAATCCCTTTTTAAGTCTTGCCTGCTGTTTTGAGATTTCATTTTTGGATTCTTTTGACAATATATCCTTAACAACAGCAATAATGTTCCTCAATAACCTAGAGAGATGTATATTATTTTCAGTTTCTTTAACTTTCTGCTCAGAGAGACCCAGCCATGTTAGATCTGACATACTGTCCTAAAATTACCCAGATTTTTGGATATAATTGACTGTATGTACTACAGCCAGTAATAATAGCGTTAATAAATAGTTAAAAACTTTTATTAAATATATTATAAATACTATTATTTGAAATTGTACTAAATATAAATCATTAGTTTCAAAATAAACATGGATTAATGCTTTGAGGTTACCATAGTTTAGTCTATCAATATTAGAAATATACGAAAATAGCCAGTAGTCTAGATACTATATGAAGAAAAACCACAAAATATTTTTGAAAAATAGTATATTGAAATTATGCACAATTCTCTAAATATTATGATGCAAATACTATTGTCTCAAAGTAACATGTAGTATTCTTCTATGAAATAGATTTTGTAATCTGGAAAGTTCGTACTATCGGACAAGGCGTCCATCAGCTGATTTAGAGTTTAGTTTTTGAATATGATTATGTATTCCTATCTTAGATAGGTGTAAATAATAATGCATAAATAATTGTTTGAGCTTAACAAAAATTTCTATAAAAAGTATACCGATAATGTTTTATTGCTATTTATTGAGATTTGAATCTCACTTATGGTTGAAATCGTGGCACTTCTATTCTCATTTCAATAGACAATAATTCACATAACGTAAATTATTTCAGTTAAAATCAGTTAATATTGTTGGTATTTAGGTCTGTAGAATTCAACTAACTAGTAATTGTTTATCACATTAGTGACACTAGAAATCTTACAAATTATCTATAATGGTAAATAGGAAACAACTTTAGTAACAACACTTATTTGTTTCCTATTCATTTAGTATCATCTTGATAATTTTATGATCTCTGTATTATAATTCCATGTTACGTAAATGTATATTATGAATAACTTACTAAATCACTAATGAATACTTTGCTACAATAACCTTCATATAAAATGTGTAATAGTTAGTATCATTTATAAATTATTAAAAAACAGTTCATCGAATATATAATTTATCTTAGAGAAATGTGCTACAATATCATTCCAAATATTGTTAACCTTACATTAAAATTAATAGGGATTATAGCACCACAATATATTTGTAAGAATTTATTTATTTCGTGTTATTTTCAGTGATATAAAAAATTTCATAACTATCAATATTTTTGAATTAACTAATAACATTGGTTAAATATGTTTAATACAAATACCTCATTCCCTAGTGTTCTTAAAACAATTGGTTAGTTACATAATATTTAGAATATATACAACTAGTTCTATACACACATCTTTGGTAATTAGCTAGTGAAATGGAAAATTGTTTTAAATAGACTAGAGCATAATTATTAAAGCATAATGGAAAACGATGTCTGAGACCAATGTATGAAAGCTTTCATTATGTTTGAAACTCCTATAAGCATGATTAATATGGGCAATTAACCCGTTAATACACTAAAAAGGAAGAAAAATATTAAATCGAAAGAAATATTAGTAATGTTAAATATTATAATAATTTAACTGAAAAGTTAAATAAGAGGATATTTATAGTCTATTGATCATCTTCTACTCCCATACCACACCTAACATCGTTGAATAGTCCTTGAAAATTCGATCGACTTTTTCTCACAGATCTTTTCCCGTATATCCTTCTCCTTCTCTCTAGTTGCCCAAGCCTTAGTATAACGTTACGAGGTAATGGTAGAGTAGTATACGTTCCAGGAAACAGCGAATGTACCTATGTTAAGTAATTAAGAAAATTAGTTATAAATACCATTATTTAAAGAATTTAGAAATGTTATAAGTACTCGATTACTGACTTTTTGAAGAGCAGCATCAGCAAGCGTTTTTGTTACATACTTGCATGATTGGTTTTCTACCAGAAACTGAGATTGCTGTGCAGTACTAAAAGATAAGGCTATTTAATTGATATATAGTTTGATATTTTTTCAGGCTTAAGCTTATTAAATAAAGATGCGTTCAATTACTTTTAGGTGAATCAATGATTTTTAAATTCTAATTATACTGTTTATAGTAAAATTATTATAAGCATTTTTGAACACAATTTTATCGTTAAAGAATCGTAGTAAATTATCTTCTAATATCATATTTAAAACATCCGTAAGAAGAACTGAGATATATTAAAATATATGCATTAATTTACAATTTTATATAAGAGAAGTGATTATATATATATATATATATAACTAGCCTAGATATCATAGGGTAGAGATCAACTGAAAGATTAATTTCAGTAAAAGGAGTGCAGATATATTCTCCGTTTTGATAATAACTAATTTTTCTCCTAGGTCCATCGAAGAGTATTCCGACCACACATCTGAAAAATTATGGCTTCGACCTAAGAAGTGAGTGACTTACTTAATATATAAATGCATTAAGAACAAAGAAAACGCCGTACTCACTCTCTACGTGGAAGTGGATCACACACTTTAACCCCTACGCCATTGTGCTTCGCTTCTCCATGGTGATTTAGTCCATAGGACTGTGCATCTTCTCCCAAGAGATCGATGAATCTTGACGGAGCTCTTGTCTACAAATAACGTTTTTCATGACACAAATAAAGAAAAATTTGGAGTAATCACTATTTATAAGTAGAATTAGTGCTATAATACATCGGTATAACGTCAATTAATGTAATATTTAAGTGAATTAACATTAGCCTATTCGAATATGTAGGAAAAAAATTTGATTATAAGTGCTTTTCCTAAGGTCTTTAAAGAGTCAGATATAATTTTGTAACTTTTATATTATCTTCACTTCTTTGTTTCAGATAAAATTATCAAACCACTATAAGAAAATATTATAGTATTCATTACTTAATACATATTAATGATTTGATTTAATATATGAGGTATATAAAGATTTTAAACGGAATATGGAATGTATTACTCACTTGTGCAGCTCTAGTTCCTACTCCGAACATAACTGATGTACCATAGAGATGTTGACATACACGTGTGTCCCAGTAGGCGATGACGTCCGCCGTCAGTGCTTTTTCTCCGCGTACCGCTGCAGTTCCAAAAGCATATACTGGGTGGAACAATACCCTATTTCTACCCACAACTGTTTCCATATTATTCTGAAAAAAATCCTATAAAATAAAAAACTAATTATTGGACTAGTCTTATATTTTAATAGTAAAAATTTATTTACCGACTCCTTTACAATGCTCCAATTTTCCTTTAGACTAGGAATTCGTGGTGGTTTCGAAGAATATTCAGGGCAAACGAACCTTGAGCAGGAACGATTCATTCCAGAACTCAATTATCTATGAGTAAAATTATTATATAATCTGAACATTAGTTCGTACCATAGAGAACGTAAGTATTATTTCACAACAACGTAGAAGTATTTAGAGGCAAGGAAAAATTGTGAAAATGTTATAATTGAAGCGTGCGAAATATTATTAATATATGTATATATAGAAAATAAGAACGAATTAATTCACATAATATAATTAAGTATAATGCTGTTCTCTCGAGTCTTCATTCACGGGAGGCTTATTCTCGATCGATGCCGAGCGCACAGCTGGTGCTTATGGTGAACCAATTCTAGTGGATGTCCTTTGGGAATCTGGTGGGTCTCTATGACCACTACATTAATGATAGAACTACTTACTAATAAACGTCATAGATTTATACAGCGATACTAAAACTTAGTTCCGTGATTATATGATCATAATATTTTCATGGAAAAAATTTCCTTTTACTACTCGTTAACACTCACAAAAATTGAAGGAGCATTATATATTGACTAGTTTCAACAATAATTAAATTTTAGAAATTAATTATGATGACTCTTATCTATGAGCAAAGATCAAATTTTTATATATTGAAATTAATATTATGTTAAACTAAGTTCAAAAAGTAGAAACATAAACAGATAAGCCGTTTCCTGTAAAGATGAAACTATCGTATTTACCAATATATACCCTATTAAATCTATAATATTCAAAATTTAAAATTTATATGATTTATATAAGATTTTTCTATGATAAGATGAGGGAAAGAGAAAAATGGGCATATGCCATTATTGCTGTATTACAATTATAGAAACTGGGTATCAATTGGTGGAAATTACGAATAAAGATTTAAATATTCAGTATTTAAAATTTAAAATTTAAACCTAATAGAAAATTGAACCTTGTATATTTAGAAAACAATGTATGGCATGATCTAAGTTATGGTCAGAGAAGATCAAGCTATAGCTCAAGACAATCGAAGCACTGTTTGCACATAAGAGAGGGGGAGAATTTATGTTTGGACGGATTGATCTTCCGTCTAACTCTCCTTCACAAGCACACTCTCTTGCTTCTTGTGACCAGTTGCTAACCAGGCGACTTGACCCATCACCGGATATATTAGCAGTCTTCTAAACCGCCGCTGACAGCGAAAATTACTCATTTACTAAAAGTTTATTGAGCATATAACTAAAACATTAAAATATATCCATAATAGATAATTTGATTAAAGGAATATCTATTATAGATAGTAGATGTGGTTTTAGAAGAACAAATAACAATAATATAAATTGAACCTATAAACATCATTCGAGGGAGATAATGAGTGTAGGGTGGGCACAATCTCTTGGTCAGTGGGGGTCATAGAGGACAGCTGTCCATGCAGATGGTCGAGATCGGAGGAAGACAATTGACAAACGACCACGAAGGAATGAATCACCATGTGATAGAAGAATATATATATGTATGTATAAGTTTAATTTAAATTTAATCTCAAAAAAAAGTAAAGAAGAAATCATGGTATTGTATTCATACGGCATTCGCAGTGTTTAGAGTCTGAGCTGCCTTAACATTAGCAGTAACCTACACCAGTAAATAATTATCCATCTACAAGATTGAAAAATTAGGAAACGACTAGTTCCAACTGCAGAACATTTATAACATTTGTTCAAAGAAAATTCCGATAAAGATTTTCTGAATAAGGATGAAAGAAAGACCAGAAAAGTTTGTGAAATATTTACTTTTCACCAGCTCTCATAAATCCAATAATATTCCTATCACTTATTGATGGCCTCAATGGAAATTATAACTTATCGCATGGAAGGTAATTATGCAGAGAAACTTATTAAAGAAAAGCAGTAAAATTTTAATAGCTACTATTCATATTTTTTTGAATATTAAGTTGCTTAGTATCTATAAAAGTAACTATATTGTTTGTATTACCTAAAAACGTAGTAGTAGAAATTTAAAATGTTAGATAAGATAACAAAACTTAGGATCCATTCTTTCTTTACTCAAAACAGTTGTCATTTTCAACATTCAGTAAGAATTGCAATGTAAGAACTAATTCTTTAGAATTAGTAGAAATAAAAAAAGAATTTGATCAAAATAATACTTACTATAATGAATGAAAAATAACCAAATGGCTAAATAACGATTAAACAATATAGAGATATTTCAAAAAGAGCGTACAAATAAGAAATGTATAGAGAAAATCATAATTTTAGATACTATAATGTCAGAAGAATGTTCAGATAGAAATCTAAACCACTACTAATCACTTTTGAGGTTTCTCTTAGATCCCTCTTTCAAGAAACAAGATAGTAGTTCGTGTTTTAAATTTTTAATCCCTTGAATGAGATTATTGGGAATACTTTGCTATCCCTCACTAATCCGTTGAAAATATTTGTGAAATTCTCAACATCTAATGTCTCTACAATTCTTAAAGGTTTAAAACCATAATATTAGCACCGCTGCTACAGTTTAAAACATTTTTAGACCAGGGAAATTAATCACATTTATCTGATTGAAAAATAGGAAGAGAGATTTTACGTTCTGATGTTTCCAGACTTGAATATAGACAATTAAACCAATTTTATGAACTAATCCAAGCAAAAAAATTTATTTACACAAGTACTCCAGGTATTATTTTCTGATATTGCAAGTTTTCCCTAATATGTACAGTAAATTTATTTGAGCACAAGTATTACCCATGTTTCTGAGGACTGCGGCAATAATTTCGTCGCAGTTTCAAACAAGTTCTTAAAATTTCAAGACTATAAGAGCACCGCAGGCACTATTAAATGAAACACTGTTCAGAATAAATTTTTCAAACAAACTCCATATTCGTTCCAAATACATAGTGTAAGATTCATGTCATCATATTATAGAAAAGGACCATTATTTTGCTGTTGCATATAAACTCAACTTGATAATAAACTAAAGTAAAACAGGAATCTCTTTACTTTATTAAATAAGAATAACTCCTTAGATTGATTACTTACCTCTATATGGATTAGTCGGATCCTTAAAAAGGTCAGAAGGATATAAACCGTGAAAAAAACTTCACACGATATCAAAAGCTATTCTTATTTAACACGCTGTATGTCATTAGCACAACATCAATGACCATCAACAAGTTTGTAAATCATATAAGAGCATTGTTCACAACTTCATTTACTCAGCTCAATAACTTGTAAATTCGTGATCCATGATAATAGCAAGCCCTATTTCCTTCAACTCGTTATTATAGGAATTATATATGATTAAATCACTCATATACGTCGTCCCCAGATAATAAATCCCAATAGATTTGTGGTAATAAACTCATCTTTTTAACTTTCATAAAGTTCAGTAAACTTTCCTCATTTGAAAAACTTTATTAATGAAATACTAATATTTAGATATATATATATATTTTACTAGATATGAATTATAAATTTGGAGAATATGCTTTATTTTGTTGACAGAAAATTATCTATTGTTACGCCCAGTACTCGTCTAAATTACATTATGATAATTATGCATACCAATTTTGGTTTTGGCTAACAACATACAGAAAAAATCTAATAGCTGAAAACGTTACAGAATTCGCATTATTTATTTAAAATTGAAGATTAGAATTAAAATTTAAAATTTAATGATGCTAATATGCGCTCCAATTATTACTACTTTTATTTATTAGTGCGGGAAATTAACTAATTTAAATCCTTCGTGCTGCAAAGACTCATCCCAATTTTAACTTGAAATTATGGTCTGTTATTTTGTAAAATAGTGGGTCTAGTTAAACATATTAATTCGTTGTATAAAATTTTGTTTATAAATATGTTTCATTGAATACCAAACTAACTAATTTGTTGACGTATATCACTATATTTTAATGCAACTTATTTCTGTGAATTCTCATTGTACTTTTTTATAGTACTTAGAAGGTTTAAATTTTTTAGATCTATTTTTGTTTCTGAAGAGACTGAATAGAAACTTTGGTATATAACATTCATTATGCTGGAATTTTTTAAATATTAAAACTGCTGCTAAATACTACTATTACTTCCTTTTATTTAAGATCCGAAAACTACTTAACACCAACCAGTAATTAAAGATCATGATGAGGGCAAACTGTACGGAAAGCTCAACATCTAGTATCGATGCTAATGATTCATTTTACGATCCAATCGATGGAGACTGGTTCTACGGTACTACTAAAAAACAGAAAACTGAAAAAGATGAAATTAAAAATAATTTCAATGTAAAAACAAAATCATGCTCTAATGAATCTCTCACCCACAACTACCTTTTGCCCTATCACAAGGTGTGTCATAGTGTTTAGCGGTATTTTCTATTTTCTATTAAATGTAAAATCGAACTTTTCAGATACATCTACAATCAAAGCGAGACTGTTTATATGAAATAAGTTTAGGAGATTTTGAAACATACAACAAACAACGATTTGCTCTAGAAAAACTATCGAAATCAGCAATAAACTTTAAGAATTCTCGGATATTCAGTTATGAAGTGGATGGTGGTTTAGGTTAGTAATCGCTCGTTACAATTTGAATCTTTGAACAATATTAGATGATAGATAAAATTTCTAAGGTGGTGAACGTCGATATCTTGTAACAACCCTGGAAAGATTTTGGCATTGGTATGAACGACAGAATAATCGTCATATGTATGAATTAATAACAGAGGAGTCTCCCTGTAGACTCTACTTTGATTTGGAATTTTCGAAGGAGAGTAATCCTGGTATTGATCCTCAGGTTAAATTTTTTCTATTGATTAATCCCAATACATTAATGTGGAATCCATGTCATCGATTTGATATTTATAGAAAGTTTATGGACATTTCTCCACTATACTTCAAAATCTTCTGAAGAATGTGTACCAAATAAATGTGGACATAGAGAAGGTTGGTGGGCTTGCCCCCATATAAAGGGGTACTTTATCTTCCAGCGAAATTTACTTTTGTATGTGTAAGTTTTTAACTAATATATGGATGTAAAAGAAAGTGGTTGATGAAAAGTTAGTGATCTTATTTTTTATTGGATCTTCTCGTATTGGATTCTTCTACTGAATCAAAATATTCTGCGCATGTTATCTGTCACTTGAGAGGAGGATATTTATTCCCTTCAAATGTGAGATTACCACACGTTATTTATATCACATGCTTGTTCATGTTTAAAAAAAATTTTCACACAAGTTATTATCATTTTAGATTTCTATGAGGCCATTCATCAAAGATTTGGTGGAGTCATTGGCAGTAGATCCGCCATTTAAAATTTGGAATGCCGATAGAACAAAAGTAATCTTAATCATTTTAATGAAATATTCCATACTGTTTTTAAAAGTGTTGTATAACAATATAGCATATTACTATTTTAGGAAACAGTAGTAGTAGATACTTCTGTTTATTCTAAGAATAGAAATTTTCGCCTCTTTCTTTCTTCTAAATTGGGAAAAAAGAGCGTTCTTAGGCTGGCGGAATATTGTGAATTTTATGGTACTTATTTTGCTTCCTTATTACTAGCTAATTACGGAAAAGAAATATTCTGAAACATTCTTTAGTAAATGTTGCCAATTTATCATAGGAAAACGAAAACCTCTTGATATGGAAATTTTTTTTGATTCACTTTGTGTCCCAGCTGATTATGAAAAGTATCCAGTCTTGGATCTTAAGGAGACCAGTGATGATTGTGTAAGCAACAAGGAAAATCAATGTAAGTCTATTTTGGAGTTGATTTTTGAAAGTCTAATGCTAATATGTGGAATTATATTGGAGGAAATTTTATTAAATTATACAGCAATATTTGCAGATTGTATTGAAGGCAAGAATCGTATAGGATCTGGCCCATCACCATATCCTTATATAGATGAATTTATTCTTATGGTACTGCGCAAGTGGAGTCCTTCAGTATATATTAGGGAGTGGAAACTGATTACCACTGGAAATGGGAAATTAATGAGTATAGTATATTATGTGAGTTTACTTACTTTTTTTTACTCTTGTTGATTAATTTTCTATATTATACAGCCATCTAACTGTCGATACTGTTTCAATATAGGACGTCAACATAAAAGTAATGGGACATATTGGACAGTGAATTTCGAAAAGTGAGCTTATATAATAGTATAAGTCTCATGGTCTTTTATAAAAGACCTATAGCAACTTATTTTTAGGCGTGAATTTTATCAAAAATGTTTTGATCCCGAATGTTGCGGTATCTCATCAAATATGTTCCCACTGCCATCGTTTATATCAAACAATTTAGAACACGATGGTAAGGACTATTGATGTTATGTTATCAACTTAAAATTTATTAACAAATTAAGATATTTCGTTTTTGAAGGCTTATCTCTATCATACTTTCTATATAAACATGTTTGCATAATTTATGATTAAATATTAAACGTGTGTGCTTGCCTAATATTGGAAACGTTATCATTACTATTATTTGTATGAAAGCTATAAAAATCTTAGCATGTAACTCTTCTTAAGATTCAAAAAACCTGCTCAAATCGACATTTTTATCTCCAAGTGATGATCATCCGGTCTTCAATCATGGCATAACTGAGGTCGGCCAATTATTTACGCAATGGGATCAACTATTTGAAGAATAGAATCAGAATATACTTAAAAAGAATATTTTGGCATTGTTTTTTATTGAACAGAGAATATGATTCTGCTAGTTCTTAAAGGGTAATTATAAATTACATTTGAAATTGTTTTTTATTTAAAATTTATGTACATATTGAATATTTCGTGTTGGAATGCAAAAGGATCAATCAATGCACTATTGTAAGTATTAATTATTCATGCATAAACATATAGTAAGTGGTGTTTTTTTTAATATCAAAAATAATTGTTTTATATGAAACCAATCATTCATTAGTAATGGTGGTCTAGTTAAGTATTATCGGTCAGTCTTTCCGTTAGAAAATCCTTCCTTATGTTTGGGCTTTACAATAATGGATATCATTATGACTTAAATCTTAAGAAGAATATTTTAATTTGTTATGGGTTGTTAAAAGCTGTCATTCACCAGTCTATGACATGGATAATTTGCTGTTGGAAATACTTATTGTGATATTTATTCAAGTATTAGATCAAGTAAAGTACCTGTCACGAGCTCTTCAGATATATGCTAAAGAATAATGATTAGACATAAGCTTGTTAGTTGTAGGTTAGTCTGTCGATAAATCACTCCACTTAAGTAAGGCGTGTTTAACATGTGACGAGGAAATTGTTCGTAGAATATGTGCTAGAAGATAAAATACTACAAATTGGATTTTTCAAAATTTAACTCCATTTATATTTTTCTTCGTTTTATTCCACACTTCGCTCTTTCTGATTTTATTTCGTCTCATCTTGACCAATACTGTTTCTATCTTATGCCATCTCTGTTAATTTAACTGTAAATTAGTTAGTAAATTTAGAATAAAGTATTCAATTTAATTATCCTCAAATAATACAGATATAAGCCTAATTCGAAAGCAATTAATACTCTATTATGTAAAAGCCATCCTGTAATAAACTTGTGATCTAACACACTTCAGAGTTTAGATTGATGTGTGGTTCTTTGATGACGGTTTTGAAACTTCATTTTCCTTTGGTGATCCCACGTAAAAGATTCTGAAATGCGTATGTGCGTGTATATAGATGGGTGACATCTGTATGTAGCAGTTCCCTAGTTTATGCTATCTTTAAGCGTAGTTCCAGAAGTAATGTGTGTGATGGTATTATAGGGCTGATTAGCACACAATGTTTGGTTATCTTGTCATCACAACTATAAAATATTGCCCATGTTTTATGGTAGTCTCTTTTAGTATGATATTGCTTCCTTCCTTCTAATATCACTTTTGCTCTCGTTATGCTCTTTTATTTTATCTTTAATTGAAAAGTACCTAAAAAGAAATATCCAACCCCATAATTCATGTGAAAATATCATGTCCGGAGAACATCTGCGTCTCTACCCCCCCACCTCGTCTGCTGCTGGCTAGTCTTGGTGATGTTTTGACGCACTATTATCGCCTCAAGAGAAAGCTACCCGCTCAAGTCTCCACTTTCGTTGTATAGTTCTATATAATAATATTTTGCTGGGTAATCTGACTATTAGGTAATAATTAGGAACAATAACTTATTTAGTATAAATTTATGGTTTCATGTTTACCATACTATCACGCCATTATAATTAGCATTATATAATCGTTTATACTAAATTATAATTCATATTTGTGTTATTACCGTTGTTTACCATTTTACAAGATATTTCAGTCTTTCTTTTTAGAGTTCTTAAGTACACTTGTCTTGCTGTTATTTGATGGTCTTACGACATGTCACGTGCAAAAAACATTTTTTGGCATGATCCTATGTCAAATACCAACCACATAAAATTTTTTTCACCTTAAATTACTTTATTGTACATTGATTAATTCTCCTTTAGTTTCAGTATGGGTGAAATTAGGTTGGACAGTGATTTCGTGGATCTAAAAAGTGAAGTAAGTTATAGTTATCTCATTTTCGAATTTGTAAATTAAAAGAGGTGGACGAAAGAATGAAATTGAATAACACTATCTTATATATAATACATTCTATTTTATGACATATTTTCAAGTCATTGTTAGAAATATTGTGGTACCTGCTACTTTCCTATCATTTCAGGAAGAGGTGTTGATAACATCAGCTGCTCATGCAGTTCGCGTTGTAGAAGTGGTTGAAGATGTTGACCATTCGTTTGAACTAAATATTAGTTCACTCGAAAAAATTCTATTGGATCCTAAAGTAGCTGACAAAAAGGTGGTAGCGTTGTTTATATTTGTTCTTTCAATTTATATTTTTCTTAAAAAGGGGTATGTTTAGCATAGGTGTGTTTCTTACTATATATTATGAAAAGAAACATTTGTTATGACAGGTTGCCGTAATAGGTGTTGCTGGAGCTTATCGAAAAGGAAAGAGCTTTTTATTGAACTTTTTTCTGCGATATTTGCAGTGGAGGTCATCAACATCACGTAAGGGGTTTAATGTGTTATAAATATTTGTAAACTTATGCCACACGTTAATAAGTTTTTCTTTATTTAGATACTGACGATGTTGATAATATGGATTGGCTTGGATCAGATACATCTCTAAGGGGATTTTCTTGGCGTGGTGGCAGTGAGCGTGAGACCAACGGCATCCTTATTTGGAGCTCTCCATTCATTCTTAAAGACAAAAATGGTGAAGAGGTGTGGAAAGTATAATTTAAGTCTTTGTTATTGTTGAATTAATTTAACCTCTAAAATTTCGCTTTTTTTTCTTGTTACTAGATGTTTTGTATTTTCAATGTGTTATGTGAATAATTTAGATTGCCGTGCTTCTTATGGATACACAAGGAGCCTTTGATTCTCAGAGTACAGTAAAGGACTGTGCAACTATTTTTGCATTATCTACTATGATTTCATCCATTCAGGTAGTTTTTCAATTTCCTGAAATTTTTTTCAGAAGAAACGATACTTGAGATCAACTAAGGACACGGGATGTATCATACATTTTTCAGATCTATAATCTTTCGCAAAATATTCAAGAGGATGATTTACAACACTTACAATTATTTACGGAGTATGGCAGATTGGCACTCGAAAACAATGATAGTAAACCATTCCAAGTTAGTTAGAACAAGACGAATGTAATATTGTATTTGGCTTTATATGGTTTGTTTGAAATCTGTTTTAGTCTCTACAATTTCTGGTTCGAGACTGGTCATTTCCATATGAAGCTGAATTTGGATTCCAAGGTGGACAGCGGATTCTCGAAAAAAGGCTCCAAGTTTGTTTACATCCATTATGGTACATAATTATTTCTTAATAATGTATGAAATGCTAAGGTGTCCGAAAAGCAGCATCCAGAACTACAACAGTTACGACAACATATTCGTAGTTGCTTCGAGAATATTTCATGCTTTCTGATGCCTCATCCTGGTCTAAAAGTAGCAACACATCCCAAATTTGATGGATCTTTGAATGGTAGTAAATCGTTTCTCTTTTTCCTCATTTATTAAGAAAGAATATTGGTTTTTCCCCTTTCCTAGGTTTATGTGTTAAATTGCCGTTTGTCTTATGTTTTTTCCAGTTTTTATGCTGCTATTTTATTTCTTCAGTAGAAACTTTTGTGAATCCTTTTTTATCTTCCTATCAATTGATTTTAGATATCGAACCAGAGTTTCAACAACAGTTACGTGTTATTGTTCCTCGCCTACTTGATGCGAATAACTTACTTATGAAGGATATAAATGGGCACAAAGTCACTTGCAGAGAGCTTGTCGAGTACTTCAAGGTTCGTGAATTAAACTAAACTTCAAAATAAGTTTAATTTCACAAAAAAGAAAGTATATATTCGGAATCTTATTTTATTATAAACACAAAAATATTTACCGCATATCATTTGGAATTTTTCAGTCATATATGAATATTTTCCAAGGTCAGGATCTACCTGAACCAAAGTCAATGCTAATGGTCGGTTTCTTTTATATTAGATGAGATGAATTTTTGTTTTAATATATTTATTAGACCTAATATTTAAGGCTACTGCTGAAGCTAATAACTTAGCCGCGGTATCAAGTGCACGGGCTTTATATCAAAGAAAAATGGAGGAGGTATCTTTTAAATATATAAGAAAGTCTATTACATAGATGCCAATTTTTTTCTAGATTTGTGGTGGCGATACTCCATACATGAATACTAATGAATTGAACGAACAGCATGAGTTGTGCAAAGTAAGTTAAATTGCAAATGGAAGTGTGAAAATTTTATAGTTATACTGTTATTACTATTTTAATGAAAGTTCAAGAATAATTTAAACAGTAATTCTATCTACAGGTTGCCGCAATTCGAGAATTCAGAAATGCTCGAAAGATGGGTGGTGTGGAGTTCAGCATTCAATTTCTCAATCGGTTAGAAGCAGATATTGCGGTTTGTTTATATTATTATATTATTATTGAGGTTTTAAAATATTGGGTGTTATCACTTTTCCATGTGCTGTATATTTTTCTACAATAAATTACATTTTGTTAGTTACCTAATTCTTCATCTATAGGAAAGCTTCAATGCATACATAAAAGTAAATAATGGGAAGAACCTGTTCAAGTCGATGCGTACACCAGCAGTGCTCGTATCACTTATGATTATTGATTACATTTGTCAAGAATTTTGCCAGATGATTGGTTTTGATTTTATTGCAGGTAGGACACATGATGAATATTTGTTTTCGATATTATTTTAAACCATATGCTTATTGGTTTTCAGGGTTATTTTCTTCAGTACTTGTTATCGTGATAGGCGCACTAACTGTATGGGCATATTCTCGATATTCTGGAAATCTTCGGGAAGCCGGTGGATGGGTTAGTGGATGTTAAATAATTATTCATACAGTACTATGTCTAAATGCTTTCATCATATTACAGGTTGATGACACAGTGACATTTGTGTGGTCTAATTTTATATCTCCGAATGCAGGCCAACTTGGTGCACTAGGTGGAGCCATCCAACTTGGAGAACAGCTTTCAGTTCGTTCATTAATATTATTAACAGTACAACAAGATTTGGGGTATTTTTTCTACGAATTCTAATTTAATATTATATATATAATGAGGACATTTATTGGCTGTTATACCAAAATAAATTCACTTTTTCAGTTTCAAATCTTGGCAAACGCTTTGAAATCTTGCTAATGTTTTTATATCGTATGTAGAAATGTTCAAACTTTTTACATAACGAAACAATATCTAATTAATGTTCCATTTTCCAGAACTCCACATCTACACGGGAACGTAAGCACAAATGATTGATTACTAGATTTAGAATAGCTTGTACTAGTGGTATTATCTTTAAAAGTTATCCACTTCGCGTTATTACGATAATTTTAACTTTGTGTTTACTATGATAATGCTTTTATTCTGACTTTTTTCTCTATGGCATCAAGTGTACAATAAGAGAAGCACACATACACAGGGTTAGGACCTGGATTCTCTACTATACTAAGTCCATATATAACGAACTGAGTTTTCATTTTGCATATAAAGGATATCTCTTCTAAGATACGTTTTTACTGGTTTTCCAACATACTTGTGCTGGATCCACTTGAATAATATTGAAAAAGACTTAGAATAGTAGTGTTTTATTTTTTAGGTACTGGTATAGTTTTAAAAAATAGCCATATATCAGCTGTTTTTTCATTTGTACTTACATGATGTAACATAATTTGATTGATAACAGTTTTACTGCACAGTGGATTATAACGTTTTTGGGCTAATGTATTTGATTAATTTACTAGAATGTGGATTAGTTCAATGTATACTGCGATGAACAACTTTCAATATATCTTAATATTTGACTTTCAAATCATGCAATTGTTTATCGGTAGTGGGTTACCTGTCACTGCTGTCTTTAATATACGCTTCTCCTCAACTATTTGTCCCATTCTCAACCTTTATTTCATGCTTTTCATCATAATATTCTCTTCCACTTAAGGTTACCTTTAATTCACTCCCCAGTGGGGTTTATGCTTGGTAATGTTTATTTCGAACATTTATAATATCGCAATATTCGGTCTTAAGTATGCTGAAATTATTTGGTCTTGGTCTTGGTATTGAAAGTGCTACAAATAAACAATTTTGTAATCATCTTATCTAGGGTAAAGCTATTTAAATTTGTCTTAGAATTATGTTTGCGATTAATTATATTGCTGATTTCGGGAGAATTTTTGGTGGTGCATACACAAATTATCACAGATAAGTTGATCCACTGTACGTGAACGGATTCCATGAAATAATATCGGAAGCATTCAAAAATTACCTAGTGTGATAGCCATAAATTTGGCGCCACCTGGTTATAATTCATTCCTTTTACACCTGTTTGAGCGGGAAATCTATGGGAAATTTGGTCGATGCTCCGAGATAATGATTGTGGAAGCAGAGAAAGACTTTCGGAGGAGATGACGTATAGTTAGCACATTTTGCAGTGGTAGTTAAGGAAAATGAGACAAACTGCAAACCCCCCTACCGACAAAGGAATAATGACTAGCAGCACGATAAGTGAAGAATTCTGGTTGCGCGAAGCTGAGTCCTGCAATAGAGACTTTAGAAATTGATAGTTTTTTGATATGCATAAATGACTGTTTGATGTTTTTTTATTTTTATTATGGTTAGTTTTCACGAGTATGCTAAAATTAAGAAATTATGTGCTATTAAAGGCTAACATAGCTTCTGGTTATTAATCAGCTAATTCTTTTTTACCATCAGATAATTTTTGTCGTTAGCTTGGACATTTTTAGCTGCTATCATTATGCATTCAAATAGCATCAAGTGGACGATGTTCCCCGTCTTATTGTTTTTTGTGCTTCAGTGCCGATGTTACGCTCCACGGCCCTACTGAAAAGATTGGCTGCGGAATCGGAAGTCAGGTCATCCAGCTATGTATGTGAGTGTTTTCCTGTCAGACCGGATGTCCATTTTTCTGATTGGATGAGAACATTCAAATAATAGTCCTGACTTTAAAAAATAAAAAATATTCTAAGTATTTCTAAAAAACGGTCTTAAGAGTGATAGTGGCATAATAGTTCATAGTTTTAAATATTCGATTGGTTAAATAAAAGTTAATAATATTAGGGTTTTTACGGATATCGATTAATCTCATTACGCAGTTCCGTTTGCATTAAAATGGGTGTTAAATACTAACTACTCAAAGATGAGAATTACTATTTCTAATCACTAGGAACTACTTCTATTATCGAGGAGTAATAAGATTACGCCTATCCGTTAATTTATTATGTCTTGATTCTATTAAGGATGTAAACAACTTATAGTTCTGTATTTAAAATAAGTCTTTAAAATCGTAGAGCTGTTTAGTTATGTACTTATATCGAATTCCATATAGTTTTAGTCTAATCGGAGTGGAACAAATTAATTTTCCGCACTGCGCAGTCATCAACCATTGGAACAATGGCGATACGCCTGCTATTACATCATTTAAAAACAGCGGGTAGCAGCTGGTCTACCTTGTTGCTGATGTTTCTTATGAACATACTGAGTGATAGCAAGAGAACAAAAGTGACATTTGAGGTGTTCGAATAGAATAAGAATTAGTTTCTAAGAGAAACGTTTGGCTCATCCAAGTATTAACAATAGAAATTTAATAGTTAATTATATTTGGAAAAAAATCTACTACATTTAACCAAATGCGTCTCACCGGTCTGTGATGTACAGGAGGGTAGAGAACGTCCTGTTTGATGAAAGAGACAAGATCCTTTCTGTCTTGTTTTGAATCGAAGGAAGAACGTAGGTATACAAAAGTGTTGCACAAATCCTCTTCGCATTTGCACACCTTGAATTAGGAATAATCAACACGTTATGCCGAGTTTTCTCTATGGATTTTTCAAAAAAAATTGTAAAGAATGAAATTGCGTAAGCAGTTTAAAAACCCAATTGTAAATGTCAATTCTATTATCCTGTTGTGACTTCTAGTTGGAAGGACATAATGTTTTGTTTATTTTCTTGATTACCTCCTGCCAATTATCTATTCGTTCTTCGCAGCGTGAATGTGCTCCTGACAGATATGGTATTTCGTCTAATGTGCCACAGTGCTGGCGTAACTTTGGTGTGTCTCCTGTAATAAATTATAACTAATTAAAATTAGTTTTATTTCTACTGGAATTACTTTAAGCGATATCTCAAGCATTTTCAAGCACAATGTGATGTGACGTAAGATACGAATAAAAGGTTACATTTGCATCGTGATGCCATTAGAGGAAAATATTTTCCTCTATCCTTTGGTAGTTTTGATGTGGTTTATTTGTTGCCGGATTTTCTCACGATAGGCGCAATAAATCATGCAACTTGTATTGATCAAGGATTATGTAGAAAGCAGTGAGATCCATATAAAATTGAAGAACATCGAAAATTACTTTTTCTCTTAGTAATAATTTTTGATCGTAGATAAGATTTACTACAACTAATATCCGTCATGTACACCTCTCATATGACATGAAATTACACTAAGAAGCTTTGATTTTGTCTGTTTTTTATAAAGTAAGTAGTCAACGATTATTAAAATATAAAATAACGAGAGAATCATTAAGATATTTGTGCTATTTTTTAAGTGCCCCATTACTCGAATAAAGCTAGACGCTGATATACATGTAGAGTTAAACTGACTATAGCAGCTAAATTTGGTCTATTACCGCCAATATGGAGGATAATATGCTGTTTATTTGGGAGCAAACGTAGTTCTAACTGGAATGATTAAAATAACCCCTTCACTACGAAGATTGTAAATATCTAACTTAGAACTCAATGGCGAATTAGAGCGAAATTAGGAATTTCCGTCAACAAAATCATAAAATTCATTGAGTATGTCAGTATAAGGGACGGAAATATCAAAATTTCCTCGTTGAACCAGTAATGGACGAACGGATATGATCATAATTTGAGCTAAAGAAAATATAAGATAACGAGGTAATTGTAGATTTGTTGTAGGTTAATGGAATGGTGAACATACAACAACTAGAGAACGGGTAAATAGATAACTAAAACTGAGAAAAGTTAATGGTATGAGTAAGATGACTTACCATTATCATCTCTCCTCACTCCAATCACACAGAAATCGCCCTGACACAACATCTTATCGTCACAGGACTCCCTGTCGCAGAAACACGTCACTTGATCGCAATCTAAAATAGTTATCTAGAATTAACTATGTCGACATGATGTTAAGCATGTACATTAATTTTCTCATTTAAAATCTTGAGATATACAATTTATATTGAAAGCGTGCTGAGTTGTCTAATAAGCGTATTGGCATATTTTTTTGCAAATGTGTGATATAAGAGAAAAGTATAAGGTATTTCTGACACAATCCATTAAAAGCGCTGATGAATGAGAGAAATGAACAAGTGGTGCGATGCAGAGTAGAAGAAAATTACGAAAACAGGTGTACTGCAGAGCTGAAAGGCAAGCATGACGTGGATACGAGTAATATTATAGAATTTAAAAAAGCATAATACTAGATTTATAATATTTACAATAGACATGATGTTAGTGATTATTCCATTCTGTTTACGTGTTTAGTGATTAATAAGTGTATATGTGAGAATAATTTCCCGCACACCTTTATTTTCCGTGTGTTGTTTAGCGTTGTGACATATTATATTCCGAAGAATACTATGTCTTAGTCGTAATAATGTAATGATCGTTACACGCAATGCTGTTCGGCTATTCGTTAAAAGACCGTAGAAAAGAGATCGCTGATTAGCATGCAAGAGTGCGTTATCACAGATTGCAATGGTTTCCAGGATCAGGACACTGCCATCATATATTTAAATATATATATATATATTCTATCCCGCTCTAGTTTCCTCTCAGGAAAAGTACATGCCGTAAGTGTTATTGGCGGTCTCTCGTGTATATTCGTTTAGTTTATTCCAACTATTCCAGTGGGAAAAGCGTCCTCGGCTATCGATATTCCCCGCTCAGCCTATAATTCAAGCCTTTGGAATTCCCCTACGCAGCTCTAATGCTGTGAATTGTCGCACAGCATTGTTTCCAGTGCAGAGAACACAATCAATTGAGAAGGCAAAAGGAAGTGCGAGATGGAATTAGATAGAAACTTGAGAGCGAAAAAGAGATGAGAGAAAACAAGCAGTATTCAGAGGCAGTGCTTATCCGCGATGATTAAATAAGGAACCATGACTATGGGCCTTTATAGATTCAGTGTGAACATCTTACTTGTCGCTCCTTCTTTAGAAATGCAACGATTCCCAACATCTCTAAAGGCCACTAGAACGCTAGCTCAAATAATTCGTTACCATAATCATGTTCCGTGAAGCTATGCGCAAAATATGCGTTTAGTAGCACAAATTATGATCTTCTACAGACCATGACGATTTTCTCGTGTTTTACTGCTGCTAAACAAGTGCTAGAAAATCTCTTAAAATATTCTTTAATGTCGTAGAATTCGTGACAATTCCAAATTAGTCCAATTCGAGTCTTAGCGTGTCTTATTATCCACAAGATTTTCATTCCTCTGCCATTGATTATCGTCTTTTAAATAGCCACACGAAAGATCCGATGGATTTTCCGATTATGTCCTACTCTGTGAAGATATCTCGGAGGCCAAAAGACGCTGCAGTACGACAACACAACTTCTATCGAGTGAAGATCGCTAATTATCTCAAAAATTTTTTACACAGACAACTCCTTTAGAGTAATAAATATATTTTCAAACATTTGTGTTGCGTAACGCCGTAAAGGAATTATAACTCAGATATCCACTTGCTGGAAAATTTTACAACATAAACACTGTATTACTCACCTATGAATGGGACGGCTACTAATATGATGAGGCATGATAATATCATCCCGCATTAGCTAGAATAGGAAGAAGCATAGATAAGGACCAAAGAGAACCGGACAGTGAAAACGAGAACGTGGTATCA
This sequence comes from Heterorhabditis bacteriophora, assembly GCA_964036235.1. Taxonomy (NCBI): domain Eukaryota; kingdom Metazoa; phylum Nematoda; class Chromadorea; order Rhabditida; family Heterorhabditidae; genus Heterorhabditis; species Heterorhabditis bacteriophora. The sequence continues at coordinate 4,104,338 of OZ038429.1, forward strand.
CAGGTGGTGGTTGGAGAACTTAGCAGATGCGGCACATCTGGGAAGTCAGGAATATGGGCGGAGCAAAGCGTGGGCGGAGCGAATCGCGACAGGACTCAGGTTCGCCTAGTATCATACGCATAGGTTGTTTCCGTTATCACATTTTCAACTCTTAACTCAATTACTATGCCGATGAACAACAATACTTAAAAGATGAAAGGTTATAGTCAACAGCTGTAAATTCTAGGAAAGTGATATACTTCGTATTGCTTACATCTTTCTCTATCCTATTTCACTTTTATATTTAAAAAAAATGCTTTCTTACGATTGTTCTTCGTATACTATAAGAAAGTCAAATGTTAACTGTTTATTTTGATTTTAAGAAACATCTGCATTTCCATGCCAATAAACAAATTATCTACAACTGGACTCAAATATTAGCTGTATAGCTTCTTAGTGATTATAAATGGCTAATGAACAATAAATATCTCTATCTTTACAAAAACAACCAGAAATCACATTGGTATTAGGAATTTGCGAACAAATCTGAACAAACAGTGCAGTGCGATTATGAGTAATGTAAACAAAAAATATATAAGCAAGAAATTATATCTATAGCACACATCCCTAAGTGAGATAAAATCAAAATTTTACAAAATTTCAACCGAATGGTGTCTGATAGGCAGTATTTGAGCGTCTTCGGACACAGTATCACAATACTTGAATTAGTTCTCATCAAAGACTCAACGAATGATGATAAAATGTTAACGTTAGATGAATATATATTAAGACTAATAACAATGTTTAACTGCGGTCATACTCGTAATGCTAATAGGATGAAAGAAAATGTTGAAGCCATTAAAGCAGCAGCAGGAGAGCAAGGAACTGGGCCAATCTGAAACAGGACAGTTAGGAGATGTCGGAAGAAAATTGAATAGAATAAGATATGGAGAAAGGAAATACGGAAAAATAAGATGTATGCAAAAATATGGAAGACGAAGGAATAGATCACATCAAAAAATGGTGATAGCAAAGTGCAAGATGAACACTGGTAGGGAAATAGAAGACTAAAGGAACCGGTACACATTCTAAGATTTGAAAATAAATGAAACAGCAATTTCAAGATAAGAATCTGAGAGATTATCATTTAATGGTAAGTCAATAAAACACAGGAAGTAGTTGTTGCCAAAACACTAACATACTAAATTAGCTTTAAATCAATTTTCAAGACAATCGACAGCTGCAGTAATGCTGTTGGGTGCTCATTTACATTGCTTACTACTTTGAATAAAGTGAAAACAAGAAATAAACATAATTACTATTATTATTTCTAGATGCGCATTATAACTAGGTAGCCATAATATATTATTAAGTGAACATCTCAACAGCTCAATTCTCTAATTGCATATGTGGAGTGCTGAAAATTGTCTAAATAAAAAGATTATAAATATACCTCTTGTACTGTATTGTAGCACATAGATTGTGACCGCTTAGACTTGGAGTGGGCCACTCCATCACACTGATCAGAGAAATCCTCACCTATTATTGGTTCGAATCCAAATGGGACCTGAAAAGAGCTATTAGGTAAATTAAATTATTCCTTTGTTTGTATGATTTATTCTATTCATATTTATATTTATACCTCTGATGGTTCTGTTTTTGGACATTGTGTCTCATCATAACAATTATCCGACGCTTTGTCCTGACTAATCCATACCATCACCAGGTTTGTACCTTCAACGAATGACGCTTGCATTTTTCTAAAAATAAAATTAACTTTTTTCCAATCTACAAATATTTATTTTATTTACTTCCAATCTTAGTAGACAACTCAATCAATCACGTGCTCCTTTTATTTTAGCTTTACGACCTTCCAATCAAGATAACAGCTTCGTATCAAAATGTCACTCAATCGTGACAGATGTAATCGAACTACTAGGTGTTTCTCTAAGAGTTTCAGTATCTGTACATAGTGAAGCTAAAGATAACATAATTTCGTTGATTCTATATTGTCTGTCGAGTTCATCTGCTCAGTCAGCCTCTTTCTAGCCATGCAAAGTACCTCTTAGTATGTGCATTATTGGCCGCGATCGTGTTGTGAAATGAGCTCGTTGAAGCGTATGAGGTAAAGTGAAGAGGTTATGAGGGAACTTAGCACTACCGAGCATAAAAATCTCCGAATAACTAACAAAATCAAAAATAGTGGCTACAAACAGTCACACAATATTCCATAATTTCAAGAAACAGACAGCACAAAACAACAAAATCGTGAATTGCTAGAAAAATGCAGTAAAAGGTTAGTAAACAGTACATTATAAACCAAGAGTAATGCAGACATATATGGATTAAGTACAGTATTCTGTGACTATTTATTTTTACTTAAAACATAAAAATGCAGAATGACTCACACAGAACATTTGGCAGAATTCAAAGTACACGGCCGTTCTGATCTATTCATATCTACGAGACTGGTTCCATGAGGTCGCGTCCGACCCTCCTAAGTAAAATAGTATAATACAAATACTTCAATTTAGCATACAACAGTTAATTAACACTGCTACTAGTGTTCACAGCTTTAGATATTTAAAATTAGATCACACACATTGATGTGTGGAAACCACAATAGTAAAATTGTGGCCAAACTGTGAAGTACCCAAATTGGAACTCGTATGAAAAGAGCTCTTCAATTGTCAAAACTTCAAGCGAATTATGGAAATGGATAAAAAAAACATGTATAATTGGAAAATATCTCTATGACAAACGGAAAATAGGCGAAAAGTATTTTTGGAGACTTTCGAGGAGAATTAATTTTTCATTGTTATTCTGATTCTGAAAAATATTCGATAATGTAAATTTAACTTAAAATCATTAGATTACCTATTTGCTAAACCCAATAAAATTGAGATTATTATTTCGAATAAGCCACTCAATGTCGACTAAATATCTCTATGTCATATCCCTCTTCATAAGAAAGATTTTAGCAACTGAGTTAATTTTGTGTATGAGTTTTAAAAGGCTTTCGTCTCGTAATTAATGGAAAATTGGACGTCATAAGTATATTCGAATTTAGCACATTACATTAAGGCTTAAAATTGATGAACAGAAAAGAAATAGAACAATCGTGATACAGATTCGATTTCAAATGAAAATAATTTTCCTTTCTACGATAGGATTATAACCAAAGAGTCAACTGGCTTAAGAACCAGACCAGCATTGATGTCAGCCTTCTTTTGAAGATAACAAATACATTCTCTACTTTTAGTATCGGCGAGTATGGAAAGGAGAAGAAGCAAACGAATAGTGAAATATCATATTTAGTACCAAACTGTTCTCGGTTCTTCGTAGTAAACTAAAGTGAGTGGTAGACCATTCCATATGTATGTCTACTCCTCTAATTGTAAAGAATCATATGTCAATGACGTTTTCTTAAGGGAAAATAGGTAGGCCACGTCACAGTGATCGGTGGTAGATTGTGATTTGAGTACATTTATAGGGATAACAGATTATCAAAGTGAAGCTACAATAGTAATATTGTCATTTTATTTTTCCATATTCAACTTTCCTAAATTAGATTAGAAAATATACTGATTATTCACTTGAATCTAAAAGATAGCTCCATTATAAATCACATTATTTTCTGCAAGATTGACTCAAATCAAGTATAAGAATTTTTCTTATTCATGTGTTATAAAAACGAGTTATAGGCAATAACTTAGAGCACACAAATTAGGCCCAACAGAAAATATCATTTCGAAAATTGCGGATTTTAGTAGCAGAACAGAAAAAGTTTTATAATGTGTAAAATAACTGTAATTTACCAGCCCTTGGAGAAACATACCCTATTGGAGAGATAGAAATAAGACTGCTTTGAACAAGGAAATCCTTCAGTAACATCGTGAAATGATGCAGTGTATGCTGAAATTCAGAGTGTGATATTGCACATTGTCAATTTAACAACAATTTACAGCCAAAGCAAAAAATAGAAATTGTTATGTAAATATATTCTCTCATCTTACCTTCGGCAGGTGTAGTAAAAGAACTATAGATGGGAACCAGTGAAAATTGCTTTACTAATAATAATGACTGATAGATGATGGACATCAGCCAGGCGTATATTGATCGAAAAGGCTGGAAAAAACAGATAGCGAATAGTTATTCAATATCAAATATTTTTTCTATTATTACGAGATTGTTCTAAAAATTTGCGCTATTTATTTGCTACACATATTATTAAAAATATACAAATTCATAATTTTCATTGAAATAAATATTTTTACAGTAAATGCTTATTATTTGAAATATGTAATTAATAACTAATATTGTAAAATTACTATAAATATATATTATTACACTTTGTGTGCACAAAACTAACAATTTGCTACAACTTACTCGCAAAGAACTAGCTGACTTAGAAGTATTCTTTGCCTCTTTACACATAGCTTGGTGATCGATGTATTTCAACCTAGAAAGTATATTTTGTTTTAATCCACCTTGCATAGATGACGAAAAGATAATAAAGAATGATAAGAAAAACATCTAAACATATGATAGGTATTTGTCTGACTCTGACATTCGAGCTTTGTTTGTCAATCATAGATATCTGAGACTCTAGAGTTATCTTCATAGTCAATCAAGTAGCCAGGAACAGAGCGCGGGCCACGCACCCCGTAGCCCGCAATCATTGCACCACGCCACGCCAATTCACCTCACGTAGAATTTCTTCTCAACTAGCAAGGCCATAGCACGTTGCGATACTCGGTTAATGTTACCAAACCAGTGACCAATGTGTTTGCCTTTATTCAAGGGATCCTGCAAAATAATACACTTAGCTATATACCCAAAATTAACAATTACATCCACTTCTTAATAACTGTTTACTTTATGAAAACTCCTAATTTCTCAGTTAAAAACTCGATAGAACCTCTAAATAATCTTCATATGAAATATCCCGCTGATTACTGTAAAATACATAGCCGTGTTCATCCAGAAGTACACACCAACGACGATCATCCTGATAGAAAGAGGATTATGCTATTTTTTATCATGTACTTTTGAAACTATTCACTTTCCCACTTTTTTTTATCAATTTTGTGCCTTTCATATTCATTCCACTTACCGCTGGTCCACAACCATGTTCGCCCATAGTGTTCACTACATAATCATATGCAAATTCAAATCCGGTGACACCTAAACTAAGATACATTAATTCTTACTCTGACTACAGTGCACTTTTTAATGTTTAGGGCTAATCCACTATTATTATACTAAATTATTGGTATATTTACAGATAATTATCTAGTAAACAAATAGAACAAGCCTAATAGAGCTTCTCCAAAATAAATAGCCTTGGTAGCCTGTGCAAGCATCGTGAGGTTTTCATTAAGACCGTAGCCAGTAAGTTGGACTTCCGACTTGTACCAAATCTTTGCTGTAAAAATATTTGTTAAAAAAACAATCTATTTGGACATAAATTTAGACAACGTTTCAGAGTTTTTGCTATAAAAGTAAAACTAATTTAAAAAGCAATCTCTGTCTATAGAAAACCATCCCATACATTTATTGCTAACGTCAAAGACGATGGTATCTTTCATTCGTACACTTCTGCGGTAATAAGTGTCGTCAACCGATTTTCTGTTCAGATCTGTTATGAAGTGGTTATAAGATCTGAAATAATTATATAAGCTCATCTCATGTTTCTCACAAATATTGATAAACTAAGCCTATATGTTAAGCTCACTCTTGTGCGTGTTCAACACTAAGTATGGACCCGATGTGATCGAATATGTTCCAGTTAGGATCTTCATAATCATAGTCATCCAGTGTTTGGTTATAATAACGTATCAATCCAGATGGAGATGTGAAAAACACCAGATGAATCAAATTACTGGAAAAGAACCTCTTTTTAAATCTTGATAAAACTATAATAAAGAGAAGTGAGAAGTGGGAATGCTTCCAATGGTCTGAAAATAAGCATGTTCTTACTCTTTGAGAAACTGCCACTGCATATCCCAAATGTCTTGAAGTGCTGAGGTCGCCTCCAGATCCAAAAGTAATTTATCCACCAGATGTCGACGAGGACGACATAATTCGGGCAATACTCCTGTAATTAAAAAAAATGGAATTAAAATTCTGCTTTCAAAAAGTGTTTAATAATGTTTCACAACAGAATATTGTGATACCACTGTTCTTCATCTGTTCTGCGTAAATCATGAATGCTTCTTCTTTCGTAACATTGGTGTCAGTGTCGTTAAGAAGGCAATAACGCCTAAAGAAAGTAGCTGAACGTCGTTACAGACGATTAATATAAGGTTAATCAGTATATTTTAATTCTAGTAAAAGCATCAACTTTAATTTGATAGAATTTACTATAAAAGTCTTATTTAAACCCATAATTTTGAACTAATGGAAAAGCCATTCAGTTTTACACATTATTTTCTAAGGAAATTTTAAGTTATATAATACAGGCTTCCCTAGTTAACTATATACTAGTTTTAAAAATAGTGAATTATATTAATATTATATGTTTACGTTTGGAATAGTAATGAGTTGCTATTCAGAAAAGAAACGTGCCAGTGCGGGTGAACCTTCCATTGTTTATCTGTCATCCAAGTCATTTGCACATTATGGTAGTCGTAGTTCTTCCTCTTCTGTTTTAATCGATAATCATCATCTGTAGCCACAGCTAGTCCAAGACTAAATGAGTGAGGAATATAATATAAAGATAAAACAACAAATCACCTATGCTATAGATAAATAATGTCACTAGCCGTAAAAAATATCCACACAAACTTACACAAAGTTAGCTCCATCGATGCATTCTGAATAGTACGAATTGGTTTGCGGATAAACACGGTCAAGCATATCCGTGCCAAAAAGCATGTCCAGCTGTTGAGGATCACTGTTGTCACAGTCCATTACCATTCGTCTCACCTAAAAATATTCTTACAAGATTATAGAAAATAGAATTACGTGCAATATAGCGATTTTCCAGCCATTTCAATACATAAACTAATCACAACATTAAATCATTTGCGATTCAGAAATCGTAGCTAAGCCAAGAGCAGTCTTCTCATGCATCCTCATTGAAGAAGCACATGTTAATTCTAAACTCTCGACTGTCCTCCCAATGTACTACAACTTAGTAGTAACAAGCGTTTCCCCAGCGAAGTGATCACATGCTGTTGAAAGACAACGGCTTCACGACGTGAATAGAATACGTTAAGCAACGCCTACTATGCTTCGGATCTCATCAACACACTCAGCAAACGTTGTACCCTGTTCGCAATATATGTCCGACGTGACGTCTTTGTCTTGAGACAGACGAATCTGTGCGTCACAATGACTAGGAATAGAGTTGTACGAATAGAATACCCATTAAGAGAAATGTTACATTAAAATTCTGCTACACGAAAAATTAGAAAGGTTAGCATTTTGTAACATAGATAGTACTACAAATTTCCAATATCTCAGGTTTTTTCAAAACTTGTGGCGCAATCAATGTTAATAACTCCACAACTAATAAATGTACAAAACAAAATATGAATATTAAGAAACTTCAGGGTGAAGAAATAATGGACATTAGAGGTAGAAATATTATATACAAGTGAAAAGAAAACAAAAAGAAAGGGCACAACGAAATTTTAAAAGCACAAATAATTAATGTAACTGAAGATAAGATTTGGAATACCTGCTGTGTTTGAGGCACTTCTAGTTCGAGGAGATCCATATTATTGTAATTTTGCTTGTGGGACTTCGTTATTGGATCCTAAACAACGCGAATAATTTTAAGCAGCTAGTGGTTTAAAAAATTTAATATGCACTCAGGATTTAGTAGAGATAACACTATTGCACAACTGGTGCCACAAAATACTAAATAGTCTGAGTTATTGTAACTTACAATCGGTCTCAATTGAGGATGAAACATGATAAAGCCATTTTGATCTAGCATAAAGAAGTAACTGCGCCCGCCAATCTGAAATTACCTCTAGTCTAAATTCCTTTCCATAATCGAAATATGGCATCAGAAAAATAATTAATAAATTAGGACGTTTCACAACTCACGTTGCTAGGATGAGCTTGTTGATTTAGTTCAGTGAGGGGGATATTCACTGCTGCAACTCCCATGAACGTCTCGTTGACGATAACAGGAAAAGACACTGTGGTGACGAACATTCTACCTCGGGCTTCTGTTTTTTGTAACCGAATCTTCTGTAATCAATAGGTATTAAAATCGACAACTGATATAAATATATCAATAAAATATACATAAAATTAAATAAATTAGCAGTGAATATAAATTATAATTAAATAAATAAGTATAAAAATTTTTTCTTATCCTTGCGTAGTTAATAAACTTAGATCAGCAACTGCAACTATATAAGGATTTCTCACAGTAGCATATATTTAATAGAATCCAGCGAAAATTTTCAATATTTATTGCAGTTTACTATGTGACAAGGCATTAATTTAAATAAAATGATTTATTCTCAAAGTTTGACTTTATTGACTTTTATTAGAACTTAGTTTCGTTTCAACACTAAAATATTACCCCGATGTTTTAAGCTTAGTGCAAATATTGGATCGAATTTAACCTTTCTAATGGATCTGCAATTAATCCTTTTTAAAATGGCTACGAAAAGCCGCCATTATAATATATACTAATGAAATATACATATTAGTTATTATTTTAAATGACTTATTGGTTTCTGATCTACTAGACACGTGTTAGTTATTTGCTTTAATTGTCATATATAAAGCAACAATTCATATTATTCCGAAGCATTCCTGCTAATGGCTTCCGTGGTTCATATAATGTTTATAATTTAAATATATATTCAAGAATATTACGTAAAACTTACTCGTCTTGCAGCCATTTTGTTCATGACGGCATACTGTAATTAAAATCAAATTATTTCAACTTCCATCCTAACATAGAAATAAATGTTTTAAAAGCATATTTAGTGGATAACTATTGGAAGCAAAAGATGTAAATAAGTGGAGAAGAATAACGAGAAACTATTAACCGATTGGTTTGTAATAGGTACTGGCTCTGCAAACGTCTCCGGCCGAGGAAGATACTGAAAGTGAAGTGAGACGATGGAAAAGCTGTGAGAAGACATGGATTTTGAACCACGAAATGCTGGTTAAAAGCCACACTGCGAAAGCTTGCACCGAAAAGCTGAAGATGCTACTGAACAACGAACGTTAAGTGAAGGCAACAACGTGTTCATTGCTTCCAAATATAGCATTTAGTATAATATTCAGCTTAAGATTCTACTTATGCGGTTAAAGCCAAAGAAAATATATATAGCACATAATTTATATGATCTCCTATGAATAAATCACTAAACACAAGCTACCGGTAGCTGATCAGTTGAATTTTATGTGATTGTAAACTCATATTTAAATAAAGGCTCATTTTTGTTAACATCATATTTTTTTCTATATCAGTTTAGAAGAAAGCGAGGATAATATCTTATTATGTGAGTTTAGTAAATATATGCGATTAACTTTGTATAGGAAATTTTGGCCGATAGTTACACCTTCTCACAAATAATATGACTCTATTCACTTACCAGCCGTTCCCGATAGACTCCGCTCCAAAGGGCTCCGTCCACTTCGATGTCCACTGCATGCTGTTCGATGGGGCGAGACATCGTTCGAATGTAGTGCTGCCAACATTATAGACTTGAACAATCCTTGAGAATTTTCCATTCTTGCTTTGGGGAACGTCTATATTTTCAGGTGTAGGTCTTATTCATATCATAATGTTGCAAAACAGTTCAGTGTGCTGATCCCTTACTTCCTCACACCGTTTCGTCAATATCCTCGTCTTTTATCTACCGTACCTGCACTTTCTCCTCTACGTCTGCCATGTTCTGTACATGCACCATGTACCCTCTGTTGTAACAGGCCATTGCTTTTACCTGTTCAAAATCAATAGCTTCTTCGCCGATTAGAAAAGAGAAAAGACGAACCTAAATATTATGACCTTTTTTAAATTCCTACTTTCTTTCTAGCTTTATAATTCCTTCCCTAAGAGTAATCAACAAATATACCTTTTTGTCTTTATTATATAGATCAAATATTTCCTTGTATGTATTTGGAGCCCCATCAGTAATTAGCATAATAACATTCTCACATCCTTGGTCGGGACGACCATTGCTTGTGCTAATCTGAAACATGACACAGCTTACTCAAATTTTTAGGCATAAGGTGAAAGGAGTTCTTCTCCTCCACTCCACTCAGGTGCGAAAGGTCAGCTAGGAAAGTGTTCACAACGAGAAAAAGGATAGACAACGATAAGAACAGTGAAACATGACAAAAACAGCAGGTAAGGAAAAAGACATGCACACATAAAAAGCTAATCAAAAGTCAACCAAACAGAGTTATTGTTAGACAAACATAGAGTTGACCTTCAATTCATTTGCAGCTTACAAATTCTCATTATTCATGCACTTCCAAAGTACTTGGCTTATAGTGAATTCATCTGTTCATATGCCCGCCATGTTTTTTCATGCACTATGTGTAGGTGTGGAGCTGTAGACGGGCACTCACTGCCTCAATGTACTCCGGATCTGCAGAGAGTACGTGTTCGGGAAACATGACGTGGACTTTGTCTTCGGTAGCATTCGGTAGCATCAACGCCATTTCTTCCCGAGTGTGCAACTCGAACGCACCAGGAAGCTAGAGCAGAGCATTGGCTGAGTGAGCAAACCCCTCTTTTGGAGAATACTCACTCAGAAAGCAACAAAGGATCTGCACATAAATAAATAAGAATAAGTCGTGAGAGCAGAAATATTCGTCTTATTCTCGCTATAGCGGATAGGTTAAGGTAGCCACACAAGGTAAGCAACAAGCAACATATAGTTGAAACATAGTAATTTCGCGACAGTAACAATTAGACTCGAAAAGAATTCAAAAGCCATATGGCTTGAACTTTTCTTTTTCTAGACTATAGTGACATGGAAAGCCAGTAATTCTGTACAGTGAAGCTATCGAATTAGCAACATAGGCGAGGCGGACAGAGACGAAGGCACATTAAGCGAATAATAATTCTGTAAATAGATATGACATTTAAATGTAAAACACTTTGTAACTATTTTAAAATAGAGTAGCTCCTGATACAACTCTAGTTATAGAACTTTCCTGTTTTCTGATAGTAGTTGGCATAAACACTTGTAAATAGCTAGAAAAACTTAACGAAACAGTCAGTGATATCAAGTTTAACATATTTTCAGTTTTAAAGTCTATTTAAATTTAAAGTTCTCTTTTTAGTTTACAAAGCGAACACAAGTTTCGAGTAGATGCCATAAAGATTGCTTGTAATTTTTACTTGAACTTACATTAAGAAGTGTGGTAAACGCTTGAGGCAGAGCTTTCTCGTATTCCGCCTTTCCTTCGCTGGAAGCGTTATTCATTTTGTTTCGCAGAGCCTATAAATAGCAGTTCGAATCAAATTACAGATATTATTCATATTAAAGCAAGATAAACAGGAGTTAGTGACCAGCAATACTATTAAATAAAGAGTTCTCTAGGGCTTACCTTTTTATTTCTCATCGTAGCTTGCAACAAACCATTTCTTCCTTCACAATCGTCTAGAAAATGTGCTGTTTTCGAAAACTAAAAGAAATTGATGAGTAAACTAGAAAAACAAATTGGTACACTTAATTCATCCAAGGAGGCTATGTTTAATCCACACAAATCTCATATTTTATCGTCTCCCACAAAATTAATTAAATAAGAGCCTAAATAAACTTCCATATATTAGCTCTCGACTACTGATCACTTACTGTCATGATGTTGAAGTAGTCATTATGGCTTAGAGTTTCAAGGATGGCCTCTGTGGTCTGCTTCGCCACTTCATATCTCTGCCCCAGCATTGACCCAGATACGTCTAACATTATAAGAACATTTTTTGAGTTTGTGGCTGCATTAATATACCTAAAATAATATATCTTCCGAATCTTATAAGGGATACATTCCACTTTATTAAAATATGTAGAGAAAAATTATGGAATATGGAATAGTGCTATTATAGTAATTCAGTATAAGAGGTAACTCTACTAGATATACAGAGTATCCAAAAAAGGACCGTTTTTAAAAGTGGCATACATTTTTCAATCTCAGCTAAAATCGCCGCTTAAAAGCGTTTTGAAAGCTTGGTTATCTGGCTTTTCAACGGCATTAGCTTCATTAGCACAGGTCATATGTCAAAAGTACAATTATCGAGTTCATGAAAGCTCTCATTTTTGTGTTTTTCCACATATATTCGACCTCATTTATGTTGGATTTCCACTACTCTAATAGCTGCAATAGGTTTTTTTCTGTGGAAGACTTTGCTATTATCAAAAATAATGACGACTTTCATGGATTTGGTGCTTCTACTATTTGTCGTCTGCCAAAACACCGGAATTTGCTACCGCGTTCTACTGCATGAATTATATGTAGTATAAAAATGAGTAGTTTTTAATTTCAGTTGTTTTCTAGTAAAATAATAATTCATGGTTTCAATCTTATTTCTAGGAAAGAAACTGAAATATACAGAAAAAACAAGATAATAATAGCAAAGTCTTCCACAGAAAAAAACCTATTGCAGCTATTAGAGTAGTGGAAATCCAACATAAATGAGGTCGAATATATGTGGAAAAACACAAAAATGAGAGCTTTCATGAACTCGATAATTGTACTTTTGACATATGACCTGTGCTAATGAAGCTAATGCCGTTGAAAAGCCAGATAACCAAGCTTTCAAAACGCTTTTAAGCGGCGATTTTAGCTGAGATTGAAAAATGTATGCCATTTTTAAAAACGGTCCCTTTTTTGGATACCTTGCAGATTATAATATTACAAATTTTTACAACCAACCACTCAGTATTTCGACAGTCGAATAAATCTAGGTGCTCCACATGATTATCCCAGAACCAAGAAGCAGCTGAACATAGTAATAAAAACACCACCCAATGTCAATGGTTTCACTCTGATTTAATTAAAAATTTTTATTTTAGAATTTTCTAGAAAAACAATTAATCAAAATAATATAGTATTTCGTAATTAACTAGAGATTGGCATCATCTACCCTAGATATTAAAGAAGCATAGTTTAACAGTTGAAAATAAGAGATAACCTGGAAAAAAACGCATGTATCCGCTCTCAGAACAAAATAATTGGAATGCAAGATCACGAGTCTCATCACGGTGTGTACGATATACATCGTCAATATCTGACCACTCGATTTTTCGAAGTAGATCTGCGTCTGAAATGTAAAATGACACAGGATATATGATAAATACTATTTTAACATAGTAAAAGTCAAAAGCAAGATGAATTCCTAAATAAAATTAAGGCAATATAATAATGAGTTATTTGTAGTAAATTATTACAAAGATTAATAAAAATTAATCATATAATAATTGGCTGTCCAAAAACAGTTTACGTGACTAACTTCTGTCATACAGAGAGGTTGGAATGTGTACAGCTGAAGCCAATGAAGAGGTAGGAAGACTATAGAAATTGGCATTCGCATTTAATGTAAAGTTCCTAGATATTAATTAATTAGCATTTATAGTTGAAGTTATTTATGGTTAATATAAATCTAAGCTATTTCCGTACCTTGTCTCTCTAACTTTTGTTTTCCTGAGGGAGTGGTTATGTTCATATATTGTTGTGCCATCATTTCCCTGCTTAGCAGACATGAATCTAATGAAGTCCTTTGATTGAGGATCATTGACGCCCTGATCACTTGAATTTCGAACCTCATGTACCTCCAGGGAGACCTTTGCCTTCTAAACAAACTCACGCGTTAATATTGCAGTGGTTATGGTATATGTACAATTTGTCATCAAAATGATCCTCGGAGATTCTTTAGAAGAAAGCAAAACCACTCTATGATAAACATGTACCACGCACATACGCAAACTCGGCCCTTTTCTGTAGATACTTTTCTACTGCTGCCTTGCTCCGTTTCAGTTCAATTCGAGGGTCGAATTGCTCAACTTCAACAAACTGTTCGTAGAACTAGAAATTCGAAATTTGGAACTATTACTCATATAATATATAACAATGATCAGGATCTTTTGCGCAGTGAACGATCTATAAATTCCATAGGTCTTATAAATTCACTGTTTGTTTAGAAAGTGTTTACTTAATCTTAGCGCCGAGTATTTCAGTTGTCAGGATATAGACATAACATTATGATCCAGACTCTCTCATACAACACGACCAGAATGATCACATTTTTTAGTGCAACAAAAATTGTCCATTAATCAGTGCAGCTATTACCTATGACAAACTGATTATTCATTTCTACACTCATTTTCTCTCACTTTTTGTTAAAGTAACTCCATATGATAATCGGTAAAATTAGACATCAAGGGATATTGATAAAAGAGTGTTTTAATGTTAGCATCTTAGAAGACCGAATATGTCCAAAACAGTGGACTTTTCTATATGCTCGCTTTTTGCACACCTAGGTAGGAACTATGTTGGCATATTTAATTGTGCATAGGGTTAAATGGTAAGTTTTAAATTTTAGACGAAAGTTTAAAATAGGTGTTAGAATTAATAGTTTTTAAGAAAAATAACTATACGGGAAGGAGTGGTGAGAATGAATTTATGACCGATCGATACCTGTGCGATTTGGTCATCCTTCGTTACCCGTTTGAACGTGTCTTGCAGATTCTCGCTGAGCAGCTTTGAGCATTCTTCTATGCTAAATACCTCACATTATACCAGAAACATTTCAGTACTTATCAGCAGATGTACTACATCTTGTTTGATTCCCTTTTTCCATCGTCATTTTCATAAATGTACCAACTCTCTCAATTCTCACTTAGTTATAGTTGCCCTTGTCTCTCTATTAAATATGAGTCACAGACTATTCCAAATTACACGTTTTTCAGGTGCTTTGTTGACTTTACTGATTTCGAGAATGTGTCAAAGAAAGGGTAGACAAAACCAAAAAATAAAAGATTAAGAAAACTGAAAAGCCCAAATTATAAAAGCGATATAAGTGAATTACTTTAAAATAGATCTTGGAGTTAAAATAACAAATTTCTTTAAAGATGTTTTATCTTGTGAATACTATGAAATGGTAGTATTGCTGAATAGGCAACGATTGTATTGGTAACTTATTTTATATATAAAAACATACTCGTTATAAGAATAATTTGTTTATAACCTCAGAATTTGCCCCAAAGTTAAACTAAAATGATAGACTAGAAAATATAAACCAATATAGCTTTCTTAGAGATTTCTTCGTCTAAACATTAACGTCATATAGAAAATAAAACGCATCGTCTGCTACAAGAGAATTCTAAATGCATTAAATATACGAATCGATATAATACACGATGTAAATTTCTCTTCAAATCGCTTAAATACTTCATTATTCTTACCTCTCCTTATTAAAGGCAGAAGCCTGAAATAATACTGTTGTGGCGAGGAGTGCGATGGAGCGCATTGCGCATATTCAGCGGATACTACCCATGAGATAGACAAGCACTCGAGATTTGCGAGGACACCGACTAAAATCAAATAGTCAAGTTGAAAAGTAGTAAGAAAAAGAGAGAACGGAAAAATTTTGTGGTAGCAGAGAGCACGAAATAAGAGATAAATGGATGGAAAATGTACCGCAAACGGTTCATCTCACTGTTAAATAAAGTGAAAGTCTACATAATATTTCAACCACAAAATAGTTGCAAATTGTCTTCAAAACTAATAAAAATTAGATTAGTCTGGTTCATAAATTTATAGAGCAATAAACTAGCGAACAGATATCAATGAGACAAGCAGACTAATTGAGGAACCCCAAGAGAAGAGATGTAATTGACTAGATAAGCACAGACGATTGGTGCTTATTGCTAGCAATGTAGGAACATCGAAGATCAAAAGAGGAATTTACTCGCATGTTTCTAAATATTCGTAGGCAATGCGAATGTTCATAAGCGAGATGTAAGCTGAAAACAATACTGCGGCGGCCAATCGATAGTCGCCGGAGGCAGCCCGCCCCTGGACGAGACCCTCCGACGTGTTCAGCAATTCACGACACAGTCGCTTCTTGTTCATCACCTTTTGATTCCCACTTTAAATCACTACTGCTGCACTAACACAATACATCTTTCCCAACGAAAGAAATTATCGAAACAACTGTTTCCTCATAATATATTGCTGTGAATAAAATTGATTGCACAGATAAATATTACAAGAATATCCAGCTCTAAATGATCAGATGTTATATTGATAGGATTTCATCCCCCCACTATTTCATTTTTATACATGCGTGTTAATAATATTCAGAAAATTTCCATCAATATGGTTCTACTTAGTACTACTCAATAAAAGTTTATTAATGGTGTTTCCCAAATTTTTCACTATCATATTCCGCTAAATTATTCACTTTAAACGAGAGAATAAGTGAAATAAAATCCTACTATTCAGTATTTTCTAGACATTTATTAAAATTACTTAAATAAAGACAATTCATAAAATATCGTTTATTATTCATTGTTCTATTCTACAATGTAACTAAACATTGAATGTAGGGTATGATATCCAAAGAATAAAAAATGGGCTTTAAAAAATTATGATCGTAATGATAGATCATAAATATCAATTTGTATAATAAACCCAACTCATGGACTCAGCAAGTGAATACACTGGGGAAAAAATAAATCCGTTCCCGAAATTCACCATGTTTTTTTCGATAAAAATATAGTTGGTGGTAAGCGTATTTTGCGAGTGGTTTTTTCATGGGAAATAAATTGGATGTAATAAAAATAGAAACAAAGATAATGTTTATTTGAAGTTTTTAAGTTATTTCTACTTCACCCAGTGATGTTAAATAGAAAAATGATATATGAGATGAAGTACGACATAAAGAGATAAATTTTACTTTTATAATAGATGTTCTAAGAAACAATATGCAAAACCTAGCCAATAGTGTAATCAACGTCTAAATATATTTGGCAGAACGGCCGGGCGATAATGCGCTCAGGAGCTATGCTAATCAGAGAGCAGAGGTGTGACACAGATCGAAGGACATAGCTCGGAACCACAGAAGCAAAGCGCGAAAATTAGAAAAATTTAAATATCAAACAGTGACATGGAAATTGTGGGAGAACAAAGGGATTATCAACGCACTAAAAAAATGCCATAAGCTATTCCTTCTCTTGGATGGCCCATATGGCTAGAAATAATTTTATCCACTTCTGAGAAATTTGGCACCAATTAAATGCTTTACTGTTCTAAATTAATTTTTCAGCCATTTTTTTCTAGTAAAATGCATCAATATGTGTTTTGATGTGATAACATAATTAGATATGCTTACCACTAGGTAAATTAAGCGTATTTTTAAAGAATTCAGATTGAGTAAATAGACTATATATCCAGTTTCATGATTTTTACTCTCGCCATTGAGCCTTCTAATACTTCTAAAGTCATAGGATCACATTAGATAGATATATCAAATATAATTTAAGTTGTATTTTTTATTTTCCATCTCTTAATTTGAAAATTCTATAATAATTTTGAAAACTAAAAGTGTTGGATTGTTTTGAAATGATTTATGTCATACAATCTAATTTTCCTTGAAAGTGAAAAAGTAAAGTTGTGGTACATTTTCTCTACAGATCCGGTTCTCACAACAATCTATCTAGCAGTCTTTTAAAACATGACGTAGTGTCAAAATTACTAAGGGCAGAACTGAGTCTCTACTTCGCTAAGCACATGTAATGTTTCTAGAACACTCTGCGTACAAAACACTTGAAGAATAAATTGCATAGTTGAATATGAATAAGACGAGTGCGTATCCAGATTCCACATTGTCCAATGCCCCTTCTGAGTTCGCCACAATGCTTGCTTCTCTCCACTACGTTTAAAACTAACACATGCTATTAAATTGAATCCAATTATTCGATTTTCAATCCCAACATTAACATTCAATAGCAACGAAAGTATGATGACGTAGACAATTGAACGATAAATCGTTTGATGGTCATGTCTAAAAGACTATTAAAATTGATATCATTTCCATATTTGTGTTTGTAAAGTTGATATTTATTGATCATACATTATCTACATTGGCTATCTACGAAATTAGATATCGTATTTATCTATAAAACTTCAAAATAGTTATCTAATGAATATCACCGTGGACGTGTCAACTTTGTGTACCACATAACATTATTTAAACAAACTAATATTTATGTTTTTATGGTTCATCTAACTCCCACTCGCTGAATAAAAAATAGTGTTTTCCCCGAGGTTAGAATGAACTATCGTTTGTTGAATCGAATTATAGTTAGTGAGGCCTTTAATATGACCAGTTGCTGAACAGCTGATGAATTACTATGAATAATACAGCGTGAAATGAATGTACTTTTTACAGTTTAGGTGTTCATTTATTTAAGGGGACAATTTATCGAAAATTGATAGGTTCGTCTACATACGTGTCTCAAATAATCAATATTAAGACAATTCTCCTTTAAAAATTAAAGTGCAGCTGCGGAAGAGATTTCTTATGCCCACTCTATCTGATTGTTAATCAGTAATGACAACGCAGTTGTGTCCAACCTGCTATACTTTTTATTTGGCTCCAGTGAATTTAATATACGCTGTATAATCCTATAATCTTGGCTCCACTTTAGAAATGTACTCTAAGTGATCTGGTAAATTTGAAAAAATCCTTATAATGATAAATCTCCTTCTCTTTTCCCATTGCTTATCTCTTATTTTTCCTTCTCCCTACCTATTACCCCATTTTTCATAAATCCACTTCTATAAAAAAAATGCTAACTACATTTGTTTACTTTTTCAAAATTGGATTATAGAATAAGATCAGATTATTTTCTACATTTCAAAATGCACCTTTTGCTTTCATGGTTTACTTTTGTATATAAATGGAAACTCACCGTAGTTGGATCTTCGAATAACAATCCTATTTAACCTTAACGAAGAGTTAATCAATTTCTGTCATTTCCTGTACAATTCCTGGATCCTCGCTAGGTATATTCGTACTGTGCGTGTAACTGATATATAGGATAAACAAATGGTTCTTAATTCACATACAATAGGCTCTCAGATAGTGCGATTCTATTCAGTATCGATATTTATTTTAGGTCCATCCATTTTTCGCATTCTTGCCGTCTCCGTTTTGAGCGATTTCCTATCTCATCCACCATAACTATTAATCTCTAAACAAAATTTTTGTTAGATTGCTTATTAAGCAACTCTATATCACTGACTCAAAATTACCTTCTATTATTAGCAAAAAGCCTTTAACAATCTAACGTATTCATGTATTCTATTACAATGTTTTGTTAATCATAACGCGAATATTAATCTAAATTGAAATGTAGTGGCTTAAGTGATGCGTGAAAAAATTGAGTTAGTATTTAATATTATCTTTTTTCTAAACTACTTTTTTAAGATATAAATGCACCTCAGTACATATTTTACCTTATTAATAAGCTGATTCATCATTAGTTTCATGAAAATTGCTCTGAAATTACGAATTGTTATGAGCCAAAATATAATATCACAAAGCTGAATAATAATAAAATGTTTCTCTCAAATATGGAGAAATATTGAAAAAGTACATAGTAGTGTCTCCCTCATGGTGAATTACTGTTGATTACTACATTTTTACCGTAATAGAATTATGGAGAAGTAATGTACTTCTTAGATACTGTATTGTGAGTGATGCATTAACTTTATGCTAATTTAAGTTATAAACAAGAGAAGAAAGATAGGTATAATAGATTCATGCGGTTGATAGAAAACGTGGTAACAGTGGTGCTGAAGTGATTCAAGACAAACAAATTCTTAAAAGGTCGAGAAATACGGCGAATAAAGGGTGAAATTTCACCTTTTTAAAAACATGGGATTCAATTCAAGTTATTATGATGTTCATATGAATTAGGTAGTAGTTTATATTCTTAACGTGATCAGGCGACCTGTTGCCTTCTGATATGATCATGACCTAATACTACAGTAGACAACATGTAGCTGAGTTTTGATAGAGCTGGGAATATTCGTGTATCTATATATAATTTTGTTATTAGACTATACCTCCATCCGTGTTGTACTGACTCAGTTCAGTCGTTCGATTCAGCTGTTCGTGAACTGTTGTTTACGGGATCTGGAGTCTGTTCTGTCGTCTGCAGCATACTGTTGTCTCATTCATTTCGGACTCATGTGACCAAGGCTTTAAAATAATAACTTCTTGCTTTAATTATCTTGCATACTTAGAAGGGCTTTTCTAGCTGATGTGTACCTTTTAATGCAAGGTTATCAGAAAGTATCACGTGCAAATTTTGGTAGTTCTATCTGCTAAAATGCACTCATGTCTCCATACCCATCGATAATTAATTTCCTTTAAAATTCCATATAGTTAGCCTAAGCCAAACGCTCTCAATTAACCAGTATTTAGCCACTCGTTTACTAGCAGTTATGGTCATTTTCCTAGTGCTCAATCATTTGTCACGTATTCTGTTAATATTATGATTCACACCCGTATGAAGACCAAACAATTCATTAATACTAATTTTTATTCCAGAATGTTTGCGAGGCGCTGGTCTGTTCACTTTTTGTATTATGCCTATCATTAAATATGGTTTCACTTTGACTTACGATATTAATATTTTGTTATTTTTACAAAGTTCTTATGTGAGCCCTAAGTAGAACCATTGCTCTCCTTTACCGATGAGTACCGTATCTCTTTAATACATTTAAAAAAAATTTAACTCATACAGTATCATTTATAATAGCTTATAAACAAGCTGAGCAAAGAATTAGGCAACGAACTCTAATCTCCTTTCTCTCTTATTTTTTTAAGTCGATATGATTACTGTCCACTGGAAGTGATTATTTCGACATGATTTAGTTGTACTGTATTTGATTGGTGAATGATTGAAGAACTGGTAGAGTATGTTTTGCATTTATTTTAAACGAAATCAATCAATATTCGAGATCATAGTTCTCCCTATAGTTCTTGGAAATTTTTTTGTTAATAGACGTATGGACTTCCAATCTCAAGTAGGTGATAAGCTAAGAACAGCCTATACTGTGAATGTGGTGAAATGCAGACATCTCAACTACTTTGAAAAACTGCCAATAGTGGGATGATCTTTAGTCTTAGGCTGGGTCTCATCGGGGATGAGTAAGGGACAGCCATTCGCATCACTTCTTTAGATCTCAGAGATAGTCAATGCTCTTCTCCATAAACTTACTATGAAATAATATATAATGACTCATATCTCTACATTAAATGGTATTATTCATTATTTTTTTAACTTAAAAATATTGACGTAGTATAATTGCGTATTTCAAATTAATGAAGCATTATACTATATTATTACTAATTTCAAATTGATTCACCTTTCACTAAATAAATTGAAATAATGTTTTATAGAAGTAATTACCATGTATACTGATCGCCAACTGTAGGACATTTAAATAAGAAATCTTCTATTACTTTCAAGATAATTATTTTTACTATGTAAAAGTTTAAAAAAACATTAATTAGTGTGAAGTTACCGATTTACCAATTAAAGCGTGTGCGATAATAGTAAGTTTGTTAGTTTAATGATAGTTCTAATCATACACATAATTAAGTAAGAAAAAACTGTGATTACTCATTTTTAATCAAAAGAAACATATTTACATAAGAGGACAATATTTACTAGTAATTATGTAAACACTAACAACTGAATAACTCTAAGGTATTCGGAGACTAAATCTTTCACTAGATACTTTTAATAATTCTATGTGATTATAATAGTGTACTTACTATATGCGATTAAAGTAATATACAAATAACTGAAATTTATGTCGATTCTTAGATTTAATCTCTAAAATTTTTTCTAAGCTTCCGGTCGAAATACAACTTACATGCAAGGAGCACTCAACTTCATCGAGAATACGGTAGTAGAGTACACTCGGGACATGAAGATAAGGCATTCCCTACAGCTGTCCATTGCTGCCTGTCACGTGATGAATGTGTATGTTTAGTCATTGGAGCTCTTTGATCTGTTATACATTTGTTGATTCACGATCTCTGATGACCAATACTCTTATCGAGTTATAGATCCCAAGCCATTATAGACGATGTATTAATTTAGTGTAGTGTATTGCATATTGTATGGTTTTATTAATTTGTCCGTGATGTTTACGCAAATCCATGCAAATATTTTTACGTCATAGCGTAATTATGCGATATCATCGAGAACGAATATCAGTTGTCAACTGATACGAAGACAATCAGGAGTATCGAAATGGTGAAATGTGTGAAAACACAACGTGATCAGGCATCTTACTCTAAGTTTACAGGCATACTATTCATCCGTGTCTTTTGTGCTTGACTCCCAATACTTTTTTACTCGTATAAGTGATGCATGCAAAATGTCAATATTGAGCGATCAGGTCTTTATTTCAAGGTGTCTCCCATCAGCACTACACTATCTCGTTTGCTTGTCGCCTCGTGCTAATCTCTCGCCGTTTCCCGTCTGTCGTCTTTTAGCTGAGCGTGCTCTCTCGTGCACTCCTGATGTTTCGATCCAAAGCAATGATCTTTTCATCTATTCCAACACAGTGTGGCGAACCGAACGATTCCACAGGCAGTAGATTTCAATTTCCCATTTTATTACCATATTCTGATGAATTAACTTCTATACCTTGCACATCCACTTTTCTCATGGATACTGTAATGGCAGCTCATCAGATGGCCGTGGCACAGAGCCATGTCCCTATTCCTGCGCCACAGCCGCATGAACGACTCGATATCGTCATGACACCGTCCACTTCACGAGGTTCTCCATCAGCAGTCATGAAGGTTAGTAGCTCTATATTTCTAAAAACAGAATTAGAGTCTATTTGTACATGTTCTATTTGTTTATTGCGTACATCTCTTAGCAAACATGACGTGCTATTCTGCTCATTACTGAGACTAATTTAGATCTATCATCCATGCCAGTAATTCACACTGGTAAATGTCAAGCACTTATTCTAGTGATCTCATAAATTACGTACAAGTGCTCTCTTATCTAGTACCACTATCGTTTTAATACTACGGGGCTAATTCACGTGCTTGCTCATCCATTGAGAACCGGTCAAAGGTCCAATTTAGCGAAGTGCCTGCTTCCCATATAAAATAAACTATTTGGTTTAGCTTTGAATTATTAGTTTAACTACTTATGATATGAGAAGTATTTATACGTCTATGTACTGTGGAACTTAGTCGATGGATAGCCATAACCGGCCTATAGAATTTATCTTAACGAGGGCAAACCAACTGAAAATAAAAAATAATAGGATAAGTCTGGCAATTATTTAGCTTTTTATGGCTTATATTTAGATATGAATTATGTTATATGTTAATATAAGTTGATATCATATGCTTTCAAGCACACCTACTTAAAAACACCTTCATGCGTGTGATTTCTTGCTTATCAGTGGTGCAAAATAAATGAAATTTTTTTACCAGTTGTAAGCTGCTATGGAAAGTGTACATACAGTCAATTTAAAAAGTAAAAACTTAGTGTCAAAACCATTGCACTGCTTTCTAAAGAAAACGAAATTCGATTAGTAAGACAGGAAAATGTTTATGCGGTAAAGGTGTTATTATCATCCTTTGATCTTACTATACGGGTATATCAAACTGCTAATCGAAAGATGTCTTTGTTAGGGTTCTGTCTTGCTATCAGAAGCTATGATAACTACCTAGAGCGACAGTTTATGGCCAAGTAGTTTTTCTCCAGCCACACCCTTGTTATTATATATTGTTGACGTCCTACAGCTAGATTTGCGTGTTAAACCCTATAATATGACATTGCTCAACAACAAAGTTAAGACTAATAAAGTGTAAACAACTATAAACAAATGCTAGCAGTTCAGATAATTATATTGATTTCGTTCATAATTATAAGACTATTGATGGCGACATTAGTGCTGGTTATGTGATTCATGAAAAGGTATCTTCGCGTATTTCGCCAGGCAAGTAATCCTACGCGACGAAACCATAGCATATTGATGGCAAAGAGGGCGGAGAATAAAACAAACCAAAGTTGGTGGGAACGATTTTCGTAATAAATTGTCATTATGATATCATTTCCTTTTCCTTTCTACTTTTGCATCTTTAACGACAATGAAGTTATGGCCAAAATTGCTTGATCATCTATCATTATTACACTTAGTGCACAACAAAAAGCAAAAAAGAGTACGTTATTATGGAAGTGAAGTACGGAAGTGTTAGAAAAACGATTTGTTGTAAATTATTTCTATTTACAGCAGTAGTTATCGGAAATCAATCTCATTTCTTGTTAAATTAAATCCCATTTATATAAGCTAACGTTTTAAAATCTCATTTTATTCAACTGTTTCGTATTTGGCGTGAAATAGACTGAATACATGGGTAGCTTATTACCTCTAATCAAAAGTTTCCTTAGTTTAATGACTTTAGGAAGCTAGTTTAAGAATGAGCTCCGAAATGATGTATTAGGATCAATGTAAATAGTCGTAGAGAGCGCTTGTGCCACAACAATTAATCCAGAGAACTTTATTTTCGACAATCGTCAGGTAAATAGTAATCAGGCAAAAATATAGAATAAGACTAAAAAGAATTAGCTAACATCAGTTATATGGAAGAGAGACTGGCCTAAATTTTACCCTTCTCTTATGCGAACCCTAGATTAATTAGTTTTGCTGCTCGACCAACTGGTTGTTGATGATTAAGCTACACTGAGGAAGTTAAACAACAATAGTAGAGCTAGATTGTAAACACTAGTTAATAAAGTACGATGGTTTATGCTTTGCATGACAAACTGATTTAAACTACTATATATGATTCTACTTAAATTCTGATAAAACCAGATTGATTTTTAGTAAGAAGTGTGTTATTGATTGTTGCTACTGTTATTTATTTAACCTACAACTTTGAGGAAAGAGTGGAAACATTTGAAAACTATCATTCAGCCGCAAAATAACTCGGTATCTAACAAGGAAGTTGCTAATGTTGAGCCAGTAGAAGCTATCTAAATATAAAATAAATATTCTATTCAAAAAGAATCAAATATTTCTGACTAGCTGATTAGTATTTCATTATGTGTTGGATTACTAGCAGAAATGAAGTTCATGGTAATTAGTCAGTAATACTAAGTAGACAGTTAATAAATATTAATTATTCTATGTACTTCAATACACTTATTTAAGCCGAGTTTCCGATGAACTATTTCAGGGTCAGCGCTGTGTGGGGTGTGGCAGCGAGTCCTCTATCCGTGTTCATTATGGTGCCAGTTCATGTCACGGTTGCAAAGCATTTTTCCGGTAACATTGTTTTTACCTTTCCAAAGAACAAATTCCATTTTTAAAAGACTTAAGTTGCCACAGTTCCCGTTCACTTTCATTCAAAACAAGCATCTCTTTAAATTAGTGAAACTATGGGGGCCATTTTTTTAAACTGTCCTGTTATTTGCTACAGACAAATCAAATGAAGAGTAAATAATATTTTAATGTCAAATATCTTATCGTTCTGTTTTTCTAATAATAGAGTGTTTTAAGAACATATATATAGTTATTGGGACAAATATCAAAGAACAATTACATTTCAATAATAAAGTTAATCAAAGTGAGATAAATATTTTCTGACAGTACATAGGTTGTAATAACTAGTGATTTCCCTATAGAGGGAGAGTTAAGCATCCCGGTAATTAATGACAATGTAAGGTTGATAGATAGAAAAAAAGTTAGTATTTTTTTAAATACAGATTTTGGAGCTATAGAACTGGAGAGTACTGTTTCAAAGAAAGTACAGCTAAGAGTGTAATTATAATTGCAGCAGAAGTGTATTTGAAGGTCGAGTATACCACTGTGGAGCCGATAACAATTGTGACATCACAAATGGTTAGTTATTCTCATTACATTTTTATGTAATTTACGACTTCTCAATCTACGAACCACTTCTATTCCATTAAAGTATCATTAGATTACTTCTTATATTTTTGAATAGATAGTAATTTCTATAAGCTTAAGAAGAGTGAGTAAGAGAAGGATTGCGATGTCCTAATACCCAAAGACTTCCAATATAAGGTTATAAAAATACCACATTAGATTATTCCTGTGTAAATTCGTGTTGCCTTATATTGTTTTTATTTAAAGATGAGGACTGCTTCTTTCTGAATGGAATTCACTGAGAAATCCCTTAGGACTTCGTCAATAAATTTGATTTGTTGATGCACCCAGCGACTCTTATTATAGAATCTTTACTTTGGTTAGGGAGTATTTATAAATAGAAGAAAAAATATATTGAAACTATAATAGTTCTCCTATTATGTTTTGCAAGTTTGAATCCTATCTTGATAGCCTGCTTCCTTTGTAAATTAGCGAAACTAGGGGTACAAGCTCTTTCATATCCAGAAGACCCATAATTAAAAATTACTAAGCCTCAGTTTTATTATACTGGATAGAGGTTTTCTCAGGTAGCTGTTTTTGTTGAAGATTTAAAGGTGTGTTTTCAGTATGGAGTATCATTGGGGACATTTCTATAATCAAACCTAATTTATGTATTAGATCATACTTTTTAGAATCTCGAAATCGATGCCGCTCATGCCGCTTGAGGAATTGTTTAGTAGGAGGTATGAATCCAAAGCATGTTAGAGAAGAAAGAAGTAAGATAGAAAAATTGCCTATTTCTGAAATTCCATCCTCTGAACAAGAAGGGCTAGATAAGAAAAAGATACGTGAGTAAATTTCAAAAGTTCTCTAATTAAGATCCTGTTTCTATTGAAAAAGATTATCAGTATTATAAATTAATAGATTAAATTAAGTGTTTTTTTTACTGTTTGTTAATTATATTTATACAGCTACATAAATATGTAACATATAGTTACAGTACTAGTAGCAGACAATTAAACTACTTTTGTTCACAATAATATTCAAAAGAGACCAATTGTTTTGAAAAGTTCACCATCAACTTTAACATTGAATTCTCAGATAATACAAATAGGTTGACGTTATTCCATATGAATGGAATAAGAGTTAATATTTTTTATAAACGGTCTGAGTTCTAATGTGTAAAAGTTATTTTGTAGTGTCCATGTAGATCATGTTAAATACTGAATTGTTGGATTATGAAAGCCTATCATCATCTAAACATCACTTATTTCGAAAAATAATTACATTAAATTCTCATGAGTTTCAGCTGAAGAACATCAGCTTACTTTATTCATGTGCGCACTAGAAAAGCAGACTGAATTGTTAACTGATGAAGATGTTAGAGCTAATGACGTTATATGTGAGTGGAGTCGAGACATCTCACTAACATTCGGACTTCAAAATCCCCAACTTGTCATAAAGCGCTCTCAAGTTGGTTAATATTAGAATTGGATTTTGCTTTATATATCTAATTCCACTGAGGTATCAGTAATATAATATCTATAAATCGATAATTATCCGTGCCTCAGATGATCTGGAGTTGTTCTCGCATAATGAAAGCTACAGACATCTATAGCTCCTGGTACAGAGCCTTCGTATTACATGCGGACTGGGCTATGAGCATACCTGATTTCCGTGTCTTGCCTCTTAGCGATCAGGTATATGTGCTCATAATTACTTATTTTTAATTTGCAAACCTGTTTATTTATCCAGAATTAACTATCTAATCAGCTATGTAGTCAATTGGTATTTTAAAATTACAGACTCTGTTATTCAAACAAAATTTTATGGCATTTGGATGGATCACATATGCTTTTAAATGTTACCGGCAAAACCAGGAAAATGTAGGTATTCCGTTGGGAAATGGAGCGTATATCCCGTATAGCGACGAAGAACAGAATCTTATGGCGCCGAGGTTTGTGTAGATGGTCTATCTAATATTGACACTAATAAACCAAAGATAATTAACCCTATAATTTTGTTTTCAGGTGGTCTGCTTCTTATGGAGTTGTATGTAAAAAACTCATCGATTTGATTGTGAAACCAATGATTGAACTGAAAATGACTGAAGAGGAATATTGTTTATTAAAGACTATTGCTCTTTTCCAACAAGGTTAGAAACTATTTTGAATAGAAAGGAATATTTAATAAAAGATAATAAAGATGATAGTGTGAATTTATCTATAGCCACATTATCCAGACTGCTTGTTGTCCGAAAACGGTTCTGTGATTTGTAATCGAGTTCGTGACCGCCTTCTAGAAGCTCTGGCTACTCATATCGAAAGGCGCTTTCCAACTATGTCATCATCACATAAAACAATGAGGGCTTTGAAGGCAACTCTCATGCTACCAAGTTTTACGGTTGGTATAACCATTATCACTAGCTATAATTTTGCTAATATTTAAGTTTCAGCATATTGGCCAAGTTGAATCTTCTCTAATACAACATCTCTCAGCAACTGATCTATATCAGTTGAGTGGAGTCCCTATGGAACTTGTTGGTGGTAGTCGACCCTAACAGCACGGACCATGGTCATTCCTCAACACTTTACTCACGATAATCTCTCAATTGGACAATTTTACACAACAATCTCATACCTGATACCTAAGGCACCGTTTCAACCTAGTTTTCTTCACACATAGACAACCGCCACCTCTCATTGTTAGATAGCATTACCACCCATAACAGGTACTTGACTGTGATACTATTATGAATCAAAACAATTTTCTTTAAATCAGTTTCTCTTGAACTTAACGTATCCGATCAGATAAAAATCAATTACGTATTTCCCAACAAACAATAAAAATATTTGTCGGAACTATTTCAAAGCCAATATTCTCCATTCAATCTTCTGAAGCAAAAAGGTCAACAGAAACTAGAATATATGTTAATCCTTATGCACAGACGTAAATACATTAACCAGTAAATAAAAATAAGACAATATTATACATGGACGAAGAGATACCTAATGAAATGTACAATATAAAAATGTGATTGAAATAAATAATACATTAAGGGGATAAAATGAAGTAGCTAATTCAAACGCCTACTCTCTCTTTGTATCTTGATACTCCTTCTTAACAAAATCTGCTAAACTCTGAGAAGAGTCTAGCAACTTGGCATATGTAATTTCACCCTATAAATACGAAAAGCTAACGAAAAAACGAGCGATATAAAGTTTATTCCGTTTCTTGAAACTCCAAGACGACGAGTAAGATAATATATATATAGGAATACCTGGTGCAGAGATCTTTCTTGTCGAGCTGCACGTTCCCGCTCAACGCGCAACCTCTCTTCAACATCAGCCTTCTTTCTTCCTAATTCCTAATATTTACAAAGCTGATGCAGTACAGATACAATGGAATATAGTATATGAACACTACAACTAACAAAAGAACCCAGAACTATAACCTCGATCTTATCATCAAGAGCTTTCTTTTCCCTTTCCAAATCTACTATAGCAAGTTCAGTTACACGCCTCTGTTCTTTCATACGATCAAGATCTAAAAAAATAAATGTTCGATACCACGCACCCTTAAAAGTTAGCTTTACATTTCACAAAACGCCAAAGCTAATTACTTAATCATATGTTTAAACCTACACCGCGAAATGTCCTCCAAATTCGACCCGACTCTTGATGACATTCTGAACACCAATCATACCGCGAACATGTTAACTGACAAAACCCACCCCAGAAGTATACTGGGATCAACACCTATTGCATTTATGCAAACATTTAGTAACGTCTTTATAAACGTTCACATAACAATACAAATCAACAATAGCCGATTTATTTCTTTCCAGCGGACACCTTAGACTTTGCAGTACCACGAACTTTCTTCTGTCTATTCTTCTTCTCCTTACGTTGCTTGCGTCCTCCTCTTTCGATTTTAGTAGCTAGTCCCATCTTTAAAAAATTCCAAATTGAATTAGTAAGTGA
This sequence comes from Heterorhabditis bacteriophora, assembly GCA_964036235.1. NCBI lineage: Eukaryota > Metazoa > Nematoda > Chromadorea > Rhabditida > Heterorhabditidae > Heterorhabditis > Heterorhabditis bacteriophora. The sequence continues at coordinate 4,134,181 of OZ038429.1, forward strand.
TAGGTCAGTAATTTAAAATTAATGTTTTGAAGCCTTTAGAAGTAATGAACCAAATAATTAAAAACTAGTAAAATACAAAAGACAAATACTTACACGGACAAGACGGAATCGAGGCTCAAACTTCTTAGCGTAGTCAAGAGTATCATAAACTAGAGCAAATCCTTTAGTCTTTCCACCTCCAATTTGTGTCTGGAATCCAAAGGGAATAACTACATCAGATGTAGTTTTGTAAAGCTTGGCAATCTTTTCTCTAATATCAGCCTTGGGAACTGTTGCTCGTCCAGGGTGGAGAACTTCCACAACCTTTAAAATAATTACTAAACAAACTATTGCTATTCAAGGTTTTTGAAAAATGATTCAATTCATTGACAATATAATGAAAGAAAAAACCAACCATTTGTTTTCTGTATAGCAGGCGATTAGATAGAACCTTCCTGGTCCTGACTGTAATAACGTCACCCTGAATTAAATTATTTCGTCTAAATGATTAAGTAATAACGAAAAATACTACTACTCACCATTATGAGAAGCTTTGTAGTAGCAGCCTGAAAAAAAAAGTAAATATTCTACCATTCACTATACATTTTGTGCCTTAACTAAAAATTTTAACGACCAAAACAACAGGATTTTTTATTTAAAAAATATTATGTTGCAAGGAATTCATATAATAAAAATAAAAATTAATTAACCATTAATAGGTTATACATAACTAGCCAACGACAATTAAAACATTAGGTATTTAAAAATATACATAATTTAGGAAAGAATACTAGAACACTAAAATTTGCCCGCAATAAGCTATTTTAAAACATTGAATATTCAGGATTTGTCTCGTAACGATAAATTTTATTAAACTTTTTTGACCTTTAGTGAAGTTATTAAATTTTTTGTCTAAGGTTTAAAAAAAGGTTAAATTGTTTAAATTATATTGTTAAAAAAATGCCGTCAACTATTAATATTTCAGTTTTGAATTATGCTATAGTTCTATTCAATAGAGTTTCGTTCCCTTCTTTTAATTAATGGAGTTTTGAATCTTTAGTTACTCTTTAGAGTCAGTTTATACTACTATAATATGATTTAATTTAGCGATATCTATATTTTGTTCATTTAATTGTTTTAATTACATTTTTCTTATCTAGTTTAATTTTGCTGTGCTACTGTAGGTCCTTTAAATGTGGAACTTAAATACTCTAGGAAAAATGGTTAGTGTAATGTATTAAACTAGATTCTTCAAAACTGTTTGAAACAAGTAAAAGTTGCTTTAGATAACAAAATGTATCTGATCTTATTAAAAATTGTATTTATAGTATAATCAGAGAAATAGTTCTAACTTTTAATAGGGTTTTTTTTAGATCTTACTAATTTTATGTTCATTCTCGCATTAATCCTACAAAAACTATTTCTTTACTCAATTTTTAAAAATTAATATCATATCTGTTTTAAATTTTGTCAGAATCATTTTTTAAAATCATCTTTATGTTTGATATTTATCTTTAGTTCGTGTCCTCATATTTTCGAAGATTTCTAGTGCATGTGATGTCTCGTGTTGTAGTGGTTCCGAACTTATGGCACGAGACGGCTGTCGGTTGTCGTTTCCCCCACGTGTTCCTCTTGTTTCTCTGCGCTCTCTATAAATGTCTGACTCTCTAGAACATCGCGCCATTTAGATCATATATATTGCTTATCTCTCTTTGCAAACTTCATTGTGATAGACTAAGTACTGACCTTCATGTTGTTTCATCTGGAATATAATTCTTCAATCAGAACATTTTCACAGTTAAGAATATTCTGAATCATTTTGTTCTATTTTAATTACAATGGATATGAAGTATGTTTAACGTTATATTAGTGCCATATTCTGTAATGCAATACGTATGTCAAACTTTAAGAGCTGCACTTCTTAAATACTGTTTAGTTTTATAGATGTATCTTTTCCACGTAAGAGCCTATAATAGGCACATAGTACGTGGCTTTCAATCTTTTATTGGACGAGGTGTTCCGACAATTGGTATTAGGAGAGAAACTATTAATGCCTGGGAACGCCGCGCTCCTCTTGCACCTGTTCATGTTAAGAAACTTACAAAATCAGGAGTGAATGTCTTAATACAACCTAGCAATAGAAGAGCTTTTCCTATACAGGTATTTTGGAGTTTTTATAAAATGTATTAGCTTAATTTGTACTTGATGTTTTAGGACTACATTGCTGCTGGAGCTATAGTACGTGAGGATCTTTCTGATGCTCAGCTAATAATATCTGTAAAGCAAGTAAGCTTTTTATATCCATGTTTTTGATGAAGCAAATATAGAGTAAATAATGATTATTATAAGTAACTTTAAAGTTCTAGGTACCTGTTGACCACTTAATTCCCAATAAAACGTATGCATTCTTTTCTCATACAATCAAAGCTCAACAGGATAATATGGAGATGCTAGATACTATCTTACAGCGAGTCTGTTTTAATTTTAATTATCACTATCATGACGTTTGAATATCTCTATAAATGTTAATATTTAGAAAATCCGTCTCATTGATTATGAAAAAATTGTTGATAAACGTGGTAAACGTCTTGTAATGTTCGGAAAATGGGCTGGAAATGCTGGTTTTATTGATATTCTCCACGGTCTTGGGTTGAGGTGTGTTATGGTTGCACTTAGATAAAATCAATGGCTTTTGGAGAGTGAAAAAGTCGAGTGTGGAGGTTAGGTTTCGTGTTGGGTGTAAAGCAGAAATGATGATTATTAATTAAGTAAATGTTTTAAGATTGTTGGCGCTTGGCCATCATACCCCCTTCTTACATATGGGGTTGGCACATAACTACAGCGATTCACATATGGCAATCAATGCACTGCGAGATATTGGCTATGAAATAGCTCTTGACAAAATGCCAAGGTTTGTTTATACGCTTAACACTAGTTAAAGTGGTATTTAGGACATTCTCGTTTTAGATGCAACATTTACTGTATTTGATAATTAATCCGTATTTTTAAGATCTTTGGGTCCATTAGTCTTTGTGTTCACTGGATCTGGGAATGTTTCAAGAGGAGCACAAGAACTCTTTGAGCATTTGCCTCACGAATATGTAGATGCGGCAACTTTACCTAAAGTCGCTCAGAAAGGCCGTAAGTAGTTCATGTTAATAATTATGATGATAATTAGTCTTTATAGCAACTAATTTAATAGTAATGATTTTAGAACTTAATAAAGTTTACGGATGCGTTGTTACGCGTGCTGATCATATGGTACCTAAAAGCGGTTGGTTGAAATATATTATACAATTTCAGTGCTATCTATAATACATAATTATGGTTTAAAATATATCATTTAGGTGGAGTATTTAATAAGGCTGAATTTGAAGCCCATCCAGAACGATATATTTCTAAGTTTGCGACTGAGGTATGTAATGAATTACATTGTTTGTAGTAGTTTATTTTTAACGTTTTTTTAAGCATTAAATTCTTTGCTGATCAGTTTGATCTTTGTTTTAAGCTTAATAGCGACAGCTTGCCATGCTGAACACGTGAGTCTGTGCAAAACATTGATAAGTACGTGAACGTTAACACACGTGGGTTAGTGTTCACATCTGTAAAATTCAAGGTATTTAGGAAGCGCTAATCATGTCTGCTGAAAGGCTGTAAATGCATCATGTGATTGCTAAATGAAACATTTTCCTTTAATCTATTGTATATCAAATAAAGATTAGTAGAATTAAAATGAGCATATGCAACCGTAAGCGTAATGTTTTGCAGTATTTCTCAGTCTTGGTGAAGAAACATTTGTTTCTGTATTCAACACTACAGGGTGCACCATTAGTTTTATAGTAACAAAATTGGACATGAAGATTTATCTAGACATGATATCATACAACAACTTACTTCATTAAATGTTGAAATTTATTTTGAAGTCATACAATCTTGTAAAAGCGTCTTATAGCTGTCCACGATTACATGCAGTTTATTGTTCTAAGTTTTCAGTAAACGGACGTTAAGAGAGTTAAAATTTATGTAGCATAATCTACTCAGCTTGTTTCTTGGGACTGACAAAAGTACGAAGTTATGTGACTCAAATAAAATGAATTTAGCGACCTAATTTCCTTGCGCTGCAATCTGGAATCTGCTCCCACTAGCCCTAAATTGTTGTTTTGAGTTCATGCTTGCGTACCCTTTCTCTCTATAGTATTTTATACCAGTGTTGATATTTTCTTCCAAAAAAATACTGAAGAACTTTTGAATGAGACAGTTAATCTTCATCAAAACATGAAAAATACCGGAAACTGACTTTTAGTAACTATAAATGCGTTTTTAGACCTCTGTTATACATTGGGTAGTTGTTTTTATAGTCAGAGACTACAGAATAAGACCACTTGAAATATTACTCAACAAGGATTTTTTAAGTAGTAGCATAGCGATTTGCTGCTTCAGATATTAATTTTATTATACTTACATTTTCATACTAAGACTTTTGACGCACTCTGTAGTTTTCTAATTTTATAAACCTGTACCCCAAATATAACTTTTAATAATGATGCAGCTATTATTGGTTTGATAGGTCATATTTGAAGTCTTCAAGACTTATTATTACCTTATTTCAGTAATTGAATTAAAAGTTTAGATTGCTCCCCATGCTTCTGTTATAATTAATGGTGTCTACTGGGATGCTCGAACTCCTCGTCTAATCACTATTCCTGACGCTAAAAGTTTACTAACACCAGTGCAAAAAGTTTGTTTATATATTTTTCAAATCCGTATTTTATTCATTTTGAGAAAAATATTCTCACCAGTATGATATGCCTGGGTGTCCCACTCTACCACACCGTTTGGTAGCTCTATGCGATATTTCCGCTGATCCTGGTGGATCTATTGAATTCATGACGGAATGTACAACAATTGACAAACCTTTCATGATATACGATGCTGATTTCAACACAAGTACAGACAGGTTAGTTGAGTACGTTTTTTAGTTGCGAATTTTAAGGATTAATACTATTAGATTCTATATAATTTGATTTTAGTTTCGATTCTCAATCGGGCTGCCTTGTTTGTAGTATCGATAATATGCCTGCACAGATGCCGATTGAAGCAACTGAACAATTTGGAAATCTTTTATACCCTTATATGATGGATATGGTTGGTCTCACATACTGTTAGTACTCTCTTACGAGTAGTAAATTATATTATATAATTTGCTAAATTAGTTGGAGCAAATTATTCAATTTTTAGCTTAATTGTGCAACCGATCAGCATTTTGACCGTCTAGTCTGTCGCGATGAAGTGAAGGGTGCAATAATTACAACGGACGGTAGATTAACACCCAACTACGAGTACATTGCGGAATTACGTAGTTCAAAAACTGCGTGAGTTTCTTCATATTGTTTGAGAGTTATCCTAGTATTAATACACTTATATTTCTTATGTTTGGTCACATGTTACTAGTTTTTATATTTGTAGTGAATATATACAATTGATTTTTTCTTGTGATAGTTCTTTAAATACTAACAAATTGTATGTTCCAAACAATATAGAAAGCAAAAACAACAAAATAGTATGTCATGCTACATAATGTATAATTGGGGTTGTTCTCTACATTTACATGTTTTCATTAGATATTAGTAATTTCACTGAAAAATAAAATCTCTAAGTTTTTAATTCTACAAACTATTCCCAAGTTCTGTTTATTATACGATTTAGGTTTTTTAATATAATGTAAGTAAATTCTAGTATAGTATTTTACTTTTTAATTAATTTTCTTAGAACAACATTAAGCCTGATAACTTCAATTAAAATGTCACGATATTTAATACTGAATTTTTAATTATAAGGACCTACAACAATTCCAATCCTCTTTTTTTTTCTTAGTTGATATGTCCAAATTATTGTTTCTGTAATACTTATATTATGAATTAGTAGTAATTCGGGAGATAATTCTGTTTCTATTACAGTGCTTCATCACACAAGTCACGTGTTATGGGCGTTGATGATAAAAAAGTACTGTTGTTGGGTGCGGGTATGGTCAGCGGACCCTTTGCTGATTTCTATTCAAAACAACCTAAGGTTTGTCTTTATTTGATTGATTCATTTCTATAAGTGAATATATTTATTTCGGGAAATGATATTTTATCGTAGGTCCAACTAACAGTAGCAACTGAATCACGTCATGATGGGCAGAAACTCGCCTCAAGTGAAAATATTTCATCAATTGTAGTTGATGTGAACAGGGAACATGATGTATTGAATAGTCTAATTCGGTCAGCGATATTTTAATTTTATGTAATAACTCCTAATTTCTTTAAATAAAAAGACATTTTTTTATAGTTTATTAAAAGTTGACCTTTAATAGAAGTTATTTTATAAGTAAAACAGTTTAAAATTTTTACATTACACTATATTCTATATCAATATTATTTGCAGAATTTGCAAAATATTTGGAAGCATTATATCTAAAAAATATCATTAAAAATATACATGGGAATAGACAGTAAAATACTAATGGTATTATATTTGCCTGAAATGAAATTAACAAATTTTATCAGGATCTAGATTATTCTTTAATAATGTTCCAATTAAGAAAACCTTTCATGATTAACCATTGGTTACACTTTTCGACCCATTAACTATAGTGTTGTTAATTAAGGCTGAGTTCAGGTTAATGTTGGTGGTTAGTCCAGAATATACACTTTCTGAAGTAAATCTTGACGCTTTTATGTAGTCTTTGACGCTTAGTGGTATTTAATATCTATCTGGGTGACTTGATATAATGCACTTACTATTTTCTTGCCTATTCTAGTGTATATTTTTCATGTACTATATATTTCTAAATGGTTTTCAAACTCCGCAAATGGTATTGATATAGAGTAAGTTATGTAAAAATGTTAGACCATTTCGGCAGCTATTTATAAAATGAGTTCTAAAGAGTTAAACTTTAACGTAATGCGCTTTTCCGTTATTTACTAATAGTTACTACTTAAGTTAACATTTGTTCAATAAGTCATCCATAGATTCTTAAGAATTAGGTGTCTGTAACGGTGAAAAGATGTAAACAACAATAATATTAGAATGTCACACATAAAATTCTGACAGAAATTAATGAAATGCATATATATAAGATGCAATTATATGTAGATGTTTTAAGCGATCATGATTTGGTGGTTTCTTTATTGCCATACACTCTACATCCAATGGTTGCAAAGATGTGTATAAAGAATAAAACTGATATGGTTACGAGCAGTTACGTCTCTCCTGAACTACAAGCTCTAGATGAGGCGTATGTTGGTTTACTCTTATTTATACAATTACGAATGAAAATGCCAGGAAATTTTACATGATTCCCTACAACTATTTGAATAATTTTATTGAAGTGCGAAACTTGCCGATGTAACGATTATGAATGAAGCTGGTCTTGATCCAGGTATCGATCACATGCTAGCTATGGAATGTTTTGATTCTATTAGAGAGCATGGCGGAAAGTTATGTTTACGTTTCCTTTCGTATATTTTTCCCATGTTTTAATACCTCACCGAGATTGTTCTGTTATTTATTGTATATTGGTCTGCTTTTTAGGTTACGTCCTTTGTGTCATTTTGCGGAGGTCTACCGGCGCCAGAAGCTTCAGATAATCCGTTGCGATACAAATTTAGTTGGAGTCCCAAGGGTGTCTTGACTGCACTTATGAATCCCGCAAAATATCTTCAAAATGGAAAGGTCCGTAAAAAGTTACTTTTTTTACATCATAATATGGAATGTCTTTAAAACCACTTTTTAGATCGTCGACATTCCTTCCGGAAAAGTAGTTAATCATTTATATCCTATGGATTTTATGCCTGGTTTCAATCTCATTGGTTTTGCAAATCGTGATTCTACGAAGTATTCTGATATATATGGGTTAGGATCTGACTGCAAGACATTAATAAGAGGAACTCTCAGGTACAAGGTAGGAATATACCGATTGTTATTAATATTCTATAATATGCTTATAGTTTTTTTTAAGGGATTTGTAGAGACCGTCAAAGCTCTTGATTCTGTCGGTCTGTTGAATTCTGAAGCTACAGACGTTTTTAATTCAGTACTAGGACCAGATCTTACCTGGGTTTGTTTAGTATTTATTTTGTCGAAAAATTGGTCTACAATATATTTGTAATAGGTTAAAAAAATATGCCAGTAATACATTTATCCATTGGAGAGGAAGCTGTTCATATAAATTATAATGCAATGTAGCATTACTTTTCTTTCAAACTAATAGATGATGTTGCTTATTCTCATAATCTATTCTCAATTATCCTTGAGCTTACTGTGAATTATTTATGTCGACAGTATCTTAACAGACTTTAGAGATGATTCGATAATGATTCGTGAATTTTTTATTATTAAGAGACAAGCAATTGTTTATCTGGGCTCACATCTTCCTATCGCAAAGAAATTTGCAGTGGAACTTAACATCCCCCTGTAATTTTCAGGAGTTAATTATATACCTAGTGGTGATAATTCTTAGATGGTTAGTACCAGAGATAAGGTTTGTATTGGACTGTTTATTTGGCACCAAAAGATATTTCTCCTTATATAGTGAATGATATATGATGTTTGGTAGTCTTTTGCAGTTATGAATTCTTTCTACTCGGTATTCAATGAAAATTATTCTTCCTAGATAATTCCTATTGTAGTCTGAACATAGTTCAGATTTATCTAATGTTGAGACTTTCGAGGGATTAGCAGAGATGACACTAGTGTCGAATCTTCAAGGTAATGATATTCGATACTGTTTGTAGGGTTTCATAATGCATCACTTAGCGAATAATACGGCAAGATTGTTAGTGAGTAAGTTTGTTCGAGGGTTTACAACACGGGATATTAGGACTTTCTTAAACGATATAAACAACTCTTGCAATTAGAAAACATTACAGAAACAATTGGTTGCGTCACTGCTCAATCAAAAACTGGATATTTTCCCCGATTCGTTGAGAAACATTGCCGCTGAGCGTGTTGGTAAAACGAATGCAATCGGTATGAAAGCTCTTAATGAGCTAGGATTGTTCAGTGATATCGTAGTAGACAGACATGGATCAGCTATTGATACTCTTGCTTCTTATCTATCAAAGGTCCGTTTTAAACGTTATTAATGTATTCATATTATTTTTTAAATTCTAACTTCTTTTCACCATGCTATACTATTTTCAGGTGCTAGCATTTAAGGAAAATGAACGTGATATTGTTATCCTTAACCATGACATTGGAGTGCAATTACAAGGTACTTTTCTTTAATTATTATTTACCTAACGCTTACTGATGATTACCACAAGTGTACACGAAATTTTCTCAGGGGGAAACTCAGAGCGTCATCGCATAAGCATGGTGGCATATGGTGAGGTTAACGGATTCTCTGCTATGGCCCGTACGGTTGGATATACGTGTGCAATTGTTTCTAATATGGTTTTGCAAGGTTTGTTTTATTGAGGAGACATGTTTACTCATATTTTTAGATTATTTTTTCTCATTGTAAGTTGTTAAAATATTTTTAGGTGAAATTCAGCGAGCCGGAGTTTTACGTCCTATCCAAAAGGAGATTTACCGACCAGCTTTGAAACGATTGGAAGACTTCAACATTCATGCTACTCATACGATTACAGCAATCTAATTTTAGTATACGATAGTATTATAATTGTCTTAATAATATTGCCACTCATTTAGTAGTGGTTAATACTATAGTTTCCATAATTTAACAAATAATTAGATTTACACTAGTAGTTATGGATGTGTTTTCTAAATAGTTTAAGCTCTTAAATTACCTTTTGTTTTTGAACTGGCATTGATGGTATATGTGATTTTTGGTTCAGCACGCTCATTTATGAACAGACGAACTGGAGAACAGAACCAACTTAAGAGAGTAGTAAATTATATTTTAGACTCTACATGTTTATACAACGTGTTTAACTACACAGTAGTTTTCACTGAAATTTTATGGTGTCTTATCATCCGGAATTCATTTTAAATATGATTTCTGAAGATGTAAATCGCTGACATACATATCTCTGCCAAAAATTATTGTTCTCAAGTGTTCACTAAGGAGACAACTATATTTAACAATGAATTATATGGGTGTGGATCATTTCTATACTAAAAAGAATATTTTGTATAGTGAAATCTTGCGTTTTCCGTAATATGCTAATATAATAATTACTGGACTTATCAGTGGTTAATGCTCTTGTAGTTTAGATTATATTACCGCAGATGATTTTTACATTCTTCATGAACTGGGAAGTGGCATTACTGTTCTGTTGTTTACGAAAATCTGTATCTTCCTGTTGTCGAGCCACTGAGATTTGTTTAGTATGTAAGCAGAAAATAATACATCGGAATATATGCTTTATAGATACTACACATGTATGGACAGGTGACATAACTGTCATCAAGAAATTACATCGGGGGCTACCTAACGTCTATATAGGTATTGACCTCCTTGTAGACCTGGAAAATATCCAAGAATCTCAATGAAGGCTTCGTGGTCCAGTTTTTCGGGAATGTCTTGCTGTACATCTTCGCCCTTCTCTAGACCTTCTAGAGCTGAGTAGTTTCTATGCATGAAGATTTTTGCTACCAAGTCTAACACCAAGAAGGCCTAGAAAATTACTATTTTCTCTTTGGACTGAAAAATTCCGCTTAATAATTGGAAATCATTGATTTTATTATGCTCTCTAGTTCTTTTCTAACCTCTTCTGAGTCTTTCCTGAATCCCTTTACAGCTTCGAACATCTCTTTTCGCGTTTGTTCCTCATTTTCAAAAATACTTGATAGTTCCTTATACTTTGATGGTAGCTGCTCAACCAGAGCAGTTATGTTCTCCTTCAGTTTAGCAAAAAATTCGCTTAATTTTGCATGGAATTCTTGCACTTGCTTCTGAAAAAGACATTAATTTCGCTTAATCTATGGATTTCCGGTGTAATTTTTCCAAATATCACCGTAAAATTATGAAAGAATTCATGTCTTTCTATTTTATAAAATCTGCTTCATCATTTTATTTCATCTGGCATTCATATCTGTAAAGTCATTTTATAAAGTTCTATTCATATTTATACCTCTACGTTATTCTTTTTCGCCCAAGCATCTATTTCCTGTTTTTGCTCAGAAATCTTCTTATCGCTGTGAAGAATTGAATAATATTCTTTTCTGGCTTCTGCCGATACTTCTTTTAAGAAAGGTGGTACACCTGGTTTACCGCGATGTCCTCCTCTAGGTTTACAGTGGCAGTCAAGAACACAAATGGCTCCAATAATTAAAGCCAGAACGAACGCTGAAGACCTCATTTTAGGAATTGATGTGACAGTTAGAGTGACTGAAATAAAACAATTTAATCACAACAAATGCTATTGAATAAAAGTATATTGAAGATCAAAACGTACTGACTGATTGTGTTGGGTTAAGAACTACTGCTTTTATACTGAACGAACGGTGGGGATGTCTCCCGAATCAGCATTATCTTTTCTGTCCTATGGAGTCAATATCTCTATAACAATAACATTTCAATTCTATCAGTAATGCACTGATAGTTTTAAATACACAGCAGCAGAATTCAATAATAATTCATGATTTTTGTACTGTAAAAATTGATAGATCTACTCTACGTTTGGCAAATTTGCTGTGCATTTAATAATATCTTTCGAATTGAAATTGAAGATAAACTTATGAAACATCAGTGCTTTTTAAAATTTATTTGAGAAAAATTAATTCTCTTCTAGGAAGCGTTATCGAGAGTATGTGTAACTACTTAATTGTCCTCTGGAAATTTATTAGAATTATGCTATTGAATTTGCTCTCTCTTACAAAAGGACAAAGATTATTATTAGAGCAGGTGCATTTAGTTGTTTTTTAGACTGAATGTTTGTACTACGTCCCCTTAATCCACTGAATTACATGTCCTTGTACTTTCTGTTTGCAATCTTTCAAAGGTAAGAATATCGTTAGGAAAAAAGTAAAACAGCAGAATTACATATGGTAATAATCTAAGTACCATTAAGCTTTCGTCTTAGCATATGCTTCTGTTGTTTTACTTTTGTGTGTAGGAAACAACTAAATGCACCTGCTCTAGTAATAATCTTTGTCCTTTTGTAAGAGAGAGCAAATTCAATAGCATAATTCTAATAAATTTAGTTTCCTAGTATCATACGAAGTATGAACAAAGTGAAACTTCGAAAAAATTCAAGTTAAGTCATGATTTCTGATCTTGATTTTAATTTTACAACAACCAGAGATGCTATGTAATATTATAATTAAATAGAAATTGCTGTATATGATTTTATCAGTGAAAAAGCACATGTAGCACTTTGTTTATTTCTTTCAATCAGATATTCCATTTTTTCAAAAATCCTCTAAAGCCGAGTAATTTAATTTGTGAATTTAGTGGAAACAGTAAATAAGTCTCATTTCAATAATTATCAAACCATAAGCAAATTTTTCATAAATTCACACAATAGTATGTCGATTTATCACCTAAAATAGTTGTCATCTCCTCCCAGTAAGTTGAAATAATTCCGTCCCAATTTGCTTTTTAAATTAAATTTTTATGACTATATCTATTAAATACCTTTAGATGAATCCTGCAAAATTAGAATATCTTGAAGGTAGTGTTAATGTTTTATCAAACGATATTTCAGAAATTGTCTCCTGTCATTATTCCGAGATATTAGCTTGATAAACTAATAAACCAAGTTATGCTATTTACGACTCTAAATAACCAGTTTTATAAATAAAATATTATTCGATACAGATAGGTTCGTTGGAAACTCGTTTTCTGAAACTAATATATCAATATATGGTACACTGCTTAACGAGAACGGCTCTTGGTCCAGCATAACATACGTCGCTTCGTTCTTATCAGAGGTGGCCTACCGTTATTTAATATTATTTTTCTATCGATTATCTGTGTTTGTCTGGTTAGGAAAATTACTTGAAAACATTTGTAACTTAGTGCACTTTAATTAAATAACAACAAAAGTGTGATTATAGGTCAGACATTACTTATATTTTAGTAAATAAATTACCACTGGCCAAATGTAGAAAATGTAAAATAAATAAATAAAAATCAATTTACTCTGACAACAAGCTTAGGAATCTTTTTGCATGATGTAAGAAGTCGTGACTTTGTGTCTTCTTTTAGAGGATTACCGGTAACATTTAATTGGAGCAATGAGGAACAAGAGAAATATAGTCGATCTACGTCGATATCTGTTAAAAAACTTATAAATAAATAGATAAAAGATAACAGAAAATAGTAATAAAAATTAACTAAAGCTCAATGATAATTAAGCCTAATGGAAAAATATGGATGAAAAATTGAATAGATATTGCAATAAATTGAGGCTGCCAGTAATAAACAAAACTACCTTCTATCTGATTTCCGGAGAGGTCAAGTACAGTTAGTTCTCGCATACTGTATATTCCTTCCGGGAACGTAGTCAGCTTGTTATTTGCAGCATTAATTCCTTTCATAGCAGTCCATTGAGCGAATTCTTCCGGAAATTCGCTAACTTCATTTCCTTCGATATTAAGGACTATAAAATAAAATTTTTGCAACATATGCTTTATATAGTTTCAGACGAAAAATACAGACAAAAAAAGCCCAGTAAGTTTATTAGTAAAAGTGTAATAATATGGAAGATAGCAGTTAAAAAAATCTAGAGTTATACGAACTGCGAGTAGTTGGGACGGGCCTGAATTCCAAACATATTGCTGGGGGTATATGTATTTCTACTTATAGCTAAAGAATTGTAATTAATTAATATCTGTTAGTAATTATTTGAGCTAATCATAACCACTTAAGAACCAATCACACCAAACAATAAATATACGTAAAAACATAACTTACTTGAGGTATTTGGGAATTTAGCAATCATTTTCTTCGGAAATTTTTTGAGACAATTATTACGCAAACTGATCTGTAAAGTGTAAAATGTTGCATGACTATTCCAACTAAATTTATAAATTTTCACCTTGGTAACTTGATGTCCCTTGAGAACTAGATATATGGCGTCAGCAATGTACATTAACCCACAAGAAGAAAGATCTGTATAAATAATATGGTTTTTAACTATAATAATACATTTAAACTTCTAAGAATTCAATTCGATTTTTAATGGAATAAAATAAATTAAAAAATAAAAACCAATTTGCAGCATAAAATTATTTATCTACGACTATTTTATGTTACAAAAGTACATAACCTATCCAAACAAATATATTTAGTATATGACAGAAGAAATATCTTTAGTAGATACAAAATTTGTTTTTCATAGAAGTAGTTTTTTCTAATAATTATTTCTACAGTTTGAATGCGTGTGAAAACGTTTGTACGTATATTCTTATAGTATATGTACATGACTTTTTGGAAAACGATAGTTTTATGATAAGCCTAAGCCAATCTTAGATCATCATCAATGCACATTTAAAAACTCCCATAACTATAAGTAAAAAGTAAGTGAGGAACGGCAAATATTAATTTAAATAATATTCTTTATTTTAAATTATGATGACATGGACTGACCAAGAAATCCGGACATCTTCGCGGCCTCGCAACGATCAACAACTTGAGTAACACCACGTCCAGCAGAGATGGGAAGAGCCATGCTGTTACACGTCTTCCTCAAACAACTTATGCAAATTACTTTGCCATACATTTTAGATAACCATAGTAAAGGGCTATTAGATGAAATTATCAATGTATACACCATCTAGTAAATATCAACTATTCTGTGTTCATATCTAATAAAGGGATCAACCTGGACAATTATATCAAGTGGAACAGCGGATAGAGGTGGCAACGCGATTAAATCAATAACTGGCGAAAATCTCCCTCGACACACAGAAAGCTGCCCGGCTGCAAGCTAGAAAATATCCAGAGTTCACAGCAGAATTTCGTAAGCCTCTCCGATTACCATTTTCAGCCTAGATTTCTATGATAATATGGTAATCTAAAATCACCAAAGAGCATCAATATAGCTTGTTTTGGGTATCGGTTTTATTCGGTTGATGTGGATAATGTCTCGGTTAGGATAACTAGGTCTGTTATTGTGCTAATTGTAGTGTTATGCTGTCCTTAACATCAACCATAACTTTACTAGTAAAACTCAAGAGCTATTATAACTAATTAGTCCCAAGCTATCTCACTTATAGTCAACACAGTTATTTTCCTCCTAGAAAATGGACGGAGACCAGATTATCTATCGTGAATGTATTAATTAGAAAGTGCAAATCTAAATGGTGTAATGTTCTAACAGTACCAACAGGTTTAGTAGTTGAATATCGTTTATTAAATCTGAAATAAGCCCGAAGACAAGCTATTCAGTGAAAATTAATATGCAAACTAAATGAGAAGCAAAACGTTAAAGAAAATCGCTGCGCCATTTGGGACGGATATTCATTAATTCAATTGCTCTAGAACCACGTTTAAAAACTAACAGCCAAAAAATAACAGTCGTTTCAATTACTATCTGTATTTAAGATACATTTGATTTGTAAATTCAGTTTTTTCTAGTCTAAAATAACGAAAAACACTTGATTTCAATGATACTTGGTTCAGAACCTCTATTTGAAGGTTCATGGGAAAATTGAAAAGTCCCTTTGCCTCTTCCTCCCAACCAGTCATTCAATTTCTTCCCAACGACTTTTAATCTACTGATTTCAGTGAAATTTATCTGCAAATATAAGATGATCTACTTAAATTCCAAATACAAACATATTTCTTATTGAATACCTTTGTGAGGACACAGTCCTTATTTTGCAACTTGAATGCCTATATTTCTTTTCAATTTCTTCTTTTTCGTCTGAAACATGCAGCTCCTGAAGAACACTCGTCTCTGAGTGGTTGAACTGCTGCAACTGGTCCCGTAGCGAACTGCGAAATACCAACAGGTTAGGTTAATTTACCACTGAACAATAGAAATGCTAAAATGAAGTTGTGAATAGCTGTGCCACAACAAGAATTCTATCACATTTTGCATTCGGCGTCCCAGACAGAATTGAGAAAGATCGGTCACGGGAAGGGTGACAATTCTCTTCCTTTCCGAACCTAGGTGGGACACTGATTTTGTAGTAGCCAGGTGGAACATGCACTTTTAAGAATAACTCTTAGCACGCTTATAGTACTTATGGCAATAAATGAGCACCTCGAATAAAGCGAAGTGGTATTTCTCTTTCATTCTTTCGTTGTTTCATTTCTCTTTTGTTTCGCAAAAGCCTGACAATTGGAATTAGTGCTTCTCCCGTCTCATCCATTTTTCTTACAGTCGCTCGACTTTCCCATTCTTCATCGCTTACGATACCTTTGAGACACTTAATCTCTCGTTCTCTTTACAAATACAAGCAATAAAAGTGGTTATCGTACAAATGCGGCATCAGCCAACGAGGACGACTGGAAATCAGAAGGCAGAGATGCAAAAATAATATCCCCGATTGGTGTTCTTGGAGTGGAATCTGTAAATGACGAATAAGCCACTGTTTGGTGCACACTGTAGTGACAAACAGCACCTTCTGGACACAGTCCTAATTCTGGAAGAATCGAACGCTACCATATCCCACCTTTCTCGTTTCCACTACTCTTTGTTCATTTTCAACCACTGCGGTCAATCTCTCAAGCGATCTTTTTGATTCGAAAATTCATGTAGACACATTTGTGTGCAATATATTTTACAAAGTAATCTTAGATGCCATACGACAATAGTTATCCACACGAATGAATAATCAATTTTGAAACACCAAGTGTTCCTTTAAAGCACTCTAATTGACTTAAATGGGTCAATTCTTCTTAGTGTCGAATTCAAATTCGACTTCATCACGAATACAGATATTTATATGGTTCGTTATATTCTAAAAGTCTTTTTTTATTTTCGTTCATTGTCACATTTTAAAAAATGCCCATATTTTAGCTAATCTCCTTTGGAGAACAGTTTAATCACGTATAAATCGGCCGTGATGTATTATGTTACTGTAGGATTTAATGTTCATGTTCGCATTAGTGCAGTTTTATTTTTATGGAATTTGGGTGAATGATATCAGAATAACTTCAGTACAACTTGATTTGTCATACTTTGATATTATCACAAATGGTCTTTGAAGCAGGGTTACAATTTGCTGTTGTATCAGCAGATTTTATCTAATTGTGGACTTCATAAAATTCTCATTAAGTACTTGTTCTACTACCACCCTGGATATGCTTCTTTTTTCTTTCCTAACGATCATACGTTCACATTGAGAAAAAACTATGATATATTGAGGAAACAGGAGAGCTGAAGCCCTGCATTCACAGAAATTTTAACTCAGGTAAACTGCGTGCTTTTGAAGACACCAAATATTAGAAGCATAAAGTCCACAAATGTCATAATAGTTTTTAATATTAGCGATGATTTCAGACAAAAAAAACATTTAAAAATATTAGAGCAGTGAAAATATGGTATAAATGAGGCTGAATACGAGTGAGAAAACACGAAAATGGATCTGTTCGTAAAATGCACCCTTTACGTATATCAAGAGTTAATTAAATAAAGTGAGCACAAAGCCAGAGAAATCAAATTTCAAAAATATTTCAACTACCATAATTAGAATTCACTGAAAAATGCCATAACTCTTAAAATAAGTCATTTTTTCAGTTATAAATTCTGGTAGTATCCATAATAATCTATTTCTGAAAGATTGTAACATTAATTAGAAATCTTTCATAAACTGAGTACCTTATTTTCACTTGAGGCGAGTTTCTGCCCATCATGACGTGATTCAGTTGCTACTGTTAGTTGGACCTACGATAAAATATCATTTCCCGAAATAAATATATTCACTTATAGAAATGAATCAATCAAATAAAGACAAACCTTAGGTTGTTTTGAATAGAAATCAGCAAAGGGTCCGCTGACCATACCCGCACCCAACAACAGTACTTTTTTATCATCAACGCCCATAACACGTGACTTGTGTGATGAAGCACTGTAATAGAAACAGAATTATCTCCCGAATTACTACTAATTCATAAAAATCACAATTGTGAAAATTAGTTACTAACAATATCAATATTGATTTAAACTTAGTAGACTTTTTTAGATTTAGTCTCGAAGTTCATATGGTATTGAGCAATATCCTTGTGGCATTATGATTATTAATTACAATGGAATAATTAAACTAGAAGACACTGTTGCAAAATATTTTGTAGAATTAAAGATGTAAGGTTCATGTCATTGGTTTTTCTCCCTCATCCTACAATCTTCACCTAAATCCTGTATGATATACAATATCTCTTCATACATAAAGCAGTGATTAATATGAAGCAAAATATAGTGAGATGGCCTTAAAAAGGTAATAAATAGGAGTGCTCACAATAGACAGAGTTTAGAAGATATATATAACCCGGGGATATAAGAGGGAAAAGAAGAATGCATTTTGGTATTATGTAATTGTATGTCTGTTTATTTGTCTTTAACTGTAAACAAAGCTGTATAATCCCTTCGTGAATTCTCATAATATAAAATCTGCTACACCTAAATCAACCGAGTACAGTAAAAATGTTTTCATTTGAATCAACGAAAATGTATAACCGAAGATAATATTATCTGTAAATAAGTTTGAAACCGGATGGATAAAAAAATGATTCTATAACTACTGACAGTGCTTTGCTCGAAAATTTATGATCTGAATTGCCATAACACATTATATTATCACATTAATTTAATTATCTGAATGAATTTCAAAGTCATTCAAACTGTAAACTAGTTTTTAAAGTGTAAATAAACAATAAAAGGGGATTATATGCCATCGCAACCAATGCTGGTTAACTTGACGATATAATTATTTAAAAAAACTATTGAAATGAATAATATGCATTGAAATTTCCACATAGATTAGTTTTCTCTTCATTCTATTCCCCTCGTGTACTCTCTTCTCTAATTCTGAACTTGCGCATAAACTGTTGATCGATCAGAGCAGACATCCCCACCACGCGTTCGGTATAAAGGGGGTGATTGGTGGCACAACAGTCGCGACATAGTCAATCGGCACATTTTGATTTCAGTATCCTTTTATCCATTGGTACTTGCTGTGATTTAATTACTTGTATTGTTTCTATTTTTTAGTTCTTCATCTTTAACTGACAAATACTAACATCCTATTCTTCCCTGTTTTCACTACTACAAAAACAGTAGCTAATTTAACAATTACTTTAGGATGAAATCTGCAGATACTCTAACTCTATTCATTGGAGCAATATATTTCTTTGGTGGTTACTGTCAGCTAAGAGGACATGTTCACCTGGATGGTTTTGCAAGGATAGATGGATTTATGATGAAGGCTTCTTTTTTGAAGAATGTGAATGAACAAGCCCGAAAAGATTTTTTTACGATATTCTACAATATGAATGAAACAATTGCAGAAAAAAAGCAAGAAATACTTGCTTGGGCACGGAATAACAGCGTAGAGGCGAGTATGAATCTGAATAAAATTGAGGAAAATTACTATTGTTTTGTGTACTAAAAAAAATCTAAACTAATGTTTTCTTCAGCAACAAGTACAGGAATTCAATACTAATATGACCAACTTCCATAATAGTTTGAGCCAAAACATCAGCAACTTACTTCAACAGCTACCGTCAAATTTCAATCAGCTCACAGCAATTTTTTCAAATGAAAATCAAACGATATCTCAGATGATGCAAGCTGTTCAAGAGTTCAAAAACCAATCTGGACAGGTGAATCAAAAAAATTAGTGCAAAATAATGTAAACAAAGCAATAGATGAGAGAAGAAAATTTCGTAAAAGTATGTATTGGTGGCTAACAATGAAATAATTTGTCTCTAGGCTTTCGCAGTGCTATCCTGCATAGGAACTCAATTCATGCACGGTGATCGACCAAACAGGAATGGATTCGAGAGGAATGGAAAAGCAAAATCAAAAGGCTTCTTTGGATCGATGTTTGAAGGTCAAGATGAAAGAGAAGGCAATGATGTAGCTCCAGCAAGATTTAATGGCCAGAATTATCATGCTAATCATGGTGCTTCTGTACGATTTGGTGAACATTAAATATTAAATTATGATTAGACAACCAAAATGTCATAAATATTTCATTCTGTTTAGTTTCACTTATGATTAATAAAATTGTATGTGTAATGCCGTACTTGCAATAAACAATTTAAACCCTGTATTACAGTCAATTAAAGGCATTGTTATTCTAAGCGATAAATTCATATAAGAGAACATACGGATTTGGAATACTAGATTTCTGCAAATTCTATATGCCCATCCAACATATTTGCTTCCTCTCTATTTAAAAGGTTACACAATTAATAATGTGTTTCCCATATTTTTCACTTAGTAATTTACACGTTAACCATTATGAAAAACAAATTAGTTATAACATTCGTAGAAAAACGAATAATATTTTTTACAATGATAAGCAGTTAAACAAAGAGCAAAAAAAGTGTGATAACAGTAACAAAGTGTTTAAGTATAAAATATATTATTTAACCACATTTATTCTTACTAGTACCAAACACAGTATTATAAAAGTAATAATTAAGCAGAATATTCGTGATTTAGGAATATGAGACAAAAAATAACGAAAAAAGAGGTCTAATGCTAGGAAAAGAATAAGTACAAAGAGAAAGAAAAAGCAACATCTGTTTTGTGGTTTGTCACCGCTCTTTCCGCTATAATCCATATCTTTGCGATGTAATCCTATTTTATAATCCGCCTTCTGTTCTGGACGAGCCTTGTGAGTCTTTCTGAGCACTGACCCATTCCATGCCTCCACTTGGCAATCCCGTCTTTTGATAGCAAGCTGTTAAATTGAAACTAATATCATTGTTATGCAGTACGAATATATACAATTATTTTGTTCATTTCTTCTTGTTCTCTATTGAAATTCGATATCTCTTAGTTCATTTAGATATTTAATTGTAATATAGGTTGAATTTCCATATAGGAAAAAATAACTATATCTTGAAATAAAAGAACAGTTTATGCCTTCTAAATATAATAGTAAAGTAGAGAAGTTTTCTTCCTGATTTAACACAAACTGCAATTCTATTTAAAGGACAATAAGCGAAAGCTACACTAGACCAAATGAAGTGATACCCGGGAGGTTGGTTCAAGTAAACAACCCTCAGGAAGTGTGTCCCAGTGGTTCCAATTGTAGCTGGTTTAGAACTCATAAATAATTCGGTGAATTTCCTAGAATGGTTATTTTAAATATGAATTATATCCTTTAAAATAAGTGATGCTACTACCAATCTTAAAAGAAAGTATCTGCATTTTTACGAATGGTGAATTCGTCAAAATGAGATTTGTTCATGGTTGGCGCACGTAAACAAAGGTCAGCCATATTGCTGCGGAATGATGAGCAAATGCTAAGACTCATCCTATTTTGCCAACTTTTTTCGATTAACATCAATATTTTTTCAAGTCATATTAATTCCAAAAAACGATGTACGTTCGCCACAATTAATTTCTAATTTTCTAGAGTGAAGAGAAACTGAACCGCAAGACATAACACTATTTAAAGTGAAGTGTGCGAAATTTACATGCAAATTAGCAGGAGACTGCCACGCCACACATAAACGTGTTTTTATTTAAAGGAGCCCATATTATTTATTTCAAATGTTCTGCTTCTTTATTATCCAGTTGATTACATTGCAATTATGTTTATTGCATGTCATTAATTGTTTGAAAAACTCTTCTTTTAAATTATCACATTTTAAAATAGATGGTCCTTCTTCTTTGCTCAAATTCTCTGCATTGTCCTCTGCGGATGCTTGTCACTCAGTTCTGGTGGTTAATTGCCGGTCAAGACGCCGCCTGTCACATGGAAGAGCATCAGAAATTAGTAGAGAATAGCATTCATAGGACTTTGGAGAAGTGGAAAACAGGGGCTTGAGATTATTTGAGACTAATCTGTTACACCTAAATTGGTAAAAGTAGATCTGATGTAGCACCTTTAGAAATAGTACATACAAGCTTGAGTCTAAATAAATGAGTACAGTTAATCTTATAGAAAATTAAATTAGGAGGTGTTATATTACATAAATGATAGCAACCTTAGAGATGTGTACTATGTATTGTATTTACAAATGAGACTTGGATTTGAGGAAAGCATTTCCATAGAGTTTCATTTTTTCACAAATTCTTAGATTTATTAGAGACTACAGCTTGTGTCGTTCTCGAGTGGGATAATTACGCTTCTTACCGCCAGTTGTGGTGGGTAATATAATCCCTGGTTATAACAGAGGAGAGGCGGGGCTGACCCCATCGGCAGAGCCTCATTGATCCTCCACGCACAGCTTCACCACAGATCGTACGCTTATCATTTCCTATCTTTTATTATTAGCTTCATTATCCATTTAACTCATACAAATTTCATACCCAATTAATTACTATGCTGACGTAATCTGTGGACATTTACAAAATGTTTCCATTTTTCCAATATAATTCACTCTGAGACCATTATTCCATTTCTTTTTATTATTGTAATTATTATTATTATTATTCATTGTTTACCCAGTATGGATGCATTCCTCGTGGGATGTTAAATAATTCTAAATTATATTATCAAATTCACTTGGGGTTCAAGTGTTCCTCTATTGTTTTGAAAGTATTTTCCTCGCAAGACTAGCTCAAATTGCACGTCTTTGTCAAGTAAATGCTTCGTTTCAAACTGGAACGAATCCCACTAATGATATTCCTTAAGAATTATAAATTTCACTTTAATCCTTTCCAATCATTGTAATACCCTCACTATCGTCTCTAAGCGATAAATATATATTTTCTGGAGGATAATTATTGGCTTCAGGCCGAACTTCCAGTTCATTTCTCGCGCAGGCTGTGTGCCTGACGATGGCAATACCTTATTTATTAGTATTTCTACAACTACATTTTGAGATTAGTGGTGAGTTGTGATTATTAGTTATTGTTTTCTATGCTGATATGCTAATTGTAAAATTGAAGCAGTAGATTTTTACTTTTCTCAGGAGAGAAATATAAATAAATGTGTTATTAATCATTAAGCCGTATAGGATAGTTAACGTATAAATCTAAAACGGTTGAATATTTCAAAAGTGAACGGACACCTCCAAAAAGTAATCGCCGACAACTCTGCATAAAGCAGAAAACAAGGCACAAAAAGCTAATCAGCCTCCGCATGAGGGATTCCGCAGTGGTTCAAGCAAAACATAATTCAGCATGACTTATTTAAAACTGTAGATAAGTACAACTTCTGCAGTTTTAGAGTACTTTTCTCACATGCGTACATTTAATTCCTTTTCTCTATACATTTTTTATTTCATGAAAACAACTTTTATGACAATATTTTCACTATATGTAACTCTCATGCTGTAACGTATCCGGACAACTTTACGTATGACTGCCCATTTAATAATTGCTATTGAACAGCATAATGGGATGAAATAGAGCGCAGATTTTTGCCAACAGTGGAATCTTCTAGCGATATATTCAAAGCAATATTGTTTTCTATGGAATTGTGACAGCAAGCAGTGTGTAATTATGGTGATTGTCTATATTTAATTTACTGAAATTACTTGGATTGAATTAGAAACTTTTCGCCGTACCGTTCTGTATTTGCTTTATCTTATAAGCCATAGAGTTGTATTAATTACATTATTGTGCAAAATACACGCAGAAAACAATTGGCAAAAGGCTTTAGCTAATAATATAAAAGTAAAACATGACATTTATTTAAGTGAATCGATAAATGCGAACCTATTCTTCTTATTTCTCAGCTATTGTACCGTTTTCTCTGCTTAATCACCTGCACGCAATTAAATCAACTGTAATTTATACCGTGATTAATCGACCGGAAAATAGGCAGACAATCTGAGAAAGCGTAAAATTTGAAAATAATCTCGTTATATTTCAATGCTACCAATTTCATTTTCACTCTGATCTGTTTAATTATATAGGAGATGGTAGTTCTAATTATGGCATAGTTGATTTTTCTGTACTCTTGCCAATTCTAAGCTAAGCCATCTTAAGCTGAGAGTACTCTGGCTGCATGGAGTGAGAAAAGACGATTACGAACGCATAAAAGCTAAACCTTTACAATACAATTTAACTGAATGATAATCAAAAGGTATTTGAGTAATTGATAAATTTACTTTAGCATCTTCTGAATGCGCAGATATATCGTTCTCATCAACATCGGCTAAACTAGATTCTTTGATGAAAATTCAACGAATAGCTGTGAGTGGACATATTTCTGCTTACACTCTTGAGGTTTCAATATCAGATGGACAGTTTACAAATGTAAGCCAAGAGAATGGTAACCCACTGGTTAGTTGCTTATAATTTATTTAAAAAAAGCCCTCGTGACGCTTGTTACTTTAATGGAAAATGGAATGGGAGGAAGAATTCAGTGATTTTATTATCTGCAACGGCGTAACATTTTGTTTTGCGTTGCCTCCCACATATCATTTCGAATAGCCGCTTCTTGTGCTGCGGTCTCCACATCTTATAGGCGGCTGATGGATTACTTGTTGTTTTCAATTGGAAGAGAATGCCAACTTGCGAGTGAAGTACGCAAAAGTAAAACAAAGCTTACTCATAAAGCATTTGTATTTTGGATTAATGATTAACAACTTTCAGACACTAGTTTAGATGCAAAATAATGCTATGACATAAATCTTTTTGCTTGTCACTGCAAAAATTCAGTAATTATTCTATACTGCGATTCAGCAGAAAATACAAGTTTTATTAAGCCTAGTTCTATGAAGTCTAAAATAGTACCTGTTCATGTAAACACGAACTTGTAGCATAAAAACTAGGATGTGTTCCTGCAAATAATGGTACATTTGAGAGCTTACTGCTTCGACAGTGTATTTGCGCGGATGATTCCGAATAATGAGTGGTGCTATTTTGCTTTTCGAACAAGCATTTTGATATAATTGACAGGAAGCGTTGTCTTTTTCTAGCACATAATAAAAAATCTATAAGACGTGTATGAACGAAAACTTGATTAACGAGCACTGGAAAACTGCATATTAAGGAATGAAAACGTCTGAAGCATAGGGACCAACAGTTTTGAATTATTAAAAATTAATTATTTATTGAAATTCTAAATCGGGAACATAATTTTATCTCGATTTGTAAACTATTAGCAACAATAGAACTAGTTTTAAAATTTCCTGAGGTTATTTTCTATTTATGTTTAGTTTCATAAGTGGTTTATATGAGATATGAGTAAAGTGCATGTGAGTTAGCATTATATTATTTGCTGTTTTTCCTTTTTTTTGGGAATATGATGAGAGCGCAATACTCCTTTGTTAGTGAATCGTTAACGATTTACGTTTCGATTCTCTCTCATTGGAGCAGATCCTCTAATCGAGCCGCATTCAAGTACCCTGTCATCAATTAGGGAAATCTTGTAACAAATAGAATAAGCGTGGTGTTCGCCCGTCTTGATGAGCTTTGCAATTCATTTTCATTTTGCTGGATTAAGGTAATAGATAGTTATACGTATATTTCTAGGGTTTCAGCTCTTAAACGTTTAGCTACCCATGTAATTGTTAAGGCTTAATAAAAATTTCAGCTATAAATAGAAAAAATAAGGTACAATTAGAATTCTCGCACTGTCAGGTGATCTACTCAACCTTGTCGCATGTTCCATCATGGAGTCACGTCGACTTACTTGCTTCTCACGTTCGAATCCGAAATGCTTTGGCAGTTCCTGAGGAGGATGTCCGTGAGCCATTGCTCATGCTAACTGTTTGTAACTATGGTAAGCCTCTCTATTATAAATACTTCTTAACTATATATAATATTACATATGAGAAGAAAATTATAGGATTTAAATGTAGAAATGCACTCTTTGAAAACTTTAATTGTATTAGAAGTGCTGATTGATTCGATTCTTGGCAATACTGGGCAAAGAAAACAACGTTGGTTAATAGGAAAATACCTATAAAGAATGAAGAAGCATCAAGTTTTGAGAGAAAAAAAAAATCTGTGGACTATTTGTATAAATTATGTTTAGGTAAACAATGTCTTTTCCCAATATAAAGGTCTGTTTCAGATACTCCGATTATTGCTTTTGATGATAGTTCGTACACAGTGGATACACAACGTGCTGGTTTGGTGTCAATGTACGAGAACGAGTTGACTGTAGTATTTCGCTCATTTCGTTCTGGAATATTCTTTTTCTCAGTAGCTGACCAAGGAGATATTCTTATTGCACAAGTTGTGCATGGAATAGTTCATGTTATCTTTGATTTTGGTAGGTGTTTGAGTGATGATTCTAGATATTGAGGAAACCTATTTTCGTTAAAACTATTTGGTTTGAAAGTATTTCCGTCAATAGTTTGTTCTTGTATTTTATAAGCTTATATAATTCTCTCCAATTTTTTTTTGCAGTTTTCAATATAAATATAGTATATTATGATAATGTATTTTTTCATCGTAGGCTCACTCTCACCCTCCCGAATTAGTGGTGGGCGAGCTTTGGACGATGGGAAATGGCACGAAATTCGCTGGCTTCACCAATTTGACTCAGTTGAATTATCAGTTGATGGTGTTATTCTTAATAAAACCACGCCGACTGGTCTATACAGAAAACTTGACCTGCATAATCAGGTAAATCAATAGAGTCAGGACTTATTAGACAGAAATTATGAAGATTTGTTTAATGTCGCACCAATTATGATGATTTAAAATACTACTTTACTAAACAAAATATTATCATTAATGAGCAATAGTTTTTTTGTTCAAGACCTTAGCAGTAGTGTATTTAATTGGCATCGCTGTTCTTTTATAGCATAGTAATTTCGTAGTTACTTAATGGTCATAGAACAGACTGGAATGGCTATTTGTTGTCCAAAAAGCCTCATTGTTTTACTTGGTTTAATAATAGTAGGTAACTATGTTAAAAGTAAGAACATTGGCTAAACATCTAATGTGGGGAAGTGAATCAGCAGTGGATTATCCTCATAAAAACTAACTAAATTAAGTGCCTTTTAATATACTGCGGTAAAACTTAATTAATTAATTAATTAAAATCTGTGTATTGTATCTTAAAGAAAGTTATCTTATTACATGGAAATATATTTCCGGTACTTTGAAAATTAAGTATCAAATATAATATCATTATTTGTATCGCATATTTTATTCTCAATGATTCATCTTATTTTATTAACAAATAATAATCCTATTATTACTTCAAGGTTCACATTGGTGGACGTCCACCCGATGACTTCTCGGAAGGAATTGAAGCTTCTTTTTCGGGATGTTTTGCTCGCCTTCAATTGAACGCTGTAGACCTCTTACATTTTGTTCCCAAAGATTACAGCTTTCACAAATGTCAAGTATGTTTTATTCATTATAGCATTCGGTTTATTTGTATCATTTGCATTGTTTTTAATTCGTACACTGTTTAGTATATTTTAAAAAACTATTTGTTCCATAAGAATATAGAAAATTAAATTAGTTGATTTTAGATGACTCATCCGCCTTCATTAACTCTTAATGGCATTGCTCAAGCCATTATCCCTTTCTCGTTCCTGCCGTTTTCTTTTGAATTCCGTATTTTGGGTGTACCATCGGTACTTCTGGATATGCTTGATGCAGAAAATCACACACTATTACAAATCACTCTTGAAGATGGACACACACTTCATCTAGTCAGCAACATTACAAGATTTAAACAGATTTCTCATCCTCGTTAGTTCAAATCTTCTTAAACAGCATTTTTAAAAATAGTATACTTATTATATATATATATATATATACTATAACAAGACATTATTAAAATGACTTAGAATGACAAAGTATAAATGACATCTGTGAATTTTACTACTTAAGACGCACTTATATTAAGAATTATCTTGAGGATGATCTTCATTTGGTAATGCTCTTAAACAAATAAAATTACCTGTCCAATATTCACTCGGATGTCTCTTTTGAAGTTTTTAAGGTAATTAGTTTCTATAAATATGATCATCAACAATATGTAATGTTTACTTCTAGAAATTGATGTGGGCGATGGTTCTTGGCATAGTTTTTCGCTTCGGATACGAGGATCGCGTCTAGAAATTGAAATAGATGGATATACCGTTAGTAGTTTTTGCATTTGGTTAAATTTGGATAATCGGCACAAATCCTGCATTTATTTACCTTGAAATTCTTAGTCATATTGCTGTATACTTATAACGTTTACAGTGAAATGTGGGGTTCCTAAAATCATTTGTTAAACTTATAATTAATTTTTTAAGATTTTGTGGCTAGAAGGTCAAGAAGTACGTAGAGTATCTGTTCGTCTTGCCACTCTCGTTCTTTCTGCAACAGGCTGTTACCGATCGACTACATTGGATTTTGAAAAAGTCCATACTAAAGGATCGGTTACACGGGGAAGCTGCACTATGGTTGATAGGTTAATTATGAAGCTGTTAAAAATATACAATACAAAACAGAATATCGAAATAAGGGAGAATTCTATGCAGAAAAATGTTTAAAACTTTATTTAGATGTCTACCATCACCTTGTGAGAATGGAGGTGTCTGTAGGCAATCCTTGTTAACAGACTACTCTTGTAGCTGCCCCATAAAATATGGGGGGAAAAACTGCCACACTTGTGAGTTTATCTAATTTTTAGAATATCTCAACCACCCAAATTGGAAATTATGTGAAATATTACTTAATGAGTATTCTTGTAATAATCATTTGAATGTATTCGAGGATGAAAATGCATTCAGCGATATTTTATGAAGCTTTCCGTTTAAGTGTTGAGAAATTGAGTTCTCCAAAGATTTAAAATATGCGAAATATAGGTTTATTGGTTTGCCAAAATGTTGATATACTGAATTAGGCCCTTAATATTTTTAAGCACTACCATGAATATTTTGGTTAGAAATCATAGATTTCAATTAGAGGTGCAAAGGTGACTAATATATATATATGGATATTTACAACACCAAAAGCTAAGAAGTATTGTAATTAAGATTTCCTTTTATTTAGTAAATTTAATTTCGGAAATTATTCGTTTAGGAATATTCTAATTAATATAAATATAAGCATGGATAGAAAACAATAAGGCAATAATACCTCAGTTGGACTTACTTTATTATTGAATTAATATTTTAAAATACAGTTCAATTAAATATAGTACACTTTTATGCTTATTATTGGTAGCATTAGGTTCCAGAATTTTCAATTTTTTACAGTGGTATTTACGGTTGAGCCTAATTAAATGGAGCAACATTTTAGCTGAATATCCTCATTCATGCGAAGAGTGGATATACAGAAAGACTAGGTCTAAAGTGATCAAGGGAAAAAATATTACTATTGATCTTGATGGAGGTGGACCGATGGCGCCATTCGAAGTAGTGTGCAAGTCTGAAAAGGATGAAATGGGAGTGGATGTGGTCAGTTCACATTTAATCGCTTAGTTATGATATGGATTCTCATTGCCAAACAAAGTATCAATAACAAAAAATAATGCAGGTGGTTACAATTTTGGAACATGACTTAAAGCGACCAATTCTGGTGACAGGCGACAATAAACCTGGAGTTGTAAAGAAAAACCTAATTTATGGTATCGGAATGGAACAAATGGATAAATTGGTTGAAGGTTTCGATTCTTGCACTCAGGTATAATGGTATTTTTCTTAGTGAAAATTCAGGCAACCACTCTTATACATTCTCTACCAAGAAAAAAGCATAATACAGTGAGCAAAAATATAAATTTTTTTAACCTGTAGTACATGCGGTATTCGTGCCGTGGTGGTGCTCGTCTAATGACCCAAGGAGAGGATAGATCACCTTCCTCATGGTATGCGACCAGATCAGATAAACATGGACTGCAGTGGGGCGATGCTCCTCCATATAGCAGAATGTGTTCTTGTGCCACAAATGGTACCTGTATTCAAAATAGGTAATTTTCTTGGGTAATTTACCATAAAAGTGATGAATCAATCAATGTTTAGAATGTGCAACTGTGACTCCGGTGAAGATTCAACAGATGATGGAGTTAATCCTTATTCTCAACTACTTCCTGTCACGGGATTGTTTCTAGGAGGAACAACTAAGGCATCATCTATTGAAGTAGAAATAGGGCCATTAATATGTCGTACAAGAGGTATGTAAGAAAGGAAATGAAGGGATGAGAAGACATTTTAGCATAATAGTTTTATTATGGCATAAAATCAATTTTTTTAAAATATAATAGATGGTGATGTAGTGAGATTATTCTTTAATGGCTCTAGTGTCATACGAATCGGTGACTTTCTCTGATCGCAATGCACGTCTGGTGGGTACGCATGCGTTGTCTACACGCACCTTTGATCTTTCTCTGCAAGCAAAGTTCAGACACACCCATATAAGTATATTTTCCTGGGAAAGTATCGACACATTGCACTGGTTCCATATATATGTTCAAGGTGAGAAGAATTTTTTCCGTTAAAATTTACTAAAATCTCACAACATGTAATTTGTCCAGTTAGTATATTAGTGCACTACAACGCATATTTGTCATTTTTCGCAGTCCTTGTTATAATGACAAATTTCTGTACTCATTTTATCAGTATAATTATAATATCTATTAACATTCCAAGTAGAAACTTCCTTTATATAATACTGAAGATTGTTTTTAAGAGGGCAAGGTAGTTGGCGAAATAGTGAATGGGGGAGAAACAGAAAAAATCCTCTCGGATTCCATATATAATGACGGTAATTGGCACACCATTTACTGGGAAGCTGACAAAGAAGGCATGCTATTACGTATTGACGGGAAAACGAAGGAGCTGTCCAAAACATTTATTTTACCTAATACTAACCAATGGACTATTGGTGAGCAGTAACCTTTAAATTATATAAAATAATCAGAACTTGAACTTTTACTTTATATATACTCAAGTATTCCAATAGAGAAAGTATTGAAACAAATATCAGGATCACGTACCGAAAGAGGTTCATCTGGATTTGCGGGAGTTATTCGTAATGTCTACTTATGTGGAATAGAACTTCAGCTGAGCACTATTGTCCGACGATATCCTGAAAGAGGTAACCTGTAATATTTTTCTATAAACTTTTGCTTGAAATCTAATTAATTAATTTTAAGCTATGCGAATTAAAAAGGTATGATGTAATTTTTTTTTACTATTTTTAAAAGTATTCAGGCGTGCAAGTGGGCGAAATTGGTTATTGTCGTGATGGACTATGTAAAAATGGTGGAGCATGTATAGACAAGTATGATGGATATACTTGCGACTGCACACAAACACCATTTGGAGGGAGTGATTGTACGAAAGGTATTCCTTATAATTTTACCTAAATTAATTGAACTATTTTTTTTGGTTTGTAGCTCCTTTATATATATTGTAGTACATACCAAACGAAGAAAATTGTTTGTGGAAAGATTAACAAAATAAAAATATTCAGAGTATGGAATGTTCGTACCAGTTCATTCCTCGCTGCAAATTCCTTGGCAGAATCCTGCTCATACAAACCTATGTCATCGTATTGCGATTCAAACACTGAAACGGAATGTAGCACTTGTGCGTTCTAAAGCACTGTTCGCCGACTCTACATTCAACATGTCTATCAATGACAAAGCTGAGTCGATTCATATTACGAAACGTTCGCAGTGTCTGAAATAATATGAGACAATTTAGTGAGATTTAATTTAAAGATTTTATGGTTTTCTTTGAACTCCATAGAGAACCAACACTAGTGTAGTCTCGCTTCACTCCATATGGTTTTTTGCTGTTAGGATTCTCAGATTACTATTAATGTTTTAGGTTATCTTTCCCTATCTGTGTATGATGGTATTTTCTTTTTTCACAACAAGACTGACACCAAAAGGAATCTCAGTGATGATGTTATGCATGATATTTCGTTTTGTGCATCATCTAAAGAGTTTAACCTCAGCGTTAGTTTGTTGCTTGTTTAATGTTGCTTATAATTCTTTATTATATTTGAAACATCCTCATTATATCAGGTTGATGGTGACGCAATCATTCGATTTGGAGGAAACTGGTCATTTTTCCAAAATTTCAACGTATGGACTTTCCTCGATTACAGTGAGTGAATTAAATAAAAAATCAAATAAGCAACCAAAATATTTCTACATAACCTTCGTTTTCAGATTTCACAGGTTGTGTTTCTCGACTACAAGTGGGGTCTTCTTTTCCTTTAAAAAATCCAAAAGTTGCACGTCTCCATCACTCAGAACAAATTCGATTCGGAGACTGTCCTACACACACATTGTAGGTTTAGAAGCAGGTTTATTTCGTATAAAATTAATAATATATATAACCTGTACATTTTTCTTATATATCAAACGTATCGTTCTTAAGAGAGGAACGCATGACTCCTACCCTTCCACCTGATAGCGGAGGTATTCATATTTATGCTATTGTTCAAAGCAGGCATAACATTATTTCCGTTACTTGTGAGTTGAAAGATTATTTGCTATCGATTAAAGTTGACTTTAATCCATATCACCTAATCAACATAGTAATTAGAAGTATTACTTCCTCACAAGAATAATTATTGGGTAGCATGTAATTTTAACTCTTACAGCAATTGTTGGTCTAGCGTTAACAGTAATATTGTTACTGTTCTTGTCGGGACTTGTTTGCTATATGAGATCCCGTCCTGAAGGAGTTTATAAAACAAACGAAGGCTCTGATCACTGCAGTCCGAGTCGAAGCGAAGAACCGCTTGTTAATGGCCATGCCATTAGCAGTAAGGAATATTTCTGCTAGTAGTAATCATGGAAAATGAGTGTAATGAGATTCCTATATTATTTGAACTACTTAGAAAGATGTATGTAATATAAAAATGCGTAGACTTAAAAGTTATACATCTAATTGAAAATTAATAGAACAGTGTAAACGGGTCACTTAATTAATTAAATGTTGTCTGTTATCTGCAAGGTGTAATACCCATGTTACTACTTTATGTTATGCTTATATCTCAGTGATATTTTTAACGGGTTGTATCACATAGAAATCGAATAAAAAGTGTCGTTATATAATAATTAGTTTAGAAGATTTATGGAACTCATAAGTCGATATCGGAACACGGTTCCAGGAATATTTAATGCATTACTAAGTTTACAGATAGTGAGAAATAAGCCTGACTCCATTCAATGCCACAGAAAGTTCCTTAGTTTTTGATACCAAAGGCGTTTCACAGTAAAGAAACCGCTCAAGAGAAGGCATTTCTTGAAGAGCTGGCAAAATGGCGCCAACCTCATCCACATGACATGATCCCATCGATAAAAACTTTAGATTGTAGAAGACAGTAGATGGAGAAAGACTGGAGCAAGGGAACAATTAAAAATGTATAAATAGCATTTTTTAAATAACCTACCACTTAATTGGATTTTCGTTGACGGTTAAGAACTCTAAATTTGGAAGTAGAATATCATCTAAACACTTTAGTTTGTTTCCACTTGCATCAAGATCCGTTATGAGTCCTGCTAGTAGCTCTATACCGTCAAGACTGTAAATCAAATCAAATTAAATCCAATAGATAAATACTTTAAAAATAACCTATGGAACATAAGAATGAAGTAAACTCAACATTTTATTAACACATGTGACTTTTGTTATGATACCAAATTACCTGATAATATCTCTATTCCTGAGAACTAGTCGCTTTTCTTTTCCATTTAGGATATTATCCAAAATAGTAACTCCATCTTCGTCTTTGGTACGAAGAGCAGAATTTAAAATCTGACGTGATGCCAAGTGCTTGTAAATCTATAATGAATATATTTATAATTCACACATTTAAAATTAACCAAAAATTTTTAACCTCCTTTCTTTTGGGATCCAATTCATTGGCCAGTTTATCAAGATTT
Source organism: Heterorhabditis bacteriophora (assembly GCA_964036235.1). NCBI lineage: Eukaryota > Metazoa > Nematoda > Chromadorea > Rhabditida > Heterorhabditidae > Heterorhabditis > Heterorhabditis bacteriophora. Next base: position 4,167,997 of record OZ038429.1, read on the forward strand.
TTTATAATGACATTATGAGATTCTGCTGGAGAGTTTTCCATGAGACATAATGTATACATATACATTGCCCACTAAAATAACAGGGATTAAGTAAAGAAAAACAGAAACAGGAATAAAAGCAGTAGCTAATATAAATCTAAAATTTAGGTAACCATATTCGTAGGCTCTAGCTTTATCAGTTGGTGACAATTCTCGGTTATGGTGCTAATTGCTAGACTAGCAGGACGTATTGTGATATCAAAAGCTTTGCGAAGTAAGTCCTAAAATATAAGGATATTTATTCACATTGGTAGTAAAAGAAATATATTTTCGCACAACGAACCTTATTCACATATGGAGTTTTTGAAATATCAATCCATTCTCCTATTTTTGTTTGATCTGGCTGTACTTCAAGCGGTGAATTAGACAAAAACTGCCAAATGCGAGAAGACTGTGGGTTGCTACACAACGAGGAAAACTAAACTGAACAACTTTATTTTTGATATTTTGTATCTGTGGGGTTGGCAGTTCTATATAGGAACACCTACTCACACACTTCCACTGTGCTTCTTGAACGATGTTGATAAAATTCAGTACTACATCTAAAGTACATGGTTTTGACATAACAACAGTTGTATTATAGCCATGAAATGTGACGGTAAGTGGAAATGCGGTGGATATAGAGTCTGGACGTACTAAATAAAATTTCGATTGTATGAAAAATCAATATTATTTACAAAATAAAAATAAGTATTCTTATGACATACACCAGTGTTTATCAGACCCCATTTCCAGCAACCATCTACTGTATACCCACGCACTTTGATCATCCGGATCGGTAAAAAAAGCCGAAGTAACTTTCTATAACATAATATATAAGTATTATATAATTAATAAACCGAAATTTCAAACTCTTACTAGGCATAAATTACTTTCAATTCATCTGCGATGGTAGAATCATCTAATTTTAACTGTCCCGTCTTTTCATTTTGAATTTTCGGAAGAAGTGTAGCTCGATAGTGCCAAGCAGAATAATTAGAGAAATTATCTCCTATAAGGCGATTTGAGAACCTGAAATAAAGATAACCATAAAACATTAGTAAAGAAATCGGAGTAATAGTCAAAAACTAACACCAGTTCCTCTTCTTGACTTAAATTTCCAAGCCGTGCAACAACACGACGATGATCCCAAGTATGAAAATTCCTGTAAAATTATAGAGGATATATGAGAAGCCAAATAAAACAAAACATTTCAAATGTTCCTGCAAAATACAGTCAAACTAATGGAACATATGACACCACCTGCAGTCTAATTTCAGTGCTTTCTCACATAAATCAAGTTCAAATTTTATATCCGGAGTCTTCTGCTGCCTTAAGACCCATCCACGTTGAAACCAAGCTGAGTAGGATTTGTGATTAGCCTTAATAAATATTTTTAAAATTACAGGAAATATTTTGACGAAACAATAATAATCATAATTATAAAAATACATGTTGGTTTGTCACCTCGAGACATAATTGAGTAAGCAAAAGCTCAGGATTCAATATACTATCAATATTTTGTTGACAATCGACTTTGTATTTATCATCATTTGAACGATCCTGAATACTATCAAAGCAATTATACATTTTTTTTACTAAGTCTCAAAGTAGATTGTAAGATGAACGACTACTCATCTATTTACATTATTTAAACAAACAATAACTGGTTTAAACGCCATAATTTAAATATTTGAACTTATTAAAATGTATTAGAAATATAAATCACCTGCTCATTTTTCCATTCAGTAATTTTCTTTTCTATTGTTTCCCTCCGTATATTCCAAAAAGTATATATATCAGGGTTTTTCTCCAGTAGTTTGTAAGTTAAAGTTAGGATCTCATCATCAAGTTCTCCTATATTAGTTTTAGGTATTTCTATCTAGTGAAATATAATTCAACAAAATCACCTTTATTCCTCTTTTCGAAGATTTTATTTCTAGTAGTACAAAACAACTTAAGCTTCGCAGATCGTTCCTTTTCCTTGATGGCCTTCTCATCATCACTAGTAGGGATTTTTTTAACAAAGTGCATACTAAATAATAAGAACCACATTAACATTCCACCATTTTATTATACAATTAAAACCAATACATTAAAAACCGTTTTATAGTAAATATGACCACCTATGGACGGCTGCACTACACGCTATCGTAAAATCATAGCAAAGACTTTGTATTTGGAATCCACCAAATGGAACCGCGACAACTCGTAAACCACGCCCCTTTTGAACCGCTCGCTTGAGCAGAGCGCAGGCAACGGATCGCGGGTGGTCAGACACGCAGAAGGGTTTACAGTAGACTGGGGCTTAAGATACTTTATCTTAGATAGTGTAATGTGATATATAGCACAGTGAACAATTACAACAGTTCTAAAGGCAGCATATAAAATACTTTCAAAAAAACTACATTAAATTAAAGAATAAAAAGTGGCTACAAAAGATGACTAGACGAATTTTTAATAGTTACATATAGTGCTACTACTAAGAGGCTAAATTAGTAGCCAAATCATCCAAATATTTTTAAGTTCCCTCCTAGTTGGAAAATGGCCCGTTGCAGCGAGCTGGACTATATGTTGCTGAAAATTTGTCATGGTGTTCAATACATTACGTTGGCGCACCTGGTCATCTGGCCGGATGTAGCGATCTTTCAACGATCCGTTGTCAAATGAAATGGCTAAAGTTTTCGCCATTGTACGTTCTGCAGCGCAGAACGTCAGCATCTCATCTAGGGAGGGAATTCCTGTAAGATAGGATGCTCTAATCTTGGAGTGAAATCCTTCTACAAAGTTCATAGTCCTCGTAGAACGGATCTGGCTATGGGCGCATGCTAATGAAAACTGTGCATTGGAGCAAGCTATTTTGTCCTGTGGTAAGCAATGAATTCATCGAGGAATCGTTGTTTCGACATCAACAACTGGAGTCCTCGGTGGCTTCAATGCACTTGATAGCGCAACAAGATGTGGTGGCATAAACGGTAGCATTTGTAGTCTCCGGAAGAATGCTCCAACAGTCACTGGTTCTTTTCGGACTTTTCCAAGATATAAAGCATTGGCTCTATGGTCGATACATTGGGCATAATGAAAAGGCACCTAGAATTGGAATTAATTTTTCAAACAACAATTTTTTTTACAACTTTATTTCAAATTCTAGAACTTGAGTTCTTAGTGTAGCTTTAATTGCATCCATCGCTTGGATTTCGAAGTCTGTAATAAGCTTCACGCCAGGCGGGATCAATGAAGCTTGACGGCGAAGGGGCTCAATAAGCGTCCCCGGAAACTTTTAAAAAACTATGTTTTAAAATTCAGATTTGTTATAGAACAAATTATAAAGTAAAGCAACGAATTTGAAAGGTCAGACCCAAATACATCCTCGTATGTGGTCCCCTTGGCATCACGAACAAAGGCGAAAAATATTGGTAAACAATATCCGCTATTTACTTCTGCCATTACTGTATAGAGCTGCGAAGAGCCCGTTCCTTGGACTTCTTTTGGAATCTGCTTGAACCATCCATTTCCAAAAAAATTTACTAAGTTTAGAACCACAAAAATATGGTTCAACAGCGAACGACTAGCAACAATTATCATGTTGTTATCGTCTTTTAATAGCAAATCTCCTTGGTCAGACACATAACGATACTTGGATGCATCCTATCAAACCAAGAAAAAATCTTAAACTAGTAATAAAATAATATTAAGTAATCAAAGAAGTTTGTGTTCATTACGAATTTCTAGTGTAAAAAAAGTGCACAACGTTTTTTGGTTAACTAATAGGTTATTGCTATTTAATAACACCACTTTTAATATAAAAAATGGAATAATGACTATAATTCACGATATTTCCCATTACTAGCGGTTGAATAGGCTTAACTCTATTGCACTGTATAGTCCTGCGCAAAGTATCTGGACCTGCATCGTACCCTACTGCCAGGGTTTCCATCATCGCTCTTTTCGGCAGGTTTAAAATCGTCTATAATAAATGATTAAAGAAAAAATAATGGATAACTATTAATTTGTGAATCGTAAAGTAAGTCTAATTACCATAGTCTGGCTTAGAAATAGAAGCTATGATGTTTCGACGGATATGGCCACTAGTCTCACAGCTTGTCTTCCTTTTGAAGCTATTATACTCGGCAATAACCTCCCTGCAAATAAGTAATCTTGCCGCACTTTTCGGCTGACAGTAGTAAACCCGTCGAGGGTTTTCTGGGTCGTCGATGAACGCACCGTTGAGAACGCGAGCAGTCATTATAAGAACTTTGTAGAGTATAGTCGTACAATGAGAAGATCTTTAGAAGTACTTTTACCTTACATGTTTTTCTATATAGTACTTTATTTTAGCATCTTCAGTTCCCTCTATACTTTCTCATTCAAACTTATAGTACTCTCACACTCACCTACCTACGTTTGTGAGCTTTACCTCACTTATTATAGATCTTCATTAGACGCAGACAATGAGCAGAAATTCAGTACAAGAGCACGTTGACCAATGAGAAGCGTGCCACTTTGAACGCGTCGCGGCTTCATTCTACGAATTGTCGCGCAATCGTACCAAGTGATAACATCAGTTCTTACAACATAAGTTAACCATTTATTTCTGTAGATTTTGTAATAAGACAAAACTGTGAAAAATTTATTTCTCTTAAGAAACATTAACACATAATTCACCTTGGTTATTACTACGTCTTTTCAAAATAGTTGATATAGAATTACTAAAATTAATCAACCAAAGCATTAAAGAATATATACCCAAATTAAGATGGATGAATACGTGATGAAACTGAAATTACTTTATACCCTTCCTCAATTACAGCATGATTATCACCATCATTCAATTCCTCCACTCTTCCAATGATCCAAGCTGGAAATCCATCAAGTGATTCGATTTCAACCAGAAAGGCCTGTAATATTGAATTTGGGTAAATTTTTGATTTTTATCCTTCATGAAACATTTTACATGCGAATAATGGTATAGACACCTCTGCGTCACTCTTACTCAGAGCAACAAGCAACCCTCCACTTGTCTCAGCGGACGTCCCACTAAATAGGTTAAATCCATTCTTGTTTGTCATTGCTTCCGCAATCTCATCCATATAATCAATTATAGGAAGTGTATCAATCACAAAACGAAGCTTGCTTTGTTGTACTTTAGATAAATTATCGGCATGTCCTGAAAACTATGAGCAAACATAAAGCTATGAATTGATAAAATATACTAAGACTGATCATCAACTACTCACTAACCAAGAAGTCCAAAACCAGTTACATCAGTAGATGCATGAGCGTGATGTTTATGAAGCATTCGAGCTGCATTTCCAAAATAACAAACAGTAGCTTAGTATTTTACAATAGTGCTATTCTAAAATATCGATAAAATCAAATGATTGGTTTACATCTTACCTATTCATCCTACTCATTTGCTCCAAGCATTGTTGAAAGCCACGAATAATCCTGTTTTCATCCAAACCGAGTTCTCTCACCCGACCATTTTTTTTTTTTAACCATTCATAAGAATTAACTGCTACCTAAAAATATAAATCACAAAATAATTTATATCTCATTTAACTTAAATACTCTTTGGAATAAAACCCGACCTGTCCTCCAATTGGTTTTGTAAGTAGAAGAACATCTCCTGGTTGTGCGTTATATACCTTGATTATTTCTTCTTCAGATGCTACACTGCTAGCAACACCACCAAGCAATAACCATGGACAACGAACTGTTTGTCCCCCACGAACCCTTGTTCCTGCTATTTCAGCTGCATCCTAAAACAGCAAATGAATCATCTTACGTCATTAAAATATTTATTTAATGAAAAACGTGCCTTAAATCCTTGAATGAACATAGAAACTATAACATCACGTTCTTTCATGTTCAAATCATCAACAATACCTAACAGCATAAGCATATTATCACAATTGACAATACCCATTGCATAGATATCGCTAAGAACATTTGCACAAGTAATACGGCCCTGGAATAGACAAATTAGGCCCTCGCGTAATTTAAGATAATAATCACCGAAATTTGGATACTAGTTAACAGACGAACCATCAAATAGGGATCATCTACTAATGGGTAGAAAAAGTCAGTAGTCTGAACAAGATAAAAACCTTTTTGTCGTAGTGGAACAACACAACTATCTAATCCTATACCTGAAACTGGGAATAAATATACGGACTGTTGAAAACAAAATATTTTTCTGCATTAAATCTATGTAGTATTAGAAGGAATAAGATGGTAGCTTTATTAAAATGGGAATAGACACGACGAAAACTCCAGAATATGCGAATAAGGTTCTCCTTATACTCCTTGAAGAGGGTCATAACCATTAAAATACAAAAGCGTATTAGACTCAGAAAGTGTAAGTATGTCGTTTCCTAAGTTTATAAAACAAGAATTTTGTTAATGATATATTCAGAAATTATGCTACAACTATCATCATACATTTCAACAATAACTAACCGATAGTGTCGTTATCAATCACCATATCAGAACCAAACGTCTTAAGTAATTCGAGTAAATTCTGAAACAGCTACTATATTTCTCAAATATAAATATTTGCACCAAAAACACTTAAGACAAATTAAGTAGGCTATGTTTGAAATCATAGCATATTAAGTGAAAATTAGTTTATTTAAACTCACAGTACGTGGAACTTTACAACCACATCCTTTTAAAGCAGTTAAATTCGTTAAAATAAAATCTGATGGTAATCCATGGTCTTTTGGAGTAAATCCTTCGAGGATTCGATTAATTCGATCACTAGTATCCTTGTCCACCATCAAACACTAGTAATAAAATTTATAACATATGTAATTAGGAAAACAACTGATTATAAAATAAGTCAAAACAAGACTTAAGGGATTAATACTTTCTAGTTGTTAATAATATGTTGCGAAACGTGAAAATACTTTGATTGCGCGACAATTCGTAGAATGAAGCCGCGACGCGTTCAAAGTGGCACGCTTCTCATTGGTCAACGTGCTCTTGTACTGAATTTCTGCTCATTGTCTGCGTCTAATGAAGATCTATAATAAGTGAGGTAAAGCTCACAAACGTAGGTAGGTGAGTGTGAGAGTACTATAAGTTTGAATGAGAAAGTATAGAGGGAACTGAAGATGCTAAAATAAAGTACTATATAGAAAAACATGTAAGGTAAAAGTACTTCTAAAGATCTTCTCATTGTACGACTATACTCTACAAAGTTCTTATAATGACTGCTCGCGTTCTCAACGGTGCGTTCATCGACGACCCAGAAAACCCTCGACGGGTTTACTACTGTCAGCCGAAAAGTGCGGCAAGATTACTTATTTGCAGGGAGGTTATTGCCGAGTATAATAGCTTCAAAAGGAAGACAAGCTGTGAGACTAGTGGCCATATCCGTCGAAACATCATAGCTTCTATTTCTAAGCCAGACTATGGTAATTAGACTTACTTTACGATTCACAAATTAATAGTTATCCATTATTTTTTCTTTAATCATTTATTATAGACGATTTTAAACCTGCCGAAAAGAGCGATGATGGAAACCCTGGCAGTAGGGTACGATGCAGGTCCAGATACTTTGCGCAGGACTATACAGTGCAATAGAGTTAAGCCTATTCAACCGCTAGTAATGGGAAATATCGTGAATTATAGTCATTATTCCATTTTTTATATTAAAAGTGGTGTTATTAAATAGCAATAACCTATTAGTTAACCAAAAAACGTTGTGCACTTTTTTTACACTAGAAATTCGTAATGAACACAAACTTCTTTGATTACTTAATATTATTTTATTACTAGTTTAAGATTTTTTCTTGGTTTGATAGGATGCATCCAAGTATCGTTATGTGTCTGACCAAGGAGATTTGCTATTAAAAGACGATAACAACATGATAATTGTTGCTAGTCGTTCGCTGTTGAACCATATTTTTGTGGTTCTAAACTTAGTAAATTTTTTTGGAAATGGATGGTTCAAGCAGATTCCAAAAGAAGTCCAAGGAACGGGCTCTTCGCAGCTCTATACAGTAATGGCAGAAGTAAATAGCGGATATTGTTTACCAATATTTTTCGCCTTTGTTCGTGATGCCAAGGGGACCACATACGAGGATGTATTTGGGTCTGACCTTTCAAATTCGTTGCTTTACTTTATAATTTGTTCTATAACAAATCTGAATTTTAAAACATAGTTTTTTAAAAGTTTCCGGGGACGCTTATTGAGCCCCTTCGCCGTCAAGCTTCATTGATCCCGCCTGGCGTGAAGCTTATTACAGACTTCGAAATCCAAGCGATGGATGCAATTAAAGCTACACTAAGAACTCAAGTTCTAGAATTTGAAATAAAGTTGTAAAAAAAATTGTTGTTTGAAAAATTAATTCCAATTCTAGGTGCCTTTTCATTATGCCCAATGTATCGACCATAGAGCCAATGCTTTATATCTTGGAAAAGTCCGAAAAGAACCAGTGACTGTTGGAGCATTCTTCCGGAGACTACAAATGCTACCGTTTATGCCACCACATCTTGTTGCGCTATCAAGTGCATTGAAGCCACCGAGGACTCCAGTTGTTGATGTCGAAACAACGATTCCTCGATGAATTCATTGCTTACCACAGGACAAAATAGCTTGCTCCAATGCACAGTTTTCATTAGCATGCGCCCATAGCCAGATCCGTTCTACGAGGACTATGAACTTTGTAGAAGGATTTCACTCCAAGATTAGAGCATCCTATCTTACAGGAATTCCCTCCCTAGATGAGATGCTGACGTTCTGCGCTGCAGAACGTACAATGGCGAAAACTTTAGCCATTTCATTTGACAACGGATCGTTGAAAGATCGCTACATCCGGCCAGATGACCAGGTGCGCCAACGTAATGTATTGAACACCATGACAAATTTTCAGCAACATATAGTCCAGCTCGCTGCAACGGGCCATTTTCCAACTAGGAGGGAACTTAAAAATATTTGGATGATTTGGCTACTAATTTAGCCTCTTAGTAGTAGCACTATATGTAACTATTAAAAATTCGTCTAGTCATCTTTTGTAGCCACTTTTTATTCTTTAATTTAATGTAGTTTTTTTGAAAGTATTTTATATGCTGCCTTTAGAACTGTTGTAATTGTTCACTGTGCTATATATCACATTACACTATCTAAGATAAAGTATCTTAAGCCCCAGTCTACTGTAAACCCTTCTGCGTGTCTGACCACCCGCGATCCGTTGCCTGCGCTCTGCTCAAGCGAGCGGTTCAAAAGGGGCGTGGTTTACGAGTTGTCGCGTTCCCGTAGTCGCTACGAGACATAACTGTGACACTTCGTCCTTTTATTTAAGTGGCTAATTATTTTACTGTATAGTGTGTGTGGTATTATTACTAATCTTTTCTTTTTGAGAAGACATAACTAATTTTAAATACATTTCCTACTAGAAAAAACATGTGTACCAACGAAGATATAGGATTGGTATTATATTATAGCAGCTAAAGACGGCATAGGACGTAGTTCCGGAGACTTGCAGCATTGCGGTCCCAACCACTGCGCTTGTTCGACGTCTCAGAACGTCTTCTTCCTTTTTTTTCTCTACATGGCAGGCGAACACAGGCTTTGCTAGAAAAAACAGACTTATTTCGAGAACATGTTGTTTCTACGAAGTAAAACCATCTATAGGCAATTAGAATATTGTCGAAATCTCGACTCTGAACTACAAATACTATAAATGGATCATATAAGAATTCTGATAATATTCTAAAGTAATGGTTATTTTCGGAAATTAAATTTGTATGTATTAGCATTTCTGTCTTCGAGAAGGTTAAATTCCATCATCTAAGGAGATATTTAAATACTATAATGGTGAAATGACTATATCCAAGAGTCTAGCTGCTCTAATTTCATCTGACACTGGCTCCGCGTTACACATGCTCATGTGAGCCGGAGAGGCAGCAGGATGTTAGTAACGACACATGGCTGTTAGAGTAATTTCTACTACAAATAAATAGTATTTTGTTGAGAATAAGGAATATGAAGTCATTTATTGGTTACACATCTTAGTGTTATAAACTAATCTACGATAGGTACGCACAGTTTATAGATCCTTCAACTATTTCGTTGAATAATTATTTAATATTTATTTGTTGGTTATCGTTATCTTTTAATTTAATCTAGAAAGTCGCTGTTTCAGCATACTAGTATATTTATATTTCACTTTTCTGACGTCATATACTGACTTGATTCCTCGATCTACAATTTTGAAATGGCCAATAAGACATTTATAAATATTGTATAGGCTAGTTATAAACAGTATTTATCAAAACCCATTATTCATTAGTATTCAATTATGGTTCTTATTGTACCAAAAGATCATGATAAACGAATATTAAATTTAGCTGTTCTTTTGTGTATGAACCCTACATTGGCACTGAGCCAATAAAAGGCGGAGTTTATCGAAAAATCGAGTTTTCATTTCTAGTATTAGGTGTAATACAGGTTTGATCTATATTATAATTTATGCTTAATCCAGGAAGAATAGTATTATTGTTTTGAGATTTATTTTATAATTTTCCATTTACCAAAAACGTAGTGTTGTTGCTTTCGTAGTACTAAGGCATACTATCTCTAAAAGCAATTTGTATGATTAGTGGTACTCATATGATAATATCATTTGTTCTTGACATTTATTATTGTTATTAATAATATCTTTGTATTATGTATTTTGTGATACTTGTGGCATTTATCACGTATCATTGGAATAGATCTCAGATATTTTGTTCATTTTCATGGCTTAATTTTGTACCATATATATTTGTTTTTCTAAATATGTTATTCATTGTACTGATTTTGAAGTTCATTATTTGATTACTTGTACATTTTTTGTTAAGAACTTAAATATCAGGTTATATATTCGTCGCATGGCTGATCTAACCATCGATCAGAAGAAGAGTTTACAGAACGCCATCAACCTTCTAGGCGATGAAATTAGAGTTCTAAAGGCAAATAAAGAGGATCCCGCACTGGTGAGTTTTTTCTATAGCATTTTCCTCAGTAACTCAGGCTGCTCCATACAATATAGTGTTAGAAGTAAAGTTTTCTTTTTTGTAAAATATTGTTATAGTGATTACTGTGAACATGATGTTCTCAATTCTGAAATGCAAGGTCCAATTTTCTACAGTCGCCATCAAATCAGTCGTTTTTTCGCATCGCAGTGGCAGAAGGGTGCGCGAAATTTTTACCTAATAGTCATGGTAATCACAGCAGTCAGTGGTCAAACTGGAAATGCATAATAACATTCCTATGCGTGTTAAGATTTAGTGGATAAAATTTTAAACAGTTTTTGCCATTGTAGATCAAAGAGAAGGTAGCAGCAATGTTGGATAAAAAAAAACAACTCGGAGATGGAGAGCAACAAAATGGAAAGTTTACTCTGAAAACACCTAAAGGTATACAACCATGTAAAGTTAACTTATAGGGATTAATTTAACTATGTTTAACGTTTGAATTCATTAAATTAAGTAAATATTACTAATAAACGGTCAGTTTAGTTTTTGAAATTTTTAAAAGTAAAAATAAAATAAAATAATTTGAATTTAAGGGACCCGTGATTATGGTCCAGAAGCTATGGCTGTTCGAGAACATGTTTTAAGATTAGTTACAAATTCCTTCAAAAAGCACGGCGGTGAAACAATTGATACCCCAGTTTTTGAGCTTCGAGATGTAAGTCAATTAATTCAAACGATTTGGCTTTATTTATAAGTTTATAGCTAGGCAAAGAGATTCTAATACAACTATTTTATATTGGAATTGGCAGAAAAAAAGCTGCTTTCAGGTATTGATGGGTAAGTACGGCGACGAGGGAGGCAAATTAGTATATGATATTCAAGATCAAGGTGGAGAACTTCTTTCACTGAGATACGATCTCACGGTTTGTTTATTTAGTTTGCCAAACCTTGCTTTTCAGTTTTAAAAATGAACATATAAATGTAAACTCTTAGTCAAGCTTAGTTTTTTTTAAACTACAGGTTCCCTTTGCTCGATATTTGGCAATGAATAAAATTACTAATATCAAACGATATCACATCGCTAAAGTTTATCGTCGAGATCAACCGGTGATGACTCGTGGTCGGTATAGAGAATTTTATCAATGCGTGGGTTTATTGAAATCTTTGAGAATCAATAACTTGTATTTTCTTCAATATTCTCGATCTTTTTCTAGTCGATGGGGCTATTTCAGGATTTTGATATTGCTGGTCAGTATGACCTGATGCTTCCAGAAGCAGAATGTTTGAAGATAATCGACGAAGTTCTAAGTCAACTGGATATCGGAGAAGTTATCATTAAGGTATATAAAAGACGTAGGATTAATTATTACTATCATTTAATTTCATAAGTAAAGTCCCAAAATTTTGTTTTATGCAAATTTAAGGTGATTTTTCTATGCAGCTGAACCATCGTTTAATCCTTGATGGGATTATCTCGACGTGTGGAGCAGGGGAACAACAATTCAAGGCTGTATGTTCATCTATAGACAAACTTGATAAGCTCCCGTGGTTAGAGGTAACGCTGATTTAATTCTAATAGTATTATTAGATTGTGTAGTATTTTTAGAAAGAATATTTTAGGTAGAAGAAGAACTCATCAACGTTAAGGGTCTTCGTAAACAAGATACTGAAAAACTAGCTCAATATGTACGCCTTCGTGGTATGTTTTTAGGTCATCTTTTTTTATTCTGATATTACAACACATTTTCTTATTGGTTTATACAATAAAATAGTAAATTCCAGAGTTCTATCCTGATTTGGATAATATTTCTATGCTAGAAAAATTACTAGAAATTGAAGATCTAGGTCACAACGAAAAGATTAAAAAGGGTGTAGAAGAGTTAAAGGTATAATAATTTTATACGTGAAATTGTATTTGTAGTGTGCTTGCCATATTTCAGTTATTAGAACTTTTAAAAATTTAGATTCTTATTGATTACTGCGCTTTGTATGGTATAAAATCTGTACGCTTCGATCCCTCTTTGGCTCGTGGATTGGACTATTATACAGGAGTTATTTTCGAGGCAATTGTACCAAGTACGCTTTGCCTATTTTTTAAAGAATTGCTAACTTATTACCTACCTGTTGCATTATCCATGATACTGATGAAATTAAGATTTTAGAAGCTTTGTTGAATATACAAGGGGAAGACAATGAAGTAGACGGTCATGGGTTACCTGTAGGTGTTGGATCAGTAGCTGCTGGCGGAAGTTTTGTTTTTCCATATATGTATTTATATTTTCAAAATTAAAGCTTTATTTATCCTAAATATGTTATAATAACTTTACAATGCGTGAGTGGTTTTATGATATAAATACTTATTTTAGGTATGATGAACTTGTTGGTAACTTCATTTCTCCTCCTGGAGATAAAAAAAACAAGGTTAAAAGATCGGATGTTCCTTGTGCAGGATTGTCTTTTGGGATTGAGCGTCTTTTCACTCTTATGGAAGCAAAGATGCAGGTTCATTAACTTCAGATAAATGGCGTATATATGTAACTAATTATCTCTATTATTTAAACGTATAATCTGTTTTAGAATGAAAAACTTCCTATTCGCACTACAGAGACCGAAATTTTTGTCGCATCTGCTCAAAAGAATCTTCTTTCAGAAAGAATGAAGCTTTGCAGAATATTATGGGATGAAGGCTTTAAGGTGCTCTACTTAGAATACATTATTTAGTTATAATTATTTTCAGTTTCATTACATACCTGTTTTAAGAATAGAAACGTTTTTTTACAGGTAGAGATGGCTTACAAAGCAAATCCTAAATTGCTGACACAATTTCAATATTGTGAAGACAAACTGATTCCTTTGGCAATTGTTATAGGTGATAGAGAAGTCAAGGAAGGTATTGTAAAGCTACGCATAGTCAAGACGAGGGAGGAAAAGGTTAGGAGGTCGTATTAAATATGTAATAGTTTTCAATTTAGTAATCAATGTACAACAAAGCGCAAACAGCATTACCTAGTTTAACAGCAGAATCTGCGTTTTTCAGAATAACCACTTTAAAAATTCATGCTCGTAATATTTATAAATATGCATTTTTCGTAATTTACATCTTTATTTTTATCATCCTTATTATGTTAATAGCTGTGAGTTTCTGGAAGATAGGTGATCATTGTCATGGTACAAGGGTTAATATTCATTTATAGCTATATCTTTCAGGATATTCCTTTATCAGAATTGCCTGCAGCAATTCGTTCATCATTGGAAACATTAAAATTGGATTAAGTGTCCAAAATTAGTAGCGCACTATTTCATATTAAATTTTATTCACAGTTATTTTATGTTCTTGAACTGTTTGTATACAAGAATATAGAATTTTTAAAATTTCGTATGTTTGTGCTTTTAATTTTCGTCTTTTTGTTTTATGTATTCCAATTTGTTAAGCAGTGTTTGCATTGTGGTAACTATTCTTTACTTTTGTTATTTTGTCGAAAATTGTTTTGTTGTTGATAAGATTAAACAAATATAAGTGGATGTGATTGTATATGGATGAGTTCGTGTCTCCGCGCACCATACTTACTATTTATGTTATTTTTTGTGTTAAATTTTTTATATAGTCTAATATATCATTAAAGCGAGGGAAGATGTCTATGTCAAAGTCGTCCTACTCGCAATACAATCGTAAGAATTGGGAAGATTCAGATTTTCCTATTCTTTGCCAAACATGTCTCGGCAGTAATCCTTACCTCCGTATGGTTAGTACTTTGATTTTTGCATCCGTTAAACTACATTTAATAGTCAATTTTGCAGATGAAAGACAAGTTTGGCAAGGAATGTAAAATATGTGAACGTCCTTTTACGAACTTTCGTTGGCAACCTGGCAAAGGAGCTCGGTATAAGAACACTGAACTTTGTCAAACATGCAGTAAAGTTAAAAACGTGTGCCAGACATGTATGTTTGATTTGGAATATGGTGAGACTAGTACTATATATAGTTTAACTTTGGTTTATCTAAGAACTGATTTGGATATCAACCAATTTATAGGACTTCCGGTGCAAGTACGTGATGCAGCTTTGCAAATTGCTGATAATTTACCGCGTCAAGGTGCGAACAGGGATTTTTTCCTACAAAATGTGGAACGGTATGTGTTATATTATGTCTTCTGTGAGATTATCATAAAACGTTTTTATTCAGTTCACTTGCCGATGGTGATGGCACTACACCAGCTGGTGCTTTAGCATACACAGGAGAATCTGCTGGAACTGAACTGCTAAAGAAACTTGCCCGTAACACGCCGTATTATAAGAGAAATGCACCACATATATGCTCGTTTTTTGTAAAAGGGGAGTGCAAACGTGGAGAAGAGTGTCCGTATAGGTATGTTGTGAAAAGATTTCGATTATAACGGCATTGCCAATAACATACTGAACTGTTAAATTTAGAATTAATTAGTACAAAATATGTGCTTAATTCAAGTATTAGTTATCGCGCAATAGAAAACAGTTCATATATAGTACACATCTTTTCTTGATACTTTTTTAATGGCTGATTTAACAAATTACATCATTTTAAAAAATTCTAGCATAATGATAATTATGTCTCTGTGCTCGGTAATTGCTTTTATTAACAGGCATGAAAAACCATCAGATCCCGATGACCCATTATCGAATCAGAATATTAAGGACAGATACTATGGAAATAATGACCCAGTTGCTGAAAAAATTATGAATAGAGCAAAGGTTTGCTTATAATTAATCTCAATCTTTTTTATTTTATTAAAGTACTATTTTAGGCAATGCCAACATTGGAACCACCAGTAGATAAGACAGTTACAACTCTTTATATTGGAAATTTGGGACCAGCAGGACAAATTACACAAAAGGACTTGAAGTAATATTTACACGTTTTTGGTTTTATAACAATTTTACCAAATAACACTAACACTTTCTATTGTTCCAGTGACTACTTTTATCAATTTGGTGATATTCGAAGCTTGAGACTGCTTGAGTTAAAGTCTTGTGCATTTATTCAATATACAACGAGAGATGCAGCTGAGTCTGCTGCTGAACGATCGTTTAATAAGTTATTTATAAAGGTAATAGCGTACTAAAATTTATCTATTTTTGAATTGTAATATAAAAATTACATATGTACTATTTGTAGGCCACATTTACCAACTGTTTTTTTAAGGGTAGACGTTTGACCATTAGATGGGGGCAACCGCAAGTACAAAGGCAAGGGGAAGATCAGAGTCGCCCTGTTAATCCAGTGCCATCTCTTCCCAATCGTATGTTAAAATTTTATCTTTTTAGACTATGTTATCATATACAAATATTGTGAAATTTATTTCAGCGTGTCCTGTTCCGGATGATCTTATTCCACCTAGTTCTAAGCGTCCGCGAGTTGATCCCACCAATATTCCTCTACCTCCTGTTCCCCCAACGTTTGCTCCTCCAACGAGATTAGTTGTACCAGATGTTAGACCACCACTACCAACTACAAGTAAGTATATACTGGCTCTAAATTGTTTATATGTTATATAAGATGCTACAAATCATATTATAATTTTTGTAAACTATTAAAAGTATATTTTCAACTCTTTGTTCTAATGAGAAAAGCTGAATACAAAAAGTTATGGTGAATAAAATACATATTAATTTTTTAAGATAATATTACTCTCATCTAAATAAAACCACAAATTAATCCATTTATAAATTTTTTTGTAATATAAATTATTAGCTTTTAATAATTCAGATCAAGGCGGTGTAGGTCCTCCTCGTGGTCCTGGTGTATATTATCCCAGTCAAGATCCACAGAGACTTGGTTCAAAAGGCAATGTTATCGAATAAATATATATGTTGTTTGTCAATTAATCCGAATTTAACTCAGTATGATTTCATTATATAAATGTTGTGACGGGATGTAGCATTCTTCTATTCGAGTTTGAGTAGTCCTACGTTTCCTAATTTTTAGTTTTTATTTATTCTTTTGGCTTTGATCTTATCGCCACATCGTTATTATTTACATTTTCCTTGTATGTATGTCTTAGTTTGTTTTCTTAATAGCGAAGGATATTTAAAAATGTTAATTATGTATGTTGAGTGGTTGTTCTACCAATTGCTAATTGTTCTTTTTCACATTTCATGTGTTTAATTTATTCATTAAAGCACATGAAATCCTGTGAATGTTTTATTTGGGATCATTCCCTTGATATATATCTTTTATTTCTTGGAAATCCTCGAATTTAAGTATATTGGACTGAACAAATTAATCATCTACATTGTACATCAAATTCAAATTAGCAGGAATTTTGGTGTGAATTATGTCATTCTAGTTATGGTTCATCCAGTAACAGTATTGATTACTGGAGCAAATCGTGGCATTGGCTTGGGATTAGTTCATCGTTATCTCGCAATACCTTCTGTTAAATATGTTTTTGCGTGCAGTCGGAACCTCGACAAATCAACAGTCAGTAGTTTGAATTCTAGAATTTTACGACCTTAAACATAACATTTATATATTGAGGACCTCAATTCCATTACTGATCCTCGTCTTACTATTGTTAAAATGGATGTCCAATGTGATGAATCAGTGAAAAGTGCATATAATAAGGAGAGTTACTTTACTCAAATTTGATTATGAAGCAGAAATTGATACTAACGTCTAATCATATTTCCTTTTTAGGTTGATAAGATTGTTGGTAAATTAGGATTAAATGTCCTAGTGAATAACGCAGGTATCTTCGTTCCATATTGGACATCAGGATCTATTCATAGGAATGATATAAACACTTGTTTGGATATAAATGCTACTAGTGTGGCTGTTGTCAGTCAGGAAAGATTTCTCCAAACATCAATTTTATAGATTTGGATACTATTACTTTAACAGTACAACTCAATCAGTGAGCCATAATTTATTTGAAAACAGTCTTTCTTTAGGTTTTCATACCTCTCTTGCGAAAGGCAGCTTCTTCGTTTACAGATGGACATCAATGTGCTCACCACGTTGCTATAGTAAATATCTCTAGTATGTGGGCCTCAATTTCGAAAAATAGTGAAGGATCTGGTGATAGGGGAACATTGGCCTACAAGATGAGTAAGGTACTACTTTGTTATAGCAATCCCTTTTTCTATTCCACTATAATCGAAACTCTAGGCTGCCCTAAACCAGATGGGTAAGACAATGGCTGTAGATCTGTTAAGAGACAATATTATTGTAGCACAATTTTGTCCAGGATGGGTACAGACAGAGATGGGTGGAGAATCTGCTGCTATCACGGTAACTTTGAGATTATGATATCTACGTCAAATGCTGTTTCGTAGTTCCTTTCTATTTCAGGTCGATGAATCAGCATCAGCATTAGTTAACTCTATATCGAAACTGAACATAGAACACAGTGGTGGATACTTCAATCGCCATCTTAACATTATTCCTTTTTAAACAAATAATTTGTTAAGATTTTCCTCACACATAGATAAAATTCTAAAGAATTACAAAGATTAAATCAATATGAATTGCTGGATCGCGCGACAACTCGTAAAATGGAGCCGCGACGCGTTGAAATTTGCACGCTTCTCATTGGTCTACGTGCTCTTGGACTTAAATTGATGAGAGAATAGAACCGGTTACGGTTATATGTCGGACCATACGGGAACGACCAATCCACTCGCCTCAGCGTAATGCTTAGCCATAGCGTTAAGCTAGTCTCCTAAGAGACATTTTAACCGAGCACCTATGACCATCTAGTTAAAAAACCGGCATGGCGGTCGTACTCAGAGGTCTTGCGAGATTTAGGGGAAGGTTCTATCCTTGTATGCTGGACATTAACTGAGCCTTTGATGTTTGGATCTTGGGTTGACATAAATAAAGGTGAGAAGTTCTTTGGAGGTCTAATATACTCTATGGATCTCCCCTTTTAATCAAAATAAAGAAAGAAAGAAAACCAAAGGAAGAAATATACCAGTTTAGGGACTTATCTTTTTCGGTAACGTGGGGCTGTTTTCCTGTGCAAATGAAGTAGAGAGCCGTGTCTGGTGTATGTGGCCGCGGAACTGAAAATACTTATGTATTTATCGTTGTTAAAATCTCAATATATCAAGCATAAAACAACTAATCAGGTAGCGAACTGTTTTTTTTAATCCTTTAGGAATAGGTTGCAGATTTTGTGATCTTTTATGACGGTGTTGTTTTTCTCTGCCCATTCCAACAATATGGCCCATGACGTTAATTGTTTAAGAGAAGCCTTATGTCCCAAGACGAATTGTCCATGCCGAGATCTGGTCAAAGCGACATTCATCCTTTGGCGGTCGTCTAAAAAGTCCGCTCTTTCCAGCGAGAAGTGTGTTCTGGTTGAAAGAAGGATTACCACATCTTTTTCTCTTCCTTGAACCGCGTCGACGGTGGAGAGCTCAATATTGCGTTCTTTTGCAAAACCAGCTATGCGACGATTTTGTTCCCTGTAGAAAGTAATGATTGCTATAGATGTTTGAGGGATGCCTACCTGAAGTAAGCCTTCTACCAAATTTTTGCAAGTTTCCACTTCGCGTTCGTTGTAGGATGATAAACTAGGTGCTTTGACGGATTCACCCACAACATCAATAAAAGCAAAAGGAATTTTCTCATTAGGCAGTCGTAATGCGTCTAAAATAAGTCTTTGTTCCACTTCTGGTGTTCCGCTGTTTAGTGTTCATTGATAACTTAAAATATTAGGAAACTTATTAAGGCGTGGATGCGATCTGAAAGTTGTCATTAACCGTGTGGTCTACACAGCGGTAGAATGGGACAAAATTTCCATGGTTCCTCTAGCTCCTAATATTGCGGCGTGGGATAGGCGGGGGCAACGTACATGCGGTTGGAGCTGATGTACATCGCCTATACACACAAATTGTGACTGATACATTTGATTAGCAATGGCTAAAAATACCGGTTCTGGAATCTGGCTTGCTTCATCACAGATTATAGTGGAAAACTGATCTAAGAAGCCTTCAAAGATTCCGTCCTTACCTGCTGCACTCAGTAGAGATGCCGCAGTGATACAGATGACGGAAGGAGGGCGCTACTCGAACATTAAGCGGATCATTTTAGCTAGTAGCATAGAGCAGTCTCTTTCGCAAAGGAGGTAGTCTTCGCGCTCTTCCTGCGAGAGATAGACAGCACAGTCAGGGTTGAGCAAATAGCTTTCATAGCGTTCTCTTCCCTTGCGAAATTTCTCACAAGTGCCGCGGTCTGTGGGGTCCATAGTACTTCCGTGAGACTCTGCCAGATTTATGAGGACCCTACTCAAGTCTACCTTCGTTACCGGGGCTGATTCCGATGATGCTGATTCTGATACGAACCTTAGCACTGTAAGGCCCCTAAATTCGTCAATCGCTAGCAGCGTCTCTGTGAACTGAGATACTGCGGCGTTTGTCATTGCTGTCATTATTACAAGTTTATGTTTAAGCAAAACATTGCTTCCAGCGATAACCGTTCCTACTACCGTTTTACCTGTTCCAAATGGGACCTGAATAGTAATGATACTTTCCGAATTTAAAGCTCTATCATTGGCTAAATTTGATCTTTCCTGAGTTGCAAGTGCTTACCTTGCATTGTTATCGAACGTATGATTTCCACTGAACTACTTACTATATCAGAGTCGATATTATTTTGATTATTATTACTCATTGACAGATTTCCGTAAATAGTATCAATGATTTCACTTGACTTTGTTACTGCTGAAATTTTACTGTATAGTTCTGTTCGAGATACTGTCTCGTAAGCCGGATCGGCCGACGCTGCACTTTTGCCAAGTTGGATGCATACTTATACTTCTGTGACATCGTCAGTCTTTACTCCTGCCTTGGTTACTGCCGACAGGAAAGGTTTAAAGGTCCATCTTCTGAACTCAACCTGAATGGACAATTTTCGCGTAGAGGGTTCTAATTGAACGTTTAAAACTTTTCCTATCTCCTGAGTGTGGGATCCAATGATCCATACTATGGCCTTTCTGTTTCTGGACCATCCGGCCTCTGACGACATATCTGGAATGACTAGAATCATATGAATAGGGTAACCTCTTAAACTGGGGACTAAGGCCTTTAGCCTGTGCGTTTTCTTGTCTTCAGTTAAGCGAGTAATGGCGGCAATTGTGGAACACGCCACGTTAAACGCTTAGCTCATCTTCTGCCTGGCTAGTTGCTTGTCGACATTATACTGCTGAAAATTAGTCATACGATCCGTGAACCAGCGGTAGTCCAGGGGTGCGATTTTATCCATGTTCAATGGGAGTAACCCTTCCTCGGGATGATAGGGAATGACACCTCGGGCGAATTCCCACAGCGTTTTTAGTGCGGCATGCGACGATGGTGGATCTGAAAACCTGATAGCTGTTGATGAATTTACCCTCATGGAGGCGATCATAATGTCGTCCTCTGTAACGTCTTCCAACTTTCTAATAGCCTTGCATGCTGAAGGAGGAACCGTGACTGCATCTGGTGCACCTTCGAACGCAACCTTGAAGTATCTTATTTTTCCCATTGGCGTTTTCTGTGCAGCAATGACAATCCCAAGACTGTTTTTAGAATGTACTTTCGGTCGAACGATGGCAAACTCCGCTGCTCGAAAAAACAAGCTAGCCTTCTGATCTAAGGAGGCTATCCTAGGTTGACGAGATAACTTTAGTTGTTTAATGGGAGATTTTAATGCTGCTCTATTAGCCTCCACCTTATAGACGTAAATGAGATCTTTGACGCTAATTAGTTCCTTGTCAAAACCTCTATTCCCTGAAACTACGTTGGTTCCAAATTGATCGAGACTAATAAGAAGTAGATCTCTCCGATCGGGACCGAACACGTAAAAGTCCTTACATTCTAAGGTGACGGCCATTCCAGCACCTTTTTCGACTACCTGATATAAAACTGGACGTAGAGGTCCGACTTTAGGAGGCGCTAGGCAAGTGGGAAAACATCCTTTTGACTCCTGTTTACGGGTGTTTTCCGCTAGTGTCGGATTTCTCTGGGTGGAAACCCAATCAATTGCTGCTTGAGATGCTTCACGGAAACGAATAGCGTCTTCGAGACCTGTAACCTCGTAAACGGGAAGAGGGATTCCTAGGCGAGGGGAAAACGAGTGAACTCTGAGAAACAATGTCTGCACGAATTTCTTCTTTGTATATCCAGAGTCAGGAATATGGCGGTATTCTGAAATTGGGTGGTTACTCGTTACTATATCATCGTCTAAGCGGGAAGTGTAATATCTGTCACGTGGGTTCACGAGGTGCCCCCACGGGTGGCGGATCTATGAATGGGTGATAAAAGTTATTTGGTGTGTCGCTGGGCAAGTTGCTCAGGAAATCGTCAGCTTGTTTTGATCCTACCTGCTCTGGTCTTACCCGTTTCCTGTTTGGATTCTGGTGAATAGGCATAGGCTTCTTCGGACCATTTGTTCCAGTGATTTCAGCGAAGCTTTTGTTTATTAAGATTTGTGAAGGGATAACAATCCCGGCAGTGAGAGAGGATTTAAGACTAGAAGAGGAGAGTTTTTTGGTCACCTTACTTAAGGCTGACGTCGCAACGTCCGTAGGATTTTCCCGGGGTGGCGTTGACTTGTCGGTGTTATCTATGGTTTCGTCCTTGGTCATCGTTGAAAAGACTAGTCGCAGTTGGCGTCTGGAAGAATTATTATATTGTGTAACCTTCATAGTAATCAACCTAATTATTTCGAGAAACACGCATTCAACATGAACTGAACCGAACCGAACAATGGGCAACGAAAACCGAACTCATGAAAAAAAACAACAAATTTAGCAGAAAACTGAACGAATAAAACATGCATGGATAAGGAATTAAATTGCACAAACAGTATTAAAAACGAAATGATACTAGCAACAACACATGCAGACAAAAATATAGTGTAAGAACTCAGAAAGGTTAGTTGTGTTCGTCACAAGGAGTGAGTTCTGGATCGTAAAAAGTGGCCATGCTGTGCTTCGCTTCGCTTTTTTTTCTGAAAAAGGTTCTTGTGTTATAGTGTGCTGGTAACCTATTTTGTCGACGTCTAAAGCTTCGATTGAAGCCAACGTTTTGGTTTCCTCTTCGGTTAAGCTGGGTTGAGTGAACGCGGACCCTGTAATGGAGAAGCATTTTTTAACCTGATTCTTGTGGACTATCTTAGGTGTCGACTGAGGGGCTGATATACTAACTATCGTCAGGTGGGGGTGCTGAATCTCGATCACTCTGAACTGCCCGAGCCAGGGAAGACAGAGTTTTCTCGATAACCCTTTTTTGTGATTAAAATCGCGCAAAAATACTATGTCGCCGACTTTAACCGATAAGGGCTTAAGGTAGTACTTATCGTACTGTCTCTTCATTTTGTCTCGTTGAGCTTCACTATACAGTGCAGCGGCTTCCCATGCGTTGTGCAGAGACGCGATCAAACACTCCTTATATGTTGAGTCGTCGGTGCTCAGATCCGGGAAGTGCGTTTCCTTGTGTTGCTTGACAACTAAATCGATGTGAAACGCTGGGTCCCTACCGAACATTATAAAAAACGGTGTATTGTTGGTATTGCTGTGGACCGTCGTATTGTATGCGAATGTGACGGCCGCAAGGAAACTATCCCAATATGCTTGGTTATCGCTGACGTATACGCGTAACATAGAATGGAAAGTTTCGAATACGCGCTCACACGCTCCGTTGCCCTCGTGATGATAAGGTGTTGTAAAGTGGTGATGAATCTGTAAGAGTTTTCCTATTTCTGTAATAAGAGAACTATGGTTATAAGATGCGTTGTCAGAGATAAGCTGAGTCATGACTCCGTATTTTAAAATGCAATCGCAAACGATGACGGTAGAAACTTCTAAAGCTGTGCAATTTTTGATCGGGGTTGCTATAATGAATTTAGAGAAGTGATCTATCATGCACACGATATACTCGTTACCTTCTTCCGTTTTGTGGATTGGACCAGTTAGATCAAAATATACTTTATCAAAAATAGTATTCGTAATGACTGGGATTAACTTCTCTCTATTTGCGGGGTTATTACGCTTTCTCTGGCAAGGAACTCATGACCTCACCAGATTAAACAGCTCTTGTTTCATATTAGGCCAAAAGTATTTTCTCGATATTTTACTAAATGTTTTTTGCCAATTAAAATGCCCTCCTGAAATAGAGTTACTATGGAATGCTAAAAAAATGGGTTCTTTAAGTTTCATCAGTACGTACAATTGTTATAACCTGTCAACCTGGTCGCTCTACGGGTTTTCATACTCTGTAGAGGCATCCATTCTTCTCAATACAACATTTTTCGGCTTCGAAAAGCAACTCTTTCTTTTGTTCTGTGTTAAAATCATCTGGAAATTGTCCACATTCTATGACAGTCATTAGTCTACTGCAGTGTAAATCTCTTTTTTGCTCTTCCAGAATATCATAAGGCTTTATAGCTGTGAGGTTGTTAGCATAAATTACGGTAGGCTGAAATGATAGTAGGGGTTTTTGCGAAAGGCAAACTGGAAACTCGATGATGTCTTCCGATTCAGGGGTATTATCCACAAACCGCACTTTCTTATTTTCTGCTCTCGATAGACAATCGGCTATTACATTAGATGACCCTTTTAAATACTCAATAGATACGTCATAGCTCTGTAATTCTATAATCCACCTTGCCAAATTATCGTGCGTCTTTTTATGTTTTAGGAGAAATGTCAACGGCTTATGGTCGGACAGTATTTTTGTATGTTGGCCATAAATCGTACTTTTGAAAAATCGCAGGCTGCTTATCATCGCGAATAGTTCAATATGGGTTGCACTCCATTTCTGTTGTGATTCTGATAATGTTTTGCTAAAGTAGCCCATCGCATTTAACTCTTTACTACCCTTCTCTTTGTACTGCAGAAGCGCCGCTCCTACTGCTTTTTGACTCCCATCCGTGTGAAGAATAAAAGTGTCGTTCTTAGGAAAGGCCAAGCATGGCGGAGATAATAGAAAATCTCTGATACGAATAAACGCCTCTTCCTGAGTACTACCCCAGCTGAACTTAGCTTTATCTTTCATAAGCTCATAAAGGGGAGCCGCTGTAATTGCGAAATTTTTCACAGATTTCCTATAGAAGTTGACCATACATACGAATGATTTTACCTCCTTCGCTGTCTTTGGTCTAGGGGAGTTGGTTATGGCTTCAATATTCTGTCTAGTCACCCTTTGTAGTCATTTTTTACTCTTTAATTTTATGCAGGCGTTTTAAACGTATTTTATATGCTACCTTGAGAACTCTGTTGTAATTGTTCACTGTGCTATATATCACATTACATTATCTAAGATAAAGTATCTTAAGCCCCAGTCTACTGTAAACCCTTCTGCGTGTCTGACCACCCGCGATCCGTTGCCTGCGCTCTGCTCAAGCGAGCGGCTCAAAAGGGGCGTGGTTTACGAGTTGTTGCGTTACCCGTAACATCACATGAGAGGTAACTGTTAATTATAGGGGGAGGATCGAACAGAACAAGGTATAGCTGATCTTTTGTAGCTAGAAGTAGCCAAATCGTCCCCAAGACTTGGTTACTCTAACGTTCACTGTTTTTAGATTAATACACAATAAGCCCTTAGGTTCACTAACTAAAGAGCTAAACTTTTATTTCAATCATCTCACAAATCTCACAACAAACATGGTGTAACCCGTGCTGATACCAATGTTATTAATGTGAATAATTATGCAAATGGGCCAGTGTTAGGAAGATCTATTAATGGAAAGGCAAAAAGCTGCAAAAGCAACATGAAGATGTAATTATATGTAAGGTAAATATTTACAGAATTTTCAACAAAAGGATAAACAAATGAGCTATTAGTTATTTGGGGAAGAATTTTACGAGTCAAGTTTGGCATAACGCATCCCATTTCTATATTCTGCTTCATTGTTACTTGAAGCTTGTAGATCTTGGCTCTGCCATTCTTGTCCAAATCCCAAGCCTCTTATTTCAACCTCGTTTCCTGAAACTAAAGCAAAGCATTGGAGTGGCCTATATATGATCTCGTAATAGAGGTAAGTAAACAAATGCAGAGCTCTTGGAAATAAGTAATAAGCTTATCAAACCATATGCGGGATTTTCAAATGCCACAGAAGGCTGGTTGATAGGTGCTTGACGACGGACGAGCTTTCCGAAAGGTGCAGGGAGGTCTCGGCGCCGACCAAGGTAGATGATTCCTAGAAATGTATTAACGTAATAGGCTTCTTATTAAAGTGAGGAAGTGCTGATTTTAGCTAATTATGGTGAACTAACCAACGGTGACAAATCCACATGCTAAAAGTAGCACAATAATGTAAAAGGCAGATGACACTCCGGATGACTTTTTAATGTCTAAAAAGTTGAGAATAAAACAAATGGTACTATGAAGAATGACAAATTGTAGGTCACTAACTATTGTTCGCAGTCGATATATCTAGATACACAAATGGACTATGTCCAAATGCGTTCGCAGATATCACTCCCACTTCGTAGAGAGCATCTGGCTCGACCAACAATTCAACGGTTCGAGACGTCACGTTTTCAACCTTAAGTTTAAAGTCGTACTACTCATACGTATCAGCTTAAATATAAATTTAAAACCGATAGAATAATCATCCTATTATCCTTATTTATAACAAAGAGTTACCATATACTGATCGTCATCCTTTTTTTTGTAATACACAGCATAATAAATATAGGAATCATCGGCAGAAGGATCCTTCCATTTCAACTGAAACTCTAGATCTTAAATTATGAATTATGTATTATCGGTGAAATTGTAAATTCATTTGGCTATATGGATTTGAATCTAGCTTACCTTGATTTTTCCATTCTCAGGAACTTCATAAACAATGTTATTAACTGGCTGGGGGCTATGTTCATGGCCACGCACAAAGCATCCCATTATGGAAACAGCATAGGAATGGCATTCATTATCCGCAGAAACAACGTCGCCTATAACTTTTCTTTGACAATACGAATAATTGTATAAAATGTTAAATATTTTTTCTCACCTGAACAATACCGGAGACATTTTCCAGGTACCCCTTGACTAGCACAACAATCACTGTGATCGTGAACATCAGAAGCGCAGCTGAGTAATGAAGTAGCATACTGTGAACAGTCGCCAACCGATGGTGCCTAAACCTTTTATCAAAATGGTGGTATCACTTTGATGATTTCATATTAACTCTACCTTTCCAATAGTGCATGCCTGTAGACATTCACCATCTATCTTCTTATCTTCACAACAAGATATAATAAGACGAGGATTAACAGGTAGAAGCTTTTTGGAGATTATTAACTAAAACCCATATATAATCATGTACACAATAATAAAGTAAATAGTAGAAAACTATAGATTACGCTCAATAGTAGTATTTCTCTAAGTTCATACTAGCCTCAGATTTAGTTGTTGAGCGTACACCATCATTTTCAGCAATACAACTATAAATTCCTGCACGTCCAGTAACGTTACGTATCTAAAATGAATAGAAGTTGTTAAGAAAATAACTTCACGATTATTGTAATGAATATTGCTTACATGTAAAATAGCCTTATATGTGTTAATTGCAGTAAGTTGAATCTTAAATTCATCTATGACCTTCTCTTGATCCTTTTCGAATCGAATAGTGGGAGTTGGAAAACCCTTTAAAAGCAATTATCTTTTATTTATATGAGCGAGCAATGAAAAATCGCATAGTAAAAATTTGAGTTGCTATGTGAAAGTAACAAACCACTACTTCACAGATGAGATCTGCTGATTTGTCGTCAAATACCCGCACCTTCTTCCGAAGCATGTTGACAAATGGACCAACTATAGCGAAACCAGATAGCATTTAAAAAATTAGAATCGGAATTTAATAAGATAAGATAAACTAAAATACCGAGTTTTCTACTTACATTTAACTTGTATATGGCGCATGGCGATGTTTTGCCTGCCATCAGTGTCAGTCACTGCACATCTTACTGGTTCCATAGATGAGTTTGAAGAAGTTTCTATTGTTAAGAATACCCAGGGTATACCATGATCATTATGCTCCTATAATGTATATTCACTTACTTATAAATACAAAAATTCGTGTTTGGTTCTATCACTTACAGTATGTGCTCCTGAAGTGAGATCTATATTCAAATGTCCTCTAGTGACATCTGCTGTAACTGAGCAGTTTATTAAGATTTTTTCGCCTGGGTTGTATATGCCGTCATCTTTATCCGGGATCAGTCTTATTACTGGTTCAGGTAGTCCGTAAGAATCTGAAACAACAAGTTTAATGGGGATGGAAAAGCGGCGTAAAGTAAATACATCAATACTTTATTTTACCTGAATGAGCTAGTATAGTGATTACCGATGAACTCTTGCTTGTTTTATTCATTTCAGTACATGTTACATAAACTGAATACAATGCATCATGACGAAGATCTTTGAGTACCACCCACGAATTATTAGTAGTGAGCTGGAAGCACATAATTATTACCTCATCGAAAATGTTATAATTTTTAAAAGGCTTCACAAACCGCTGTCCACTGTTTAGTTTTATCCGAATCCACATAATACAGAGTGTATTGTAGTTTTCCTTCTATATAATTTCCATCTCTTCTCTTGATAACTGGATTCCATGTCACGTTTACGCTATTTCCGAAATTCCACACAATTTTAATCCCTTCTGGGGCTTTCGGGGTATCACCATCTATGACTAAAACTGAATATTTCTAATTTTTGGACAAACATAATTGGTAAACAAAATGTTTAAAAGTATATTTATGGTACGAAAACGGCTGACAAACTGACGTTTTCTTGGTAGAGTGGTGAATGTAACACTGAAGGATGGTGGACCGGCCCCTATTTCATTAAATGCTATAACTTTGGCATGGTACTCAGTGGACGGAGACAAGTTGTCAAAGTGGATGGAATCCTTTGTTACATTCGAATTGTTTACCATACTGTTTCCGGCCAGTAGCTATAGAATAACTTTTTAATAATACAAGTTATTTCTATATTTCTTAAAAAGCTTAAATGTTTGGATTTATACGATTTTCCAGTTCGTAATATAACGAGACTTTAAGTGATAACGCACCTCAATATTATACATAGTTATTCCTAGATCTAAATCATCCCAGGAAAGCGTTGCAGAATCGCTCTCTATCTGTGTCACTTTCAGATTGCGAACAGAAAGTGGTAGACCACGCTGGTCACCAGAAAAGCATGTATTTAAGATGTGGATTTCGAGAAAACATTCATCAGGCACCTAGAGTGAATTATATAGGTTTATTAAACTTGAAATATTATGATTTTTTAGAATGTATAGTGAATTCTAAAACTCAATTATTAATTGGTCATTTGGTAAAAAATAATAAATTTTTCGTGCAGTCTACAAAACAGTATCAGCTCAACCAATATAATTCTTTCTTTGTCCTTTAAATTCTGGTAGCCATTTCCGCTCCAAATAGATTTTTAGAATTTACGTACAGTACCAGAATTTGCAAACTTATGAAATCGAAAGGCAGACAAATATACAATCGATAAATAGTACCTGAAAAGGATGCCGACAACCTGTAATGCATTGTTTTGGAAGGCGTTCTTCCTCACAACACTTTGAGTAGTCATATCCAGCAGCAGCGCATTGCACCCATTTGTTTAACTCTCCTAAAGAAATACTTTTATATCATGATAGTGATATATTCTCAGTTATTTATGAAAAATAACTAGTACTAATTATATAAACTTTTTTAATCATAAAAACGCTCACCACGACAATCCTCAGAAAGAGAGGCATTATAGTAACAGAACTGCATACATCTCTCGGTTACATTTTGTTGCATACAACAGGTCTGGAAGTCTGCGTCAGAATGTACAGATTCTGAAAAATAAAGCATATAGCTGAACCAGTCAATGTGAAAAACAAATAATTGACGGAAATATAAAAATAAACCTTTTTGGCAACAATAGGCTTCATCTTCAACATCTGTACAGCTATATCCCGTTGGACATGGATTAAAAGCATTACAAAGGAATGGCCGTTCCTCTGAGAATAATATTAAAATAGATAATACCTCATTAGTAAAAATTAGGGAGAAAGAATATTATATCTAAGTGATTCACCAGATATAAGAAGAGGTTCTCCTATTTTACAAATCCCGGTACCAACTGGTCTAGTAGAGAAAAGAATGGCTGTAGAAGGTAAAGATGTGCCTTTGGCAGAATTCGATTGAACAGAAACAGAGTATTCGCTATCGGAATCGAGACCGATCTCAGTATGAGGTGAAACTGCATTGTGAACCTTGAAAATAGATATTTATAAATACAATACAAAATTTATATTTGAAATATCTATTGTAATAGTTGAAATTGGTTATTATATAACATTATAAGAAAAATATTGTTGAAAATATACGGAAAGAAAGTCATATACACCTGTCTTACAGCGGCTCCATGTTCACTTTTCCTTATAAAGAGAGTATAAGTTTCAACAAGATGTGCGTTGGCTTCTGGTTCCTCCCAAACCATTACTGCCGATGTTTCAGTAATTGAATGAACAGAAACGTTTACTGGTGCGGAAGGATGCGATTCTACAATTTCATTAATCATAAAACCGATTAAATATTTTAAAGCACAAAAACTAAAAATTTGTGTTGGGTACCCTTATTAAATTGAGTGAGCTTTATTTATATCTAACCATATCCTTCTCGAAGACACTGATAGATAGCTTGAAGATCAAGGTTAAGGCAAAGAACAGAATGCACTCCGAGAGGTGCTGTAGAGCCAGAACAGATTTTTAGGCAATCACTTTGAACTCCTTTTCGTATGCAACAATCTGTATGGTTCCGCTGATCAGCTATGCATGGGGAAACCTGTGAAAAAACATTCAGATTTCGTATCAGTTAGACTCTTGAAAGTAACAATTTTTATTAATGCTTATCTTAATCTAATTTTAAAAATTTTAATTATACAGTGAATTTGCAAAGTTACATGGGTTTCTATAATTCTTAAATTTAGTAATTCTAGTAAACATATATTTGCCCTTAAACTAGTTAAAGTATTTTTTTAAACAGTAATAGTTATATTCTCGTGTTTTTCTAATTATTTTCAATAGTACCCGTGGCATAACTTAGTTTCAAGTAGTAAAGATTTAGACCACATAATTACGCATTAATATCCAATATAACTATTTAATATATAGTATAACAAAATATTCTAATGGATTAGGATGGATAGGAAAGTCTTACTTTTGGCCATTCGCTTCTGCAAGTTGTAGCAATGGAAATTGTAGCAAAAGCGCTAGGATCAACTTCAACATTGCACATCTTAGAGGAGCAGTAAGAGGATACAACATTCTCTTTGCAACACTCTAGAATCATTCGTGATTAAAAAGACGATGATATTACAATTAAAAGTATGAGGGATACGAGACTTTGACAGGACTTACGCATAGCATCAGGAATACTGCCATTGTTCTTAACTTTATGAACATTAGTTGAGGCAATATTCCTTATACTAGGAACGCTAGTTCCATATTCGTTGCGAGCAGTAACGTACACGATATAACGAGTAGCAGATCGAAGATCAGAAATTGTCTGACAGGTGCTCGTAGTATTAATCTGCAACTGTAAGATACATAGCTTAAGTTATATTTAAGTGTATAAAAATATATATAATCAATTAGTACCCACTAAACACGATATTTAAGAAATATAGAATAGTTGTGGCCATAAAAGTACGTCTATACATAAGCAATACATTTTTATTCCAATTTCTGAACTTAATTGTCCCCGAATCCCCGCGCGTTATTTGGGTAGAAAATCATGGAGTCAAGGCCTCGTTGTAATCATTCGAAAAAATAGCACAACGTCGCCACACGGTCTAATACCACAATACGATTCCAATTTAAAATTAATGAACTAGAATTTTAATGCATGAATTTAAAATAACAATAGCACATTTAATTTTGTTACATTATAGTATTTTATATGCAGGTTTTCTTAAGCTATAAAATTCCACTAATGGAAAGAAAATATTAAGTTGTGCCCTCCTCCTCAATAATAGAGTAAACTGAAATTCACTTAGAAATGTATTAAATTACAATTTACAACAATTTTAATTACCACTAAAATAGGTAAACTAGAGGAAACTCAAAAGTTACTGACCTGTTGAAAGTTAAATTCTCTAATGATACTGGAATTACTTCCTTCGTCGCGCGTCATCACAATGGCTCGTTTTCTTCGTACACTTATGACTTTCATGATCTGATAAGTCTTTAATTAGTAAATCAAATTAATTATTGAGAGGAAAAAACAAAAATGGTCCAATATATCATAGTCTCACTGTTTAATGTATAATTTTACTGAATTTGAAAATGAATTAATACCATGCAGTCTTGATGTAACCAATCTTTTTCTTTAAAGTTTTAGAGGCTAAAAAAAGACAAAAATTTCGAAGAAAATATACAGAAATCGCAGACCTCTTCAATTTCTGCTATATTTGCGCCTCCAGGAATAGTCAGTTGCTGTAAACCCTTCATGTGTGATTCCCTCTTAATACTTGCGATTGATTCAAACAATATATATATATATGAAAGAATAGAACAATTTAATCAATAGTAACAAACCAGTGCTCCA
This sequence comes from Heterorhabditis bacteriophora, assembly GCA_964036235.1. Lineage (NCBI taxonomy): Eukaryota > Metazoa > Nematoda > Chromadorea > Rhabditida > Heterorhabditidae > Heterorhabditis > Heterorhabditis bacteriophora. Next base: position 4,200,561 of record OZ038429.1, read on the forward strand.
TCAGCAAAACGTCTAGCTCGTACCCGTGGAGCCTCCGGTATGTTTTCATTTTCCACGTCAGAGTAATCTGCATCGTCAATGTCACCAAAATCAGAGTAGTCACTATTCAGGAGAGGAATTCCACTGGAATGTCTAACGTCTATTACAGTTCTTTTTATAAATATAATCTTGTAAGACTTACAGTTCTCCAGTCATCAGTGGAAAGTTTGGTATTTCCTTATAGAAGACAGTGTAGTCAACGACCGGGAAGTTCTTGTTTGATTCATGAACTACTGGCGGTCGCCAGCACACACTTAGCTTATCGTGCTCTACAGCGTTCACTGTCACTTCGTCTGGTGGATCAGGGTACGGAACTGTAGAACGAACTTTCATTTAAAAAATCATTTCCACTACTCAATTTAAGAAATTGTTTATGTCCTAAACATACTTTAAACCAAAAGAAAAATATTGGTTAAATGCATTTAAGTATGGGCAACTTAAATATTCTTTTGCTTTCCTATAAAACCGCATGATGGTTAATTTAGACATTCCAGTATGAGAAAGTAATGAGGTCTAACTGAAATTGGTGCCAACTTTACATGGATAATATAAATATCTCCTTATAAAGCAGGTTTTACAGGTGTGGCCATTGATTATGCGCACAGTTCAGTAATTAAAAACCGTTATCTTAAAGTATAAGCGCAGTGATTACTGTGACAGAAAACTAGGAGTAAAAATCGAAAATTTAGTGAAAACATGGGAAATTATAAATCATTCTGGTAGCCTTGATATTATCTATATTAAATTATACTATAGATCCGATAAAATAATTTCAAAATATAGGTCCTTCTCATAAATAGGACCCATGGTGAATCTTGCGGTACTAAGGAATGCACTTTACAAATCATTAGTATCATGAGTCCATTTTCTCATCCTTATTGGCTTTTAATGTATCTTCAATATTTATCTAATGAGCATATGGAGAGGGAGTTTAACTAAAAGTAAGATCTGAAAGTAACAGGGACATGGACGAGTTTGAATGAGAATATTCACAAAAACTAATAGTTTTCTAAATACCACCATACCTCTGAAATTCCCTCATTTCTAGCCAACTGCATGCATGACACGAATACGATACAAATACATTTATTCAAGCAAGCCAAACAATGATATTGGAGGTATGGTGGATGCCAAGTTCCTAATTTTCATCAGAACTTGATTCACAGTTAAGTAATCTATTATATTAATTTCAAACCTAGGTTTAAAAAGGAAATAATTTGTAACTATTCATATGAACTTATAGTATATATACACCAATCATGTATACCCGACGTTTGTGATCAAACAGAGCTCTTAGGTCCTCGTGTAGTTGGATTACTACTATCTAGTCTAACCAGTGCCTATACCCATCAAACGTTTAGAAATTCTACTTTTTGTTATAAAGTGGATATCAAAACTAAATCATCTTGCGAAAAAATTTAACAACATAGGAAAAGAAATCTGAAAAGCAAATGAGGGCAACGGTATCAAATATACTACTAGGAAACCCATGTTACTTTAAATTCGCACACAGAACTATAACACGTGCAACATGCAAACGAATCGCTTAAACGATTACCAAATCCTACCCATGTCCCTTTCTGCTCTGTTTTACATTCGAGTAATCGGAAAGGGGCATATTCGATCGCGACAGGAAATGTTCTAGTGGAGGATTGGTCAACATACGGTAGGCTCTGTTGTAGCACTCGAAGATCTCGGGCAGATAGTATAGACACAGCCGATGAGAACGACGTAACATCTGTAATTAATCAAAAATGCCATTCAATAAAACAAATAATTAGAGCTCGAGAAAATCAAGCTTAAAAGTCAAGACCAGACCTATAAATACATTATTACCTGAAAGTCTCCAGAGCAAAAGTCGTAACAAAAGCTAGGCACCAACTGCGTTTTGCAGCAGTGGACATGGCTACGATTACCATTATCTGTTGCACACGACAGGAAGTTCTTGTAGTCGTCAGTTTTACAGCTAAATTTGGCACAATAAGTAATGTATATTATTCCCATTATTTACTATTTCTAAGTCTCACCTAGTTGGATCAAAATGATGTTCACCCATTTCATTAGGTTTACACATAGCTCTGCAGAGCGGTGAAATTCCTTTCTTTTGGCAGCATTCCGAATGATCATAAGATATATTCTCATGGAATCCTCCCTTCAGTCCAGATTCTAAACGACGAAAACATATATCAACAATTACTTTTTCCTAGATATGACAGGTAGTAAGAACACTTAGATTTCCTTGTATGAAGTTAGTTCCTAATACGGTAATTAGGAAATATTGCAAGTTTATAGTTGTAATAGTCCGAATACATACCGATAACTTCAACTTTGAACTCTAGAAGCTCTGATTGGTTTTCTATCTGACATTTGTATTGGCCGGAGTCTTCAAAGGTAAGATTTCTCAAAATAAGTGTGAATTCTTCTCGCGAACACGCACAGCACTGATTGTCGACACATGCAGTGCCGGATTGACACGGTGTAGAGTCGTCACAAATACCCGAGCAGCCTGTAATAGACCATATAATTAACAAATATAGCAAATCCTAGTTTAAGCTCAATTACTTCTCTTATTTAGTATTTGCTGCCGTATTTAAGGCAATCGCTCATGGAATACATTTTTGCGAAATGGGTCATCTACACTCATCGAAGTAATTTCATCATATATGAACCCCATGACAAAAAGGTACCATCAATAATTATTCAGAAAGTGCACAAGACGCTCAGCAAAATGAATGGTAGCATGCCCTTTGCGAGAAATGAGTAAACGACGAAGTCACAAACAAGATCGATTGGAAGTGATGGCAAACGAAGAAAAACAATGGTATTTTTTAACAGTAATAATAGTTTTACAGTTATGCAACTTACCTTTCTCATAATCGACATCTACTTTGTGGTGCAATTTATATGATTTTTCGTCGATTGAGGGCGACTTTATAAATTGAGTACCATTAAAAAGTAGGTAATCATCCTTGTACCAAACTACCTGTAATAAAGCTATTCACATACTAAACTTAATCTTTAACTATCTTTTTGCTAAAAATATGAATCTACTAATCTCTTTTTTATTATATGCTACTATGAAAATTGCGATTAATATTACTAAACAATAATTAAGCATGGCATCTATTTCAGGTTTAACAGTAGCTATACCAAAATGACCTATGGCTATATAACCATATTGGCGCTAAGAAATTAAAAAGTAAGAACTAAAGTAAACATTAATCCCATTACTCAAATGTATTTTAATCTGTCGCGAAACAATTTTAAATTCTTAATTTTACTGCTACGTCATTACAAGACAGAAAACAGCTTAGTGTCACCTTAAAAAATTAAATGGATAAGGTGGGATATTGAAGTTAAAAATAAAATACGAAAATTAAAATATAGTAATTTATACTATAATCGAATTAAGATGTTCCTAAAAACCATTCTTCTTAATTCTTAAAAACACCATGAGGACAGTTAATGAGATTAGCCGGATAATAAAATGTAATTTTTTTATGCTAACACTACTACATTTTTCACGGAATTATTAGCGTAGCAAAATATTTAGTAGTTGAGCATAAATCAGTTCACAAGAAAAGTACCTACTGAATTCGAATTAACTTTGAAATATCACAATTAGAATACAATGTATATAAGCTAGGCTTAGTAATATGAGTGCGTTTATAATTATCTCGACGTTGAAAGGTCATATTGATTTAATCTAAAAATTTACGCTGTAGTTAGTTTATTCAATAGAGTTGTCGGGCAGAAAACACCATTTTCTGTAAACTGTTAAGGAAATGGATACATATAACAACGAAGAAAGAAGGATAAAAAGTGATGAACTCACATTTGGAGAACATGTATTAAGTGCGCACATGAGCTGCGTGGCAAAACCCTGAATGACAGTGAGAGATCCCTCATCGTCAGTCGTTAGATGCAAGTCTTCGCTCTCTACAAGAGCTGCCAGAAGAACAAGAAATAATGGGCTACCAAACGGGCGCATCGCCCCAAATATCTGTGTAGAACCAGTGACAGAATACAAAACGGCTAGACGTACAAACACGGTTACTGCGACTTTCACTAGTAGCGGCAGAAGACCGTGCACGATCGATCCACCTGTTCGAAACAAGTTTGTAGATATCAGAGTTGAAAATATCATAAAAAACGGAAAGCCATCTACCATTAAAAAGATAGGGCATGATTATGTAGATATAAAATAAGGATTCAGATAGACTAAAACATAACTAGGATTTTATGTAAAATAATAATAACTAATTTAGCAAAAAGGCAAAATAAAATCGACTTTTTGCAAGCAAGAAATACAATTACTCTTTAAAACAGTGATGATTTGTGCAGTAAAGCAGTCATTGAATTGTTATCGTGCTTATGAGAAATAATTAGTCAAAAATAAAGTTAAATATATCATGGTACATCTGGAAAGAATGCAAATACATTAATAATGTGTGGAAATAAATGACTTAATAAGTGTATCTAATAACAAATTCGGATTTCAAAAATAGCTTTATTGCAATCTAGATCGATGGCAGCGGTTAGTGACCGACCCTTCAGCGTAGTAAAGGCCTTGATACCCAAAGAGAGGCGGAGCCTTCGAGGGGCACAATTATGAAGGACGGAGACAAATGACTTCGAAACGATTGATAGGACAACAGAAGAAAAGTGAACGCCTGAAGATGGAAATTGAAGTATTTCTCTGCAATTATCCATCAGCTGTGTGAGCAGCTGTACGTATTAGCAAATCCAGATTAGTGGGTAACCATGAGTATCAAAACAACGTCAGGTGATAGCATTACCAATGAAGTTACTGGATTTTCAAAGAAACTAAGCAAGGTGCTGTCATATTGCTCAATAAAATAACTATAGATATCAACAAATAAAAATACCATATCAAAACATAGGTACGAAGAGAAAAGGGAAAAAAGGTGAGGAATGCGAAGGTGAGAGAATCCATACTAAATTACTCCTAATTAATTAGAACACTACAATATGAACAAGTAAATAATGCCGAATCTTAGAAATGGATGAAATTATGCGTTGAGATTTGAAATATTGATACTCTAAAGAAAACGAATCTTTTTTTGAGCAAATAAACATAAATAGTGCTCGATTCACGTTTACTCAGTTGGTGTTATTTTAGTATCCGCATATGAACAAAATTTGTGAAAAACAAATCAATATAGCATATTTCATGTCCATCTGAAAAATGCTTGTACTTTTATGCTACGTTTACCATTAAAAACACATTTGATAAGTATGTTTGAAAATAGCTGGACTGACAGCTGCCTGAATTTTTCCGATCAAAAATTTAGTGGTGTAGCAAAATGAATGAATGGCGCCGCCGGACAAGACTTGTTGTCAAAATAGAACTCCCATTCGTTAGAGCATATTTCAAGTTTAGCTCATAAAGTTTAAAAATATATTTTATATACAATTTAAAAACAAAAGAAATGGGTGGTTATATATAGTTATAGCAGAGTATGATAGTTAATATGTAATTAGTAAGTAGTAGCATTTGATTCGATAAACGTCAAACACACAGTACTATATTGATCAAATAGTGCATAACAAGTGGTACTCGTCAACAGTTTCAATAACAGAAAAACGCGCTGGAGGTCATTGAAGTAAAGTGAACACGAATAGAAAACATATGATAAGACAAACTAGCTAATATTTAATAACTTATTCTAATATGCATATTTACCGGCTCTATGCAAGCATTTCCACAACGGTTATCAAGTGAATAAATTGGTATGCGCGCGTGTTAGAAAGTAACTTGGAAAGTAGAGCTAAGAGCGGAATGGACTGCAGTGAGTTGTTTACGCGACGGCCGAATGACGATAATCTGTGGTATTACATATATCAGACACCATGAAAGCTTCTGCTGATAATTTGTTATATTTCCACTTCCCTGAGAAAATTTTTAAATATCTATGGTTGCAAATTTACTACTCAAATACTCTACAAAATTAACCAAGATTCATGCCTCTATGACAATCCTATTTGCTCATCTCTATCATTAAGTACAATATTACTGTCTAAAATTTCAACATAACACTTGATTAGTCATGTTTTGATTGTGGATGTAATACCTTCTTGTGCCAATGACGATAGATGGGTTAGAAATATTAACTAGCATTGTTCGCAGTTTTTTTTCTTTAAATTGCCATACATTTTTTCAATTAACTTTACAACAACAAATAATTAGCAAATTATATCACAAGAAAATATTAAACACAAAACTTATACCGGTCATAAATACCTTGTTTCGTTCATCACTACAATTTCTAATAATAATAAAAAAGGGAAAACTTATTATAGTAGATATTGGCATTGGAATAAATAAACACGGATATAGTAGTTAATGAAAATAAGTAAAAATTATTTCCTTCTAGGTGAACAATGGAAAATGCACTTCTTAACATTAGTGTATGCAAATCTAAATTTAAAAACTTCGGTATAACCAAGAGACTAATTATTAATCTAAAAGTATTTGATTAACAAGTTTCATTAAGGTTTTAATGATACGGGAAGTGGTGACGGTTATGAAAACGAATATACACAAATGTCTACAAATCCGTAAAATAATTCGTTAGTGTACGTATTTTTTTGTACTTAATCATGCTGTAGTTTGAAATACTGTTTTGATCTATATAATTAACTACCACTCGAAATTTTATAATATATACGAGGCAAATTATATCCTTAGATAAGGAAAGATATAGCCAAAAATCCCACATGATTTACGCTCTAATATCGCTACGAAAGTTTAAGTAGACGAAAAAGTATGAAAAATAGAAACAGTTATTTTAATACCAAATTTTTCTGAAACTCGGTTTAAGCCTATGCAATAATGATTGGTAAAACATTTACGAGAATGAAAACGATAATAGTACGATTATACGTGTGGTGAAGTTTAAAATTCATGCGAAATCAATTTAATTTCGTCAAAGGTCGCGCAGATTTTGAATGTGAGTTGAGAGATACTTTCTGTAGATTACAACACTCTTTCGACGATCCATCATTTTTTAAAACGAATTGAATGCATCGAGTAGCTAAATATAATTAATGATTTTTTTATTAATAGCATGCATATTTTTTAGTCTCTAGATTATTTATAGCCTCCAGTGGTACTACGTAAAACTAATCATCTTGAAATTCCTGCTGCAATTTTTTGAGATATCGTGTCCTAATTCGGTGAACTCATTGTAATGCTAGAATGACTGTTATTTTCTGAATCTATATATTTTATTTAATGGCTTATTATAGTATGATCTGTGTATAATGCGTAACTTCTACGATCTCGTTGAGGGTGCGAAAGGCGCTAGTTACGAAGAAGTCAAGAGGGCTTATTATAATTATTTGCGAAGAGTTCATCCAGATAAAAGTGGTAATATTGTCATTATTATACTATTTTAAGTTGAGAGGACTGCTGTCCACTCTAACTGCATATCGCCAAAATAAGTCTTGCAATAACATTTAAAAAATATTTCCAGAATGAGTTATGGTGCATCGTTAATTTTATTAGTAAGAACTTTGAATTTGCTATAATATTCAAGTTATGAGTATTGTAACATTGTCGATAATTATTGTCTTATTTTATTTTGAGTTCCAATCTTCATTTCCCAAGTACAATAAGTGTATCAGTATGCATGGTATGGCACGAGTACTGCACAGGTAAGTACTTTTCTGCTAGATTAGTTAGCATCGTCCCATAAGATAATATTGACTAGTGTGGATATAGATGTATATGTTATAGAAGAATAACTAACAGGAGTACTAGGTTTATTCGGGTTGCATAGATATAATAAGGACAATACTATCATAGGACTTCTGTGTCTGCGAGAGGCTACATACTAGTGGATGGACAGGGATTAGGGCAAGGACGGATTAGGTGTCAGAGTGGGGATATTCCGTCCGGCCTAGATGTTACATGCCGGGCCTCTCTAAGGGGTTAGAACGACCGACCCGTCGGCGCCTGTCGCGTAGCTAACTCTGCCAGGCGATGACCAATTCAACGCCTGTGCGGAATGCGCGTATGTGGTATGTGTTATTGCAACAGCGTCATAAAAACTAAGGACTTAATGAATGGGCAATTTTAGGAACGGTTGAGCAACGTTCAGAGCTAATGGAGTTGTGTGATATATGTGGAGCGGTGATACCTCTGTATTTCCTCATTAAAAGACAATGATAATTATTTTAATCATATATAAGTACGCAAATATAAACATTATAGGTATAACACAAGAACAATATAATTTACAACAAATAGAAAAAAGATAACCTGCTGTGCAAAGCATAGAAATTATTCTTATTCATGCAGGTGTTTATGTTAATAGCCTTATGTTTATTATTCTTACCACTCCCAGAGTAGATTTACCAACAACCATCAGCTGATAGCTTAGAAAAATTAATTGACGCAGAGGTCATATGTAAACAAGTAAACATGAACCCAGGTCTGTCTGGCACTGTCTATTTTTATACCTGTTTGTCAGAAGCTAAACATTTGCAAATTCTCTATTATTTTGCAACTCATATTAAATAAAAGTATTCATAATAATTTTTGTTGAACAACTTCTCTCTGCAAATAACTACCACTGAACCATTTCTGCTCAATTCTATAGTGCTTATTTAACCAAACTACCAAAGCTTTATAAACTGAGCATATTTCTAATTCGAAGTTCTGATCCACTATTACTTTCTGTCTATTTGAATAAAAATACGACATGATAATTAATTATGGTATCTTCTATTCTCAACATATTTTTAGATTATTAAAATAAGAAAGCGATTTTTTCTTGGTTATCCTACATAAATTAGCAAGTTTTTAAATATGTATTTTATGAAATTCTAGATATTTTCTTCTGTGTCCAAAATAGTCCTTAAAACTCACTAAACTGATTTACAGGATAGCCTTGAACATCTTGTGATTCTCTTAACTTATTCTCGTCCAACGAATATCAAATGTACTTTCTCTTAAGATTATGCTCCACTAAAGCTTACCAGGCTGAATTCTTGAGATGGTCAATAGTAACATTTCTATAGTCTGAGGTAAATTTTCGTAGAATCATTTAAATTTCGGAATTCTAATGGTCTGTACCGTTTGGGGTACTTATTGTGTGTGTGCTAATATTTTCTACAGCATAGACCAATCGATCCAAGAATTGTTACTTCTCTTCTTCAAGTAAACAACCTTAAATACCTTCCAAGATAAAGGGGTGGGATTTCAACGCAAATGTAGTGTTAACCAAGTGCAACTATGGGTTAATGGAGGAATGTGGTCACAAGGGGTTAATTAATAAACACGAGGACAAACAACACAACCCTAAGTTGGTAGTTTCACAATCGGGACATGATCTTCGTCTCAACTGGCAATTTTACTAGCTCTTTGTTATTGCGTATCAACTCCGCTTATGTAAACTATCTTATTTTCCCATGTTTTTCCTTTATCTCGGTCTTTATCCTCATTGACCTATCTCCAAACTGCTTAAAATAATGTGGCCCGCCTACAAAAAGGCATATATATATATATATGATTAGCTTGTAGTGAAGCTAGGAGCTGGAGGTTTTATTGTCCTTTTCGTTAGTTCAATAAAGTGGTTTGTAATTGCATTCATTGTGCAATACTAATAAGATCACCACAAAGTAAAACTTGACCAGATCAGGACAAGTTTTGGTGCATCGACCACTATAACTCACAAAGCCGCGTAGCAAACACGAGTCCGACAGTTGACGTGCCTACAACGCACCTCCTGTCTCACTCCAGTATCAAGATTGCGGTAAACCATCGTAATCATGCGGAAGTGTAAACAATACCGCATTAGATTACCTTTAAGTTACCAAGAACAGTTCGCACACCCTTAAGAAAAGGAGATAGCTGGAAAGGGAGACATATCCTAAGAATTTAAGCAAATATCCGCGACTCAAATATGAGAGTGGAAAAGATATAGTATCCCGGTCTGGTCAGCTTATATTTGGGGCTCGTTAGGTATTGCACAGTTGAAGCAATTACCAGCCACTTTATTCAAACAACAATCTAACAATACGACAAAAATAGTAAAACCTTAAACTATTCAATCTACTTCACTACAAGCTGGTCATATATATGCCTTTTTGTAGGCGGGCCACATTATTTTAAGCAGTTTGGAGATAGGTCAATGAGGATAAAGACCGAGATAAAGGAAAAACATGGGAAAATAAGATAGTTTACATAAGCGGAGTTGATACGCAATAACAAAGAGCTAGTAAAATTGCCAGTCGGGACATATCGTATTATACTGCCTATTGGAACCTAACACGTCTTAGTTTATAGGCAAGCCGATCTTTGTATAGTTGTTATAAGAGATGGCGAGTCTCCTGATCTCTCTCTTGTTTTTAGTTCGAATAAAGGCGTATAGGCGACGCGTTATACCACATTAGAACTCAGGTAAATTTAGCCTGACCGTGTAATACCCCAAAAGAGGGTTGCGTAAGGTTTAAAAGGAAGGGAATTCCCCTATTTGACCCTAAGTGGGACATGTGTATTCACGTAAATGTGGCCCTAAAGAGGGCCGTTGGGTTAGAATACAGAGTGCGGAACGCTTATTCCTTGTCACCGGAAGTTTTCTTGAGCAACAGCACAGCCTGAATGTTGGGAAGCACTCTACCCTGAGCGATGGTCACTCCTGACAGAAGCTTGTTCAGCTCCTCGTCATTACGAACGGCTAGTTGTAAGTGTCGTGGGTTGATCCTTGTTTTCTTGTTGTCGTGAGCTGCATTACCGGCCAACTCAAGAATCTCAGCGGTTAGATATTCGAGAACACCGGCCGAATACAGTGGCGTCTCGGATTAAGGAGTTGATAGTGCACTCTGGTGCACCAGACTCCACTAGAGGCCATAACTCACTTCAAAGTGGAAATATCGCGAATTTAAAGACGGATTTGGAATCAGCGTAAAATTTCGCATTTTATGGATGTTTTTGTGCGTAATTTCATAAATGCATACTTTTCTACACAAAATATCCTCCGTTGAAGGTCTATTTAGAAATAATAGCCACGTTTATGTAGCTATCATGGCAGTGTGCCAAGGCGTCGTGTGGTTAGGACTGGTAGTCGTGGTTCGGTCCGAGCTTTTGCATGCTTCTGTCTCTCAGATGATTTCATATAACTTTTCTATTTTCTTATTTTAGATTTGTATTCACTATGTTACTATTTATGTTAATTTAAAAAGATTCCTATACTTTTCAAATGCTAATTATATCATAATTGGCCTTAAAATCTCAGTTTTATCATCGAGAACATTTTCAGTTTTAATTTGTATTCCCGTTTGCCCGCTTTTAACTGGCTGTTTCATTTTACTGTTTTACATATGCCTTTATGGTTTTGCTATGCTTTTTAAGTTTAATCCTATTTCTTATTTATGTGACTGGGAAGTTAACCCCCCGATTAGTCCCCCATTTTTTCGACCCCCGATTTTTGTTGCGTTTTTCCAATGACCCACCAGTCTACCTATACAGCCGCGGGGTATTCTTGGTATGATATGTTGTGCTATGTTTGTTGCTTATTGTTTACTTGATTTTATTTGTAATAAATTCTTTTCTTTTATTGAGTTCCAAAATTAATAGCAATCTCTAATCCTTTTCCGTGGTCAGTATGAAACTACCAAATACCCCGTGGCTGCAGAGGTAGGCTGGTGGGTCGTTGAAAAAACGACGCGACAAAAATCGGGGGCCAATTGAGGGGCCAACTGGCCGGTCACATTAATAAGTGTGATTAAAGTTGAAAAGCATGAGAAAGCGATTCAAACCTGTACAGAATAGTAGACAGGAACAATCAGCAAAAAGGTGGCAAAAGGAAACAAATGAAAATGAAAACTGTAACTAGTGAAAAATCGGTGAGATTTTAAGGTTTCTATGATATTTTAAGCACTAAACAAGTAGGGAAACGCTGAAATGGAAAAACAGTCATGAAGCAAACGAAAACGCTCACCGAGAAATAGGTGCGAATCATGTCCCAAAAGGAGGAACCGATCCATCACCCTCATCCACTCAAACCAACCGTCTTGCAACTACACTGTGATAGACACCGGGATTACGACGCTATCAGTAATTAGACCTTAAACGGAGGATCTTTTGTGTAGAAAAGTATGCATTTATGAAATTACGCACAAAAACATCCAGAAAATGCGAAATTTTACGCTCATTCCAAATCCGTCTTTAAATTCGCGATATTCCCACTTTGGAGTGAGTTATGGCCTCTAGTGGAGTCTGGTGCACCACAGTGCACTATCAACTCCTTAATCCGCGACGCCACTGTGTATAGGAGTCCTAGCTCTGATTCGACCAGCATAGTTGCTCCTACGAAGCATACGATGAAGACGACCGATAGGAAACTGTAATCCGCCTCTCGAAGAGCGAGACTTAGCCTTGCCACGGGTCTAGGCCTTTCCTCTCTTTCCACGACCAGATATGACGACAGACGCTAGCTAAATGGGTAAGCCTTTAAACACATAGGCATAAAAGTAGTTCTGTATGGAGAAAATATATTGCTGACCATTTATGGTGCCTTGAGCAGAATGGGAGATGTCGCCCACAGCAGTGACAATGTTAACATTTTACTCTACAATCATCACTATAAAAATGGATTAAGCACCTAAAATTTAACTAGTTGATTCAAAAACGAGTCAAACTTCTTCCTCTGTAAGTACCATACCAGTCATGAAAATGTTCTCATCATGATCCTTGGGAACATTTGTTGCGGAGATTGGCCTAGTCTTTTATCATCTGTGGTACTTTTCTCAGTTTTTCAGCTCTTTGGAAATGATGCCCCATAACGTCTGCTTGAAGGCATGCCTCAGGAGAGCGGTCACCAGAGGTGCTGTTTTCGCTCGGAGGTCAGCAGTTTTACTTCTTTTCACATCAGATGTATAATTACTTCCATGTCCCGTGTGGCAGTTGAGCACTAATTCCTGTGCTGGACGGGTGATCGCCAAATCCATAATTCTAGGATATCTATCAGTCTTCTTCGGCATGCCCGATATTTCTGTGACACATCCCACTCATTCTTCTTGTTTTAATGTATTCCATTGAATAACTGCACTTATTCGATTTAGTCATATTTAGATGGCTGTTGTGAATGTCGCACAATGCTACGTCGATGTTGAAGCTAGCAAAAAACCAGATAACACCGTGTTGTCGAAGGAAAGAGATGAAAGCCAACTCGTCGATGTTGGTTTTGTACTATTTGCAAGATTTCTACTTGCTATTCAAACAAAGGTTTATTAAATTAATAACATCACTTCCAGAGCTGTTCTTTCCATGACCTTCCGCCCGAACTGCAATGCCACATTCTTGAACAGGTTTGTACTCATGCAACTTGTTGCGGAACTACAGAAGTATTAAAGAGTATCCGGAAATCGTCAATTTACAGACAAGTTATGCTGACATACGGGAAGTAAAGACGGTTTCAAAGCAACTAAAACGTCTGATTGAAAGGAACTGGAGACGAGCATTTTTTGTTCTTCCTCCGAAGATCCAAATTAAAATCCTAAGCGAGGTAAAGTTCTTTTGGAAATCACCTTATCCTACGCTAGCTGCAACTCTAGAAAATCTGTCCCTCACGCTAATCACTTTTAAGACACACATGAATGCTGCAGATATACGTCGCATGAAATTGGTTTCTAAGGATATGAGATATCTCATTGAGAGAGGCGACGACATCTGACTCAGCAAGACATCGGGTCTTGTATTATTGAAGAGGTGAGTAGAACTCTTTGTACGAGTAATATTGAGCCGACCTTTAAAAGGTTTTCTGCTGGAACTTCAGGTTGAGCCTACTGTTTACAAAGTCACTGCAGTGAATAGGACCCACAGACTGAACGTCAGCCTCGAGGATTTTTCTCGAATATCCGCTCGGTGCCATTTTTTTAGAATTTCGCTTATACAAGTACATATATTTTTTGTTAATTTCGAGACTCAATACGGTAGTTTCCTGGTTATTAGAAAAATGAATGTTTTCAGGTAAATTTAACATTGCATTTTTGCGATCAAGTGCTGCACCATTTTAGTGACAATAAAATTACCTGCGATTTCCTGCACATTTTGGCATTTGACTTCAGCGACGAAGAGAAAATAACTATAGTTGACAGACTTCTGGGTGCAACAGAAGCAAGTTATCTTTCCATCATAAAACGAAATTCTACGGAATGTCGTTACAAGAAGGAGGTCTTTCAGCTGTCAACAGTTAGAAAAGTATGCCACTGTATTATTCTCTTTTCTCAACTTCTCCATAGTCCCTCTGATTATTAACTGCTTGGATGCCCCATGAATATTCTAGTTAAAATGCTTGATACTTGACGGATATTGTGATTTCTCCGATGACGATCTATCGGCAGCGGACTACAAATGCCTGCATCTCGGACGATGTTGCTTATCGGAACACGCTCTTAGGAGACTCCTTAAGGTGACTTTAGCTCCCGTTTGCATTTGTTGGGCTCACTAGCGATATTTCCTAGAAGAATTAATGAAGTATGTAACTCAGGATTCACTGGAGGGTAGACGTGACATTGATTGCTGCTAATTCATACTTCGAAGCGATATTAACGTTGATCGTCTACTGAAGGATCTACCTAATATTGCGAGGATTGAGGATGGGCTGTGGAATTTGCGGAACTTTAGAGAGGAAAATATGGAATTGAGCATCGAAAATAATTGTTTCCGTTATTATAAGCGTTCAACCTAGCTTTCTGTAACGGTGTTTACAACGTTTGTGTTTGTAGTTCCTAGTTGTCTTGCCGCTTCCGTCGTGCTCAACACTTATTGCTCATTCTAACAATTGCAAATGTTGTCTCTTCCAAAATTTTGATTGATTTTCAATAAAATTGCGCTTAGAAATTATTGTAGTGGAGGGCTATGCAATACAGTCGAGAGGTCCTGTGCTACAAATTTCCGATGAGTCGTTAAGTGGAATATTGCGTTCAGCAGAGGCCGTCTTTTAAGGTGCTGATATCGGACGTATGCTAAATAGAAGATTGCTTTTTGCAAAGTGACTCCCCGAGGTTGTGGAGAGTGACGACATAGGATATTTCCTGATCTTTGCATATCTGTATAAACTAGACCATCGACTGCGTCATAGTACCTTCCATCTGCTTGGACCTCACCTTTAATATTTTATTCTCAAGCATTTAGTTTAACGGCTCTTCGATGTCGTTTAGTTTTCCAGTCACTATGGCATAACTCAGTTCCGAGCGATTATGCAGTTATCCTAGGGTCGTGCCAATTTTTGCTCTTTCTATTGACTACTAGGCCCACTCACTTACCTCGGAGGCTGTGCTTCATACAGTACATCTCCGTGATTCTATTAAAGTAGATCAGTATGCTAGATATTATGGGTGCATATTTCATTACGGTGGCGTAGAATTTTGTTTTCGTAGATGTGATCTACTCGTTATTGACAGTCTGTCCAATTCGGAGTATTCGCCGTTGTTTTGAAGCCGTCTCAGTGGTGCGCATACCGTCCTCTAAAGGAGCACTTGTTATGTGTGCTATTCTGTTTTTATGCTTTTTCGCAGAATTTTTATCAATGAACTCACATTACTACTATTTTTCCCAGGCTCTGGTTCGTGTAGGCTATGCTAGTGAGTTGTGCTTTAAATCCCTCCCTGATATCTAAAGTGTTGAGTGTTCCGATTCCCGTGTTCGCCATCTTTACCGACTGTTTCTTTGTCTCTAGTTTCTGTCACTTATTACATTCTTATCTCTCCCAATAAAACGAACTCTTAACAGCATCGTACAAAGTAAAATAGGAAAACTACCATCTACTAGGGAGCAACTTCGTAATGAACTTGTATTTGTTAGAAGTTCAAACATGGCTAACAATGCTCTACATTTTAGTGTCTAAAGTAATGTCTCATTCGACCTCACTACTGTAGCACTAAGTTAGATGTAAGAGACAGATCGGAGTCCTCTGGCTAGAGGTCATGTAACTACCGCTTATGTTTTCTTTATTTATCGTATTTTCTATTGTTCTTGTGTTATGACTATAATGTTGGTATCTGTATATTTATATACGATAAACATTATTATTATTGTGTCTTTTTATGACGAAATACGGATATATCACCGTTGTACCAAAGTAATAGAGGCAACGGCCTGAAATCATAGTTGTCTCCGTGCTTCCGGCATTTCTCATAAAGCACAACGAGAAGGATGGTATCTTGGCCAGATGGATCATGGGATCGCAAGGCTATGATACATTGGTCGAGCACTTGAAGGAGTCGTCCAACATGGTAGCAGATTGCCACACCAGAGGTTAAAGCTATAATTCAGCTCCCAATTTGTCTTCCTCAGAAAACTCTTTTCCCTTCGATCGTCTCTAATTTACGCCAACAATCCCATTGCTATCAAGCCTTACGACATTCTAGAATAGCGAAATAGAGGTCCTTACTATAGTTAGTTAAAGACTCTCATAGAAAGTGGAAAGTGTCCAGATGATTTTAGCTGCGAATGAAAAATGAATTTCTGTGCAAAGCCGAGAAATACTGTATAAAAAAAATGGATGCCTCTACAGTGTACAAAAAACCAGAGGAATGACTAGGTGACAGATCAGAGCAATTACATAAACTTCTAAAGTTGTGTCTTGTATATCTCTGATCTACCGTACGTCTCTGACCCAGCTGGCTATATAAGGACAGCGCGGGGCGGAGTCAGGGGAGATGTGGGTGTACTGAGTTCTGACCCTATGGACATACTGTAATTGTAACTACTAGTTAACCCTCTGTATAATAAACCTTATTACCCAGGGTGTATTCTTAATAATTCACACATAATAAAAAATCCGCTACACATTAAAAGTTAGTAACCAGCCTGATCATCTGGTTATCGACGCCCTTCATAGAATACCTTCTCAATACCTTTTACACCCGGATACCTTTAACATGAATGTCTCAGATACCTTTTACATGAAGGTCCCAAATACCTTAACAGTTGAGAGAAACCATATTTCTAGCACTTCATTATAGTGCAGCGTCAGAAGGCCACCTTCATTGGCAAACAACATTAAGTGAAATATCTCAATCTGACCGGTCCGATGTACACAACAGAGGAAGATAACGAATATATTAGACGCGTGGTTGACCACTTCTCCAAGTTCGTTAAAGAAACTCGCGTCAAAAATGCACTGTGTCGTATTTTGGGTAGAAATAGACAGAATAGTGTGAGTTCCTAATACTTCAGATCAGGAATGTTCATAGTTCAATGAGTTAGGGAAAGGAGCTATGTACGTAGAGAGGGATATGAGGTATTGAATTAGAACGAATAACGATAGATCGCAATTGTGACGGAACAGTTGAACTAGAGAAGTTTGTTTTAGATAGATAGCAAAGAATAAATAAGTAAGCAATAATATGGAATAAGATTAGGCTTAGGTGTCGGAATGTGACCAGGTCGGGTCGAAAACACTGTGCTAGCCCTCTATTTTTTACACTTGTTATATACGACACTAGATCCATTGATTATGCAGCTCTACCAGTTGGTCGTTAGTGATTAAGCTACACATAGGAAGTTAAACAACAGTTCGTACTGCCTAATTGTAAACACTATTTAAAGAACGTACTATGGTCTATGCTTTGCATGACACTGTCCTCATTATTTTGTTTGTTTCCAAACTTATCTTTAATAATATCGATTACTTGCTGGTAATTTTCAGCAACTATCACTATTCCTTTAACTGTCTCAGCTGCTTTTTCCGTTAAGCTATTTGCGAGGTACAGGAACTTTTCTAACGGTGAAAATGCAGTGTTTATGTGTACCATCTGGTGGAACACTGCCCAAAATTCTTCATAGTTATCTTTGTCCCCATTGTATATGGGAATTTTGATCTCGGGAAATCTTGCTCGATTTCCTTCATTAGTATTTTTGGTGAGGGTCGTCACCAACTTGATTAAATCCTCAATACTCCATGCACCTGTGATTACTGGATCTGCATTGCCAGATTCTTTTGTATCACGTGGAGTTTGATTCTTAAGTGGTTTATTCACGTTTCTGTGAAATTTTATTGTTCGCTCCTTGGGTTTTCGAGCAATTCTTCTCCTTATCGAGCTATTGCTTTCTTCGTCGGAGGTAAAATAATCGGGCTCACTTCCAGCGTCAACTTGCTTAGGTCTTGAGGTTTCTTCCTTTATTTGTATCTTAACCATAATTGGTTCTCTATTTTGTTCACTTGAGACCATTTTACGTGTCTCAAGTTTACTACTCACCTCGTTACGGAGCAGTTTTAGAGCTGAATATAAATGTCCTACTTCACCTATTAAATCCAGGTACGGGCATTCATTTAATATTACCTGTGCTCTTTCTTCTATTACTTTATGCTCACTCGGCAGCAGCTTCTTCTCTATCATTATGCCTTGCTTGAAAGCTTTATTAGTTTCCTTCATTCTATTCAATAGGTATTCCATTGTTTCCCAGTACTTGTCGTATTCCAGTAGCTTTTCTTTCAAATATGCTATTAAACTGACCTCTTCTGCAGGTTACTCAATAGGTTTGCCAACGCAGATACGAACATCAGATACAAGCGAATACAAATTTTTATAAGCCACACGTAACTCATTCTCTTCTATTATCATTGTTGCAAATGTATCAACAGAAATGACTCAACTGAATTGCACTGTTTCCTGAGGTTGTCTCAGCTTTGAATATAGTTGCCACGCGGGACGAAGTAGGTAATAGGGCCGATGCACCAGTTGTCGTATTTCATCCAAATACGACAGATTTAATAATGAAGTAACACTTCGAGTAGGAAGTAATCTCACTTCATTTAGTCAAATATTGGGTAATTATAAATAAGACTAAATCAGAGAATATAGGTAGATAACGAGGTAACGAATGCTAGTTCTCTTAGCACTCCTGCTGCTGTTGGCCACTCATTTATATACGTTTTCTAGGTCAATTAATTTTCTTAGTTTTCCAGAAGCTAGTTTACACTTTGCTACAATCGAGAGAATAGTAATCATATTACTCAAAGGAAAAACTAAGATGTATTTTTTGGATTGTCAAAACACTAACGGTTAGGTCAAAGTACAATGAGTATAGGAAATAGCTAAAGTCTATGCTTCGCATGACACCTCTTATTAACTACCCACTAACAATCTGAACAAAATTGTAAGAATTGAACATTGTGGCTCTTCTGAATCAACTATTATTTGCACTGATCTAGCACATCAAACCACACTGTGCGGTTTAAACCTGCCCCTTCTAAGTTATTAGACTAAGGACTCGCCTAACCAGACGAAATAAGCTACCCTTATTTGTCTATTTCTACCCAAATACGACAGACTTTATTCAAATTTTACTATATCTTTGCCCAGATTTCAACTCGAACCGGAAATAAAGGAAATCCTTTATGGCTTTAATAATTAAGAACCTATTTTCTGGCACAATACCTGTGCAGTATTCTATGTTTCGGTTGACTTTAAAAATTATTCTGCATAAACTCTTGTGTTGTTTTCCCATGGCTAATAAAATTTTGAGTCAATCTCAAGGAGATACTTGCATAATATGTCGTTCTAAATGATACGATGCTCCTAGGCTGAAAACCCTTCAGTGCGACATCTGCAGACAAAAGTCCGTTAAAAACAGTTTGAGATGAAATAGACTGGTCGTGACCTACGCCATATAGTCACATCTAATATATTGGAAACAGGCGGAACTTGGGCTAAACTAGAAAACAAGTGGAAATGTCAAAAGACAATGCTATAGATTCTACATTTTCAGAAAATTGCCAGATGTAATGCATAACTGACTCCACGTTTTAATCTGCTTCAGATTCACTGAGACTCTTTCGAGCACAAGCCGGTCGCTTGTTTATTATAGGACAGCGATAGTTCTACAATTGAAAGAGTCATCGGATGTCTGTGAGGTATCTCGGTTGCGCTCAGCGTCTCTGGCCTTACCTACCCTATAAAAGGGCACGAGGCGGAGGCACAGAAGTCATGCGGGTGTCTTGAACATGTGACTTTTTGACCTAATCCTTTTTATTAATTTAATCCCGCTTGTTAATAAATATTCTTTTAGTAATTCTATGTAAATGCAGCTAAACTACATAAAAGAAGGATCACCCTGATCACTTCATCTGCGACCTTTACATGTCGCTGCTATGACTACACTATTTTGATGTGCATGTGGTTTAAGAGAATATTACTTACTTCAATTTATATGAAGAAGAGCAACAAATGTTAGCCAGGTAACTTTAAACATACGACTCCAAGGTGGAAGAACATATAAAGTAGATAGGAGCAAAACTGTGGTAAAAACTAAGATTTTTGGAAGGATTGCTCCGTCTAGACAACTATTAAGGTTTCGACACAATTTTTCTCTATCCTGGAAACTATTAAAGTATTTGGAATTCAGAGTTAGAAAGCCCCAAATACGAGCAGCCGAGGGGTAAGTGAACAGATTTCTGACTGGAATCTCGAAAAAGAACATGTTATCTAAGTTCCTAGTACATTTCTCTACTACCTCAGAATTTTTATTCCACACTACTAGAGTTCTAAGGACAGTTAAGCAAAGTGGGATTAGACTATCTACAAGAAGAAAAGCATTTCTAGAGCGACAGCTAATTCTACCAATCTCGCCCTCTGTCGTCTGCACTCTCACCATGATTTTGGGGCAACGTCAAATTGTACGGTCCTCTTGTAATTTATTGTTCAATTTTTCGTACCTAAAATGTGTGGAATGTTTTAGTACTGCATTATTTTTCAAAAGTGATGATCTCTGCAGAAATTGTGAGAAACTTGTTTCTGTTGAGAGTCGGTTAAGAATCAGCACAAAGCTACTATAATTTGAAATTTTAGTCGTTGAGATATAAAATCGATAGACCTAATAGGGACAGCCGATATATCGTTGGGGTCGACATGTGTTATTGGACGAGAGTTTAATATCGCCTCAGTATTTATTATAATTGTGTTCATTTCCACAAATGATAGCTTCTTCCGACCTATCACTTTTATGTATGCTCTTTTAACGCTTTGTACTAAGCGTTCCCAAACCCCACCCATCCAGGGAGAACTTGGTGGGTTAAAAATCCACTTGATTTTCTCATTTTCTATAAAGTCTTTTACTGGCGTATTTTGGAAGTGATATTTGTCATTTATTTTTGATAAAATATATTCCGCAAGAATGAAATTGCTACCTTGATCACTTCTTATGATACTAGGAACACCTCTGCGAGCTATGAATCGTTGAAGGGCTCTTAGGAATGCGCTAGCTGATAAGTTTTTTACGCATTCTAGATGTATTGCCCTTGTTACAAGGCACATAAAAAGGCAAATATAGGCCTTATTGTTCTCTTTTAGATCAAATGGTCCTAGGAGATCAATGCCAGAATTTTGAAACGGGTTTGCTTGAACAACTCTATCCGGTGGTAATGATCCCGTTGCTGGATACCGAAATAGAAGACTGTTAACTCTCTTACAAATGAGACATGATTTGAGAAACGGCTGTGATTAATCGGCTGATGCCCGGAATCCAATATTTTTGACTTACTATGGCAATGAGATGTTGTTTTCCACAGTGTCCATATTTAATGTGGTTATCCCTCAAAATCAAATTAACTATCGGTGATATACCTGGTATAATGATGGGATTTTTGAAATCATATGTCACATCAGGATTGTGCATCCTACTTCGATATCTGATCAGTCCATCTTTGTCTTTTATTATAACTCTGTCTTTAAATCGTTCCTTTACCTCTTCTATGGAAATGTGCAAGGTTTCACTTATTATTATTATTATTATTTCTGCTCTATCCATCAGCTCAGATGTTATATTAGCAGAATCATCCACTCGTATTCCGAGCTTGATATCTATCTTTCTCTTGATACCTTTACTTACACAAAGTTTAACGAATAATAACATATTAGCAACTACTCTTATTAGTTTTATGAATGTGCTAAATTTCTTTATTGGGAATTCGGAAACAACTCTAGTCTCCACTGTATTTGTAATATGAACATACATATTTCTCTCAAGTTGTTCATCCGGATATTCGTCTTGAAGTTCACATGTATCAGATCCTTCAATCTGATGGATCTCTTTCAGCGGCCATCTATCGCATGTTTGGGAGCACCATGTGGGGCCATTTAACCAAAGTGATGAGGCAATATCTTTCCCAGAGCAACCTCTGGTGCCAACATCAGCAGGATTCTGATTAGATGGAATATAAAACAAGGAGACTTTAATATTTAAACTTTGAATATTGTTTTTAAGTTTCTTAATACGATCAACTTGGTTTCGCACAAAAATTGGTAGACTTCTTGTTGATATTATCCATGATAGGGCAACTTTACTATCACCGACAATATAGACCTTATTATTATGTTTCCTTAATGAGGTGACAATTGAATGTGCTAAACGTACGCCCAGTAAAAGAGCAATCAACTCTAGGCGAGGAATTGAAATATTTCCCTTTGTAGGAGTCAGTTTACCTTTTCCACTGACGAGTCTTGAGCTTTCTCCTAGTTCCCGATGTGATATGTAAGCGCAGCATGCATATACTAATTTCGAAGCATCTGCAAAGACCCATAGCTCCGATTCGTTTGTCAGCGAAGAAAGTCCGATATGTCTTGGAATGGAGATGACTGTTCCATCAATTGGCATACTAATAGAGTTCCATTCTGATATAATATCAGGTTGTAATATGTCGTCCCACTTCAGATTATTTACAAATAGATTCCTGAGAAACAAGTTATGTTTCATCAAAAGTGGAACCGTTATGCCTATGGTGTCGAAGACACTATGGATCAGACTAATGACTTTTCTCTTTGTAAGTGATGTAACTTGAGGAAACTTAATTTCGACTTCGATACTATCCGTTTTAATATTGTAGTTTAGTCCTAATAATTTATATGGACCTAGCTTCGTTCTGTCGTTATGTAAGAAGGAGCATCTTTGACCTCAGAATATCCGCTGAATCTTTATTTATAAATCACATAATGCGTTGCCCCGCATGTATACATTATGATGTTCAACATTCCAGAGTGAGGCGTATATAAATCCGAGCAGGGGCACAATCAGGGAGGAGGGGAGATAGAACGGACCGATCACCCGACATTCCCTTTTGTACTCCGGACGCCTTCTTTATCCTTTCGTTACTTCCTGCTATACTTATAATTCATTCCATATTTTCTCTCTTTTCCTCCCCTGATACGCTGTTTCCCCTGTAGGTTTCATACTGTGACTTTCGGTTTTCTATTGATATAATTATTCATTATCAGTATGTCATATTCGTCAATAAACTTATTTAAGCCTCACGTTTCCTTTTGCGCGCGTTAACTATATGTATCTTGACGGTGAGAATTTAAAGGTAACAATTAAAGGAACAAACAGTTGCAGCTAAATTATATAACAAGATGAGATTTTTAAAAGCATATCATGGTTCCCTTTGGCGATGGTACCTTTTGTTAAGGTTACCTTTGGCTATGGTTACATTTGTTCACGATTACATTTGACAATGGTTCCCAATTGGTTACATTTGTTCATGGTTACCTTTGGAGTTTACCGGTGACTTCACTCACTATTTCTTCGTCGTCTGACGTGAGATATTTCCTATTTTTCTCAACTTGATCAACTTGTACCGTTGATGATGTCGCCTTCGATTGCTTATTGTATTTCGCTGGCATCTGTTGCTCACATGGTTTGTTTTTAATCTCTTTTAGTTGTTTATCTGTTTTGTCACATAACAGTTCCAAAGCGCATTTTAGATGTGCAACTTCCGATGTTAACTTCGGATAGGGACACTCGTTAAAGATTTCTCTTACTTAGTCGTCAATCTCTGCATGTTTGTTAGGGCTGATTTTCATTGCTTCAGCCACACCTTTTTAAAAGATTCACTTCTTGACGTCAGTGTTTTAGTCAAAGTTATCATAGTGCATAGTTATTTTTTATACTCTACTTCTCTTTCCTCTAGGTAATTTACTGTTATGTCTTCATTTGCAGGGCTAGTGCTCTTCATGCAGCTACGTACATCGCTTAAGAATGTCTTTAGTTCATTGTAAGCTTCCCGTAGCTCTATCTTCTCCACTCTCATGTTTGAGTCGCGGATATTTACTTAAATTCTTAGGTTATGTCTCCCTTCCAGCTGTCCCCGTTACGTAAGAATATGCGGACTGCTCTCAGTAACCGCAAGGTAATCTAACGCGGGTATTGTTTATACTTCCACGTGATTGCGCTAGTTTCTCGCAATCTTGATATTTTGAGTGGGACAGGAGATACGTTGTAGGCACGTCGACTGTCCGACTCGTGTTTGCCACGCGGACTTGTGGGTTGTAGTGGTCGATGCACCAAAACTTGTCCCGATTGGGTCAAGTTGTACCAGCTAGGTGATCTGTTGGAATTGCGCTGTTTGAAATTGCCAAACCACTTTATTTAACCACTGATATAACAGTACAATTAAGTAAATAATACAGTACAAGCCTCTTTTTACTAAAAGCTGGTCCTATATATATGCCTGTTTATGTGCGGAGTGCATTATTTTAAACAGTTTGGAGATAGGTCACTGAGGATAAAGGCCGAGAAAAAGGGGTAACATGTGTTGGAAAATAAGAGCGTTTACATAAGCGGAGTTGATACTCAAAAATAAAAGGCTAACTAACTGCCAATCGGGACACAGTATGCCTAAATGAATGTTTCAGTTTATTAATAGAAGTAGTAGTTGTACTGATTATTAGTTAATTGTTATTTACATTGATTGTTTTTGTTTTTGCTATAAACGCATATTTTAATAAGGTGGCCTATCATTTTGAAACGATGAAAAGTGAGTGGTTTTGAGAAAAATTAGCATACAAGTGGTAATTGTTTGTGAAAAACGATGAAATTTAAACTAGAGATTTCCAAGGCTATTACACCTTAGCTCAGAAAAATGAGATCAATCTGACCACAGGGAACAGAACAAAAAAACGAAATGTGCTATCATTTTGAAACGCACTGTATATTGAAGGTGTCGTGGTCTATGACTCGACAACCCCTTAGTTTAAGTTTTGTAATACACCAACGTAGAAGGGGTCAACCCCGCCCCCCATGGGAAGTCGCGGCAGACTCCGGTAGGATTGAGAGGGAAACACGGTTAGGTGTTTCACCGCTTTCCTTATGTTAATTCTCTTAATTTGTTCACCTGTATTATTATCATTTAACATAGAAATAAACTGGTTATTAAAACACTCGCGCTCTCTCTCTCTCTCTCTCTCTACCCCTCATACAGTCTTACAATATACCACTGAACCACCGCTGAAATTAACCCTTCTCTTAAAAGAGAGGTTATTCTCACAAGACACCACAATTACTATAACTCACGATATGTCTTATTACTAGCGGTTGAATAGGCTTAATTCTATAGCTCTTAATAGTCCTGTGCAAAGTATTCGGACCCTCATCGTACCCTACTGCCAAGTTTGCCATCATCGCTCTTTTTGGCAGGTTTAAAATCGTGTATAATAAGTGGATCAATGCAAAATAATGAATTGCTATTAATTTGTGAATCATAAAGTAAGTTTATTACCATAGTCCGGCTAAGAACTAGATGTCATAATGTTTTGCAGGATATGGCCTGTGGTCTCATTGTTTCTCTTCCTTCTGAATTTATTACACTCAGTAATAACGTCTCCACAAATAAGTGCTCTTGCCACACTTTTATGTTGACATTAGTGGATCCGCCAAGGATTTTCTGGGTCGTTGATATAACGCACCGTTGAGAACACGAGAAGTCATTACAATAACTTTGTAGAGCATAGTCATACAATAAGAAGTTCTTTCGAAGCGTTTTTACCTTACATATTATTGTATATAGTATTTTATTTTAGCATTTTCAGTCCCCTCAATACTCTCCCATTTAAACTTATAGTAATCTTACACTCACCTACCGACGTTTGTGAGCTTTACCTCATCACTTACTATAGATCTCTATAAGAGACGCAGGCAATAACCGTGAATCCATTCCAATAGCGCATTGGCCAATGAGAGGCGTGCCAATTTTAACGCGTCGCGGCTCTATTTTACGAGTTGTTACGCGATCATCTGCGATATTGGGGGTTAATTATATTAGAGCTGTTAAATTTAAATATTTAAAAAATTTTCTTTCGGTATACAGCTATGAGAATAATGTAGTCATATAT
The DNA here is from genome assembly GCA_964036235.1 of Heterorhabditis bacteriophora. NCBI lineage: Eukaryota > Metazoa > Nematoda > Chromadorea > Rhabditida > Heterorhabditidae > Heterorhabditis > Heterorhabditis bacteriophora. Next base: position 4,226,739 of record OZ038429.1, read on the forward strand.
ATATATATATTTTTTTTTTTTAAATTTAGGTATTTTAATCTAACCTCTTCGGATCTTCCTTTAGTTGTTCTTTGATGCATTTGGTTTAATCTGTATTTTGCTATATTTGTGGAAGTGAAGCCTTAAGTATCATTCTGTTCATTCAGTGTTTCAAGTTTTTTAAATGTTAATATGTTTTACTTAAATTTTAGTGTTCAAGTTAGCCCATGAGCGATGCAGTTATATTGAATGATTCCATTATTCGTGATTATCTGTTTTCGAAGCTTTAATCAGTCTAAACTCTTTTGAACAAGATACCAAAGAAGAAAAAGAGTGCAAGTTACAGGTAAGGATCTTAAGTTGACAACGGATTATTAATGTATTATGGAGTGTACTACCTTTAGAACGGCTTTTTGCAGGTTGATAAATTCATTCGTGATACAGTATCTTCAATAGATCGACAAGTTATTCACAATTTGAAATCAGTTTTTTTAGCATTTGGAATATCTAAGGTATTCTCTTCACAAACTTGATTATTATTTTTATCAACCCCATTAACTAAATAATACAACTCATTGTTTGGTTCATTTACGTTAATTTTATTACTAATTCGTAATTTGTCATTTAATTTTAATAAGCCGATTTCATATTTCCCTTCCCAAAGCTCCCGTGAAAATGAGTACTCGAGATTGGTTTTATTATAAGTTAAATGTTAAGTAAACTATGCCATTTAATTAGAGAAAAATTTTATATAGAAAAATAATTTCCCCCTGAAAATGGCTCGGTTTTCAACCATTTATTTATACATATTCAAAGTAGCGCGTCTTTATGGCGTTATGTTTCAATTTGTTCCCAAAATATTTTTAGCCTACACACCTGTCACTAATGAATTTTTTCTTTTTCAATATCTAAATAGAATACCCCATATTTTTAGTGTTATTATAATATTAGCTATGCTGTTAAATTTTTTCCTCTTAACACTTCTATTATTGTTTTTTTAATTTATAGAGTGAAGAAATGCAGATTAATTTGATTATTGATTTACGTGATCATGAAGAATCATCTCATAAAAAAGTGGTTATCGAGCTCAGCAACGAGGTTTCTTTAACTTGTAATTTACTTTTTCAAACACTTTTTTTTCTAATAATTAATATGACTTTTTAAATTCAGGTCACGATGAAACAATTGCTGAAACGTATTAGTTCTTTACGGGGAATAAACGAAGAATACATAGAACTATTCAGCAATGGACAGCAAATCCTCTATCTGGATTTCACTCTTCAACAAATTGGCCTAAAACATAACGATGAGATTATTGTTGTAAGTGATTTTAAGTTTTTATTTTTTGTTTTACACTGCTTGGACACGATTTTCGATATTAAATTCTCAAAGTGACTTTATTAACATAATACTTTTGTATTTTGAAACCCTTAAATTAAATATTGTTAGTTTTATCTGAATATTATGTTTGAAATTATAGAAACATTCTCTTCTTCCTAATTGGGCGCGGTTCAAAGTAAGCTTCGCGTTGGCTCAAAGTGCACAGAAATCAAGGAAAGAACATAAAGTCAAGGATTATGTCGACAGTGCAATTGGTCACTCTAGAAAACTAAGGGAATCTACTTTCTTCATTGCGTATCCACCTTTCGAAAACATATACGACGATTTCAACGAAGAGTTTGCTCATTACGTAGACGCTGACACCAAATATATAGAGGACGCAGCACATGTCTACTTTTTAAACCTCCTGAACGAAGATCCTGGATGTCCTGTCGTCAAGACAGAGTGCAATCGGAAACCGAGGGAAAATAGTGGTGTTCAAGTAAGTTTAGTAAAATAGTAACAATAATTAATAAATGTTCCTTTAGCTTTAGAGGTTTTTTATTTTTATTGTTATAATTGTTATTTATTAATAAACCTTTTAGGGCGGTATAATGTGCAGAGTAATGAAGAATGGCGTCGAGCTTGGAATATTTCATGTGAAAATACATCTAGGCATATCGACTCGCAGTTCAAACCATCAACATGCTGATCTCCGTGAATTATTTGTCTATCGGCTGTTGAAACTAATCAATGTTGGTCCGGAGGTGCACTTCTTACCGAATGTTCATCATTCTAGGTTTGGACTCTACATTGCCACAAAAGATGGTAAATTTTAAAATAGTGTAGTTTTTCATTTTTTGAACATTTCGCTTTTAAATAGTCAAAATTACTTTTAACACGACAAATCGGTATAGTGCTTTACACTTTATATGCATTTTAGTTCCGGGCTTTCGCCGAGCTGTCGATACTACAATGGATGACGTACAAATGTCGCAGCTCGATTTACTCCGTCATCTCTTCTACCTAACGGATCTCCACTCGGCAAATTATGGTGTTGATGGCGACGGAAAACTTAGCGTTGTGGATTTCCAGGTATTCTTGCATCTATTTTTAATGACTTTTCTTTTATCTTTATTATAGTAAGAAAAATGTTGAAATTTGATTAATTTTCAAAGGGATTTTTCTCTAGACTTCGACTTCAAATTGCTAAATACTCAAATTCTTTATTCAGATTTCTAACCACACGAAAAGTGTCAAAGTGGAAGAGTATTTAAAGAAGAATAAAGCCTTACGCATAAAAATAGGGAAGGAATGTTTTGAACAATGGGAGTTTCCAAAGAAGGTGGACGACGCCGATGATGCAATTATTTCTCAGAAGAAATTTTTCCGAGATAGATGTATTAATTTGAAGACGAGCGAAGCCTATGAAGAATATCTAACACAAGTTAAAAACAACATTTCCGCCTTTGCTACTTGTTTTAAATAAAGTGGAGTAATGAACAAAGTTCTGTTAATACTTAATTTATTGTTACGAAAAAAATTCTGATCTTTTTTACATGAAATGTTTTTTACCATGATTTTATTTTGCACATTATTATGAAGAATTAGTGGGGAATGTGGCTGGGAGGTTTGCGTGTTGGTTAAGCCAGTATTCCACATTAAAATATGCCTCTTCTATGCTGTTTTTTTAAAGGATTTGTTGTGTTTTTAGAGACAAAATAGCTGAAAAAAATAAAAATAATGAGTTGGGAGAGTGGTGTAAAGGTTGGCGGTTTAGTGATCAGGCTGGTCCTTCCTTTATGTGATTAGTGTTTGTGTATGCGGTAGACTACTAGGAGAGTGTTTATTTACATAAGATGGTACTACAATAATTAAAAACGAATTAGACCAAAAGGTCAAAGGCTCAGGACACCTGTATGTATGACTCTCCTGCCTTGCTTCATATCACCTATAGGGTGGCGAAAGTCAGAGACGCAGAGGGCATCCGAGATATACCTTATAGTGGGTTGAGCTAGAAAATGGTTTATCATCACAAACACCGAAATTGTAGAAAAAGCACCAATATTTATGGAATATTTCGTTGAAATGTAAATTTTTGGCGGGGCTTGAGTGAGCCAGAAGTGGCTATATTATACTACTTCCACCATTTCTAACCGAAACTGATCTAGAAACGCATGTTTCTTCTACCAAATATCGCCACACAGCCATCGTTAACACCTGGTGACTACGATAATTTGCTCTCACTCGGCACCAAATTACACACCGAATTTACAAAGGTAATTGGGAGAGCTAACAAAGTACTAGTCCACGGCCGGGGTTAAACCGACAGTTTTAATGTGTGTAATATAAGCCTCATTATTGAATATTGTTGGTACGCTTGCCTATCACATACTGTATAAGAAGAGGCGCGTTGTCATGACTAACACACAAACAACAAACGATTCTAGAGATTCTGCTTTTAAAACAGAAGCTCTGTGACTTCGTGAGTGAAAAAGTGCTGTTTGTTAATAAACGCAGGTAGGGTACATTGATAGTACTCAACTATTCAAAGGTATAAATGAGGTAACGTTCTTTCACGAAAACTGTGCAATCAGTGATCATCTCTTTTTCTATAAACTAATGAATTCTCGTTCAGTTTTGGTCGTTCGCCTGTGATTGTTCACTAACATAAATGTTCTATAATTATTTGGTCTACATTTACTGTTGACTAGATTATTATTGGAGAATATTCTTCTTTCGGTTTCGGGTTTCTGGTTTACATTTTACAAGAAAAATCTCAATGCAGTCGTTTTCCTATTTGCTACATTCTTTAATGTTAGCTTACCACTTTGTTAGTTTGGTTACCTCCACCATTTATATGGATGTTGGGGTAGTTGTTGAAGATCAACTTGGTCTTGGCAAGAAGATTATTGAATTTTGCAAAAGGGATATCGAAAATTCTAAACCGCCCATTTCACCTAACTAGAATATTATGTAGGTTATAGCATATATTATTACCTATTTTTTGAGGTTAATATAACAATAGTGATTTTTGTTACCTTCTGTGGTGACTCGTGAGAATAGCCTTCCTTTGAAGCGAAGAGCTAATTTCAGCGGTGGTTCACTGGTATATTGTAAGACTGTATGAGGGATAGAGAGAGAGAGAGAGAGAGAGAGAGAGAGAGAGAGAGAGAGAGAGAGAGAGAGAGAGAGAGAGAGCGAGAGAGAAAGAGAGAGAGAGAGAGCGAGAGAGAAAGAGAGAGAGAGAGAGCGAGAGTTTTAATAACGAGTTTATTTATGTTGAGTGACAAAAATACAAGTGAACAAATTAAGAGAAATAATGTAAGCAAGGCAGTAAAACACCCGAGAGTGTTTCCCTCTCAATCCTACCGAAGTCTGCCCCGACCTCCCGTGAGGGGCGGGGTTGACCCCTTCCTACGTTGGTGTATTACAAAACTTAAACTAAGGGGTTGTCGAGTCATAGACCACGACACCTTCAATATACAGTGCGTTTCAAAATGATAGCACATTTCGTTTTTTTGTTCTGTTCCCTGTGGTCAGATTGATCTAATTTTTCTGAACCATGGTGTAATAGCCTTGGAAATCTCTAATTTAAATTTCATCATTTTTCACAAACAATTACCACTTGTATGCTAATTTTTCTCAAAACCACTCACTTTTCATCGTTTCAAAATGATAGGCCACCTTATTAAAATATGCGTTTATAGCAAAAACAAAAACAATCAATGTAAATAACAATTAACTAATAATCAGTACAACTACTACTTCTATTAATAAACTGAAAAATTCATTTAGGCATACTGTGTCCCGATTGGCAGTTAGTTAGCCCTTTTATCTTTGAGTATCAACTCCGCTTATGTAAACGCTCTTATTTTCCAACACATGTTACCCCTTTTTCTCGGCCTTTATCCTCAGTGACCTATCTCCAAACTGTTTAAAATAATGCACTCCGCACATAAACAGGCATATATATAGGACCAGCTTTTAGTAAAAAGAGGCTTGTACTGTATTATTTACTTAATTGTACTGTTATATCAGTGGTTAAATAAAGTGGTTTGGCAATTTCAAACAGCGCAATTCCAACAGATCACCTAGCTGGTACAACTTGACCCAATCGGGACAAGTTTTGGTGCATCGACCACTACAACCCACAAGTCCGCGTGGCAAACACGAGTCGGACAGTCGACGTGCCTACAACGTATCTCCTGTCCCACTCAAAATATCAAGATTGCGAGAAACTAGCGCAATCACGTGGAAGTATAAACAATACCCGCGTTAGATTACCTTGCGGTTACTGAGAGCAGTCCGCATATTCTTACGTAACGGGGACAGCTGGAAGGGAGACATAACCTAAGAATTTAAGTAAATATCCGCGACTCAAACATGAGAGTGGAGAAGATAGAGCTACGGGAAGCTTACAATGAACTAAAGACATTCTTAAGCGATGTACGTAGCTGCATGAAGAGCACTAGCCCTGCAAATGAAGACATAACAGTAAATTACCTAGAGGAAAGAGAAGTAGAGTATAAAAAATAACTATGCACTATGATAACTTTGACTAAAACACTGACGTCAAGAAGTGAATCTTTTAAAAAGGTGTGGCTGAAGCAATGAAAATCAGCCCTAACAAACATGCAGAGATTGACGACTAAGTAAGAGAAATCTTTAACGAGTGTCCCTATCCGAAGTTAACATCGGAAGTTGCACATCTAAAATGCGCTTTGGAACTGTTATGTGACAAAACAGATAAACAACTAAAAGAGATTAAAAACAAACCATGTGAGCAACAGATGCCAGCGAAATACAATAAGCAATCGAAGGCGACATCATCAACGGTACAAGTTGATCAAGTTGAGAAAAATAGGAAATATCTCACGTCAGACGACGAAGAAATAGTGAGTGAAGTCACCGGTAAACTCCAAAGGTAACCATGAACAAATGTAACCAATTGGGAACCATTGTCAAATGTAATCGTGAACAAATGTAACCATAGCCAAAGGTAACCTTAACAAAAGGTACCATCGCCAAAGGGAACCATGATATGCTTTTAAAAATCTCATCTTGTTATATAATTTAGCTGCAACTGTTTGTTCCTTTAATTGTTACCTTTAAATTCTCACCGTCAAGATACATATAGTTAACGCGCGCAAAAGGAAACGTGAGGCTTAAATAAGTTTATTGACGAATATGACATACTGATAATGAATAATTATATCAATAGAAAACCGAAAGTCACAGTATGAAACCTACAGGGGAAACAGCGTATCAGGGGAGGAAAAGAGAGAAAATATGGAATGAATTATAAGTATAGCAGGAAGTAACGAAAGGATAAAGAAGGCGTCCGGAGTACAAAAGGGAATGTCGGGTGATCGGTCCGTTCTATCTCCCCTCCTCCCTGATTGTGCCCCTGCTCGGATTTATATACGCCTCACTCTGGAATGTTGAACATCATAATGTATACATGCGGGGCAACGCATTATGTGATTTATAAATAAAGATTCAGCGGATATTCTGAGGTCAAAGATGCTCCTTCTTACATAACGACAGAACGAAGCTAGGTCCATATAAATTATTAGGACTAAACTACAATATTAAAACGGATAGTATCGAAGTCGAAATTAAGTTTCCTCAAGTTACATCACTTACAAAGAGAAAAGTCATTAGTCTGATCCATAGTGTCTTCGACACCATAGGCATAACGGTTCCACTTTTGATGAAACATAACTTGTTTCTCAGGAATCTATTTGTAAATAATCTGAAGTGGGACGACATATTACAACCTGATATTATATCAGAATGGAACTCTATTAGTATGCCAATTGATGGAACAGTCATCTCCATTCCAAGACATATCGGACTTTCTTCGCTGACAAACGAATCGGAGCTATGGGTCTTTGCAGATGCTTCGAAATTAGTATATGCATGCTGCGCTTACATATCACATCGGGAACTAGGAGAAAGCTCAAGACTCGTCAGTGGAAAAGGTAAACTGACTCCTACAAAGGGAAATATTTCAATTCCTCGCCTAGAGTTGATTGCTCTTTTACTGGGCGTACGTTTAGCACATTCAATTGTCACCTCATTAAGGAAACATAATAATAAGGTCTATATTGTCGGTGATAGTAAAGTTGCCCTATCATGGATAATATCAACAAGAAGTCTACCAATTTTTGTGCGAAACCAAGTTGATCGTATTAAGAAACTTAAAAACAATATTCAAAGTTTAAATATTAAAGTCTCCTTGTTTTATATTCCATCTAATCAGAATCCTGCTGATGTTGGCACCAGAGGTTGCTCTGGGAAAGATATTGCCTCATCACTTTGGTTAAATGGCCCCACATGGTGCTCCCAAACATGCGATAGATGGCCGCTGAAAGAGATCCATCAGATTGAAGGATCTGATACATGTGAACTTCAAGACGAATATCCGGATGAACAACTTGAGAGAAATATGTATGTTCATATTACAAATACAGTGGAGACTAGAGTTGTTTCCGAATTCCCAATAAAGAAATTTAGCACATTCATAAAACTAATAAGAGTAGTTGCTAATATGTTATTATTCGTTAAACTTTGTGTAAGTAAAGGTATCAAGAGAAAGATAGATATCAAGCTCGGAATACGAGTGGATGATTCTGCTAATATAACATCTGAGCTGATGGATAGAGCAGAAATAATAATAATAATAATAAGTGAAACCTTGCACATTTCCATAGAAGAGGTAAAGGAACGATTTAAAGACAGAGTTATAATAAAAGACAAAGATGGACTGATCAGATATCGAAGTAGGATGCACAATCCTGATGTGACATATGATTTCAAAAATCCCATCATTATACCAGGTATATCACCGATAGTTAATTTGATTTTGAGGGATAACCACATTAAATATGGACACTGTGGAAAACAACATCTCATTGCCATAGTAAGTCAAAAATATTGGATTCCGGGCATCAGCCGATTAATCACAGCCGTTTCTCAAATCATGTCTCATTTGTAAGAGAGTTAACAGTCTTCTATTTCGGTATCCAGCAACGGGATCATTACCACCGGATAGAGTTGTTCAAGCAAACCCGTTTCAAAATTCTGGCATTGATCTCCTAGGACCATTTGATCTAAAAGAGAACAATAAGGCCTATATTTGCCTTTTTATGTGCCTTGTAACAAGGGCAATACATCTAGAATGCGTAAAAAACTTATCAGCTAGCGCATTCCTAAGAGCCCTTCAACGATTCATAGCTCGCAGAGGTGTTCCTAGTATCATAAGAAGTGATCAAGGTAGCAATTTCATTCTTGCGGAATATATTTTATCAAAAATAAATGACAAATATCACTTCCAAAATACGCCAGTAAAAGACTTTATAGAAAATGAGAAAATCAAGTGGATTTTTAACCCACCAAGTTCTCCCTGGATGGGTGGGGTTTGGGAACGCTTAGTACAAAGCGTTAAAAGAGCATACATAAAAGTGATAGGTCGGAAGAAGCTATCATTTGTGGAAATGAACACAATTATAATAAATACTGAGGCGATATTAAACTCTCGTCCAATAACACATGTCGACCCCAACGATATATCGGCTGTCCCTATTAGGTCTATCGATTTTATATCTCAACGACTAAAATTTCAAATTATAGTAGCTTTGTGCTGATTCTTAACCGACTCTCAACAGAAACAAGTTTCTCACAATTTCTGCAGAGATCATCACTTTTGAAAAATAATGCAGTACTAAAACATTCCACACATTTTAGGTACGAAAAATTGAACAATAAATTACAAGAGGACCGTACAATTTGACGTTGCCCCAAAATCATGGTGAGAGTGCAGACGACAGAGGGCGAGATTGGTAGAATTAGCTGTCGCTCTAGAAATGCTTTTCTTCTTGTAGATAGTCTAATCCCACTTTGCTTAACTGTCCTTAGAACTCTAGTAGTGTGGAATAAAAATTCTGAGGTAGTAGAGAAATGTGCTAGGAACTTAGATAACATGTTCTTTTTCGAGATTCCAGTCAGAAATCTGTTCACTTACCCCTCGGCTGCTCGTATTTGGGGCTTTCTAACTCTGAATTCCAAATACTTTAATAGTTTCCAGGATAGAGAAAAATTGTGTCGAAACCTTAATAGTTGTCTAGACGGAGCAATCCTTCCAAAAATCTTAGTTTTTACCACAGTTTTGCTCCTATCTACTTTATATGTTCTTCCACCTTGGAGTCGTATGTTTAAAGTTACCTGGCTAACATTTGTTGCTCTTCTTCATATAAATTGAAGTAAGTAATATTCTCTTAAACCACATGCACATCAAAATAGTGTAGTCATAGCAGCGACATGTAAAGGTCGCAGATGAAGTGATCAGGGTGATCCTTCTTTTATGTAGTTTAGCTGCATTTACATAGAATTACTAAAAGAATATTTATTAACAAGCGGGATTAAATTAATAAAAAGGATTAGGTCAAAAAGTCACATGTTCAAGACACCCGCATGACTTCTGTGCCTCCGCCTCGTGCCCTTTTATAGGGTAGGTAAGGCCAGAGACGCTGAGCGCAACCGAGATACCTCACAGACATCCGATGACTCTTTCAATTGTAGAACTATCGCTGTCCTATAATAAACAAGCGACCGGCTTGTGCTCGAAAGAGTCTCAGTGAATCTGAAGCAGATTAAAACGTGGAGTCAGTTATGCATTACATCTGGCAATTTTCTGAAAATGTAGAATCTATAGCATTGTCTTTTGACATTTCCACTTGTTTTCTAGTTTAGCCCAAGTTCCGCCTGTTTCCAATATATTAGATGTGACTATATGGCGTAGGTCACGACCAGTCTATTTCATCTCAAACTGTTTTTAACGGACTTTTGTCTGCAGATGTCGCACTGAAGGGTTTTCAGCCTAGGAGCATCGTGTCATTTAGAACGACATATTATGCAAGTATCTCCTTGAGATTGACTCAAAATTTTATTAGCCATGGGAAAACAACACAAGAGTTTATGCAGAATAATTTTTAAAGTCAACCGAAACATAGAATACTGCACAGGTATTGTGCCAGAAAATAGGTTCTTAATTATTAAAGCCATAAAGGATTTCCTTTATTTCCGGTTCGAGTTGAAATCTGGGCAAAGATATAGTAAAATTTGAATAAAGTCTGTCGTATTTGGGTAGAAATAGACAAATAAGGGTAGCTTATTTCGTCTGGTTAGGCGAGTCCTTAGTCTAATAACTTAGAAGGGGCAGGTTTAAACCGCACAGTGTGGTTTGATGTGCTAGATCAGTGCAAATAATAGTTGATTCAGAAGAGCCACAATGTTCAATTCTTACAATTTTGTTCAGATTGTTAGTGGGTAGTTAATAAGAGGTGTCATGCGAAGCATAGACTTTAGCTATTTCCTATACTCATTGTACTTTGACCTAACCGTTAGTATTTTCACAAACCAAGAAATACACCTTAGCTTTTCCTTTGCGTAATATGTTTACTATTCTCTCGATTGTAGCAAAGTGTAAACTAGCTTCTGGAACACTAAGAAAATTCATTGACCTAGAAAACGTATATAAATGAGTGGCCAACAGCAGCAGGAGTGCTAAGAGAACTAGCATTCGTTACCTCGTTATCTACCTATATTCTCTGATTTAGTCTTATTTATAATTACCTAATATTTGACTAAATGAAGTGAGATTACTTCCTACTCGAAGTGTTACTTCATTATTAAATCTGTCGTATTTGGATGAAATACGACAACTGGTGCATCGGCCCTATTACCTACTTCGTCCCGCGTGGCAACTATATTCAAAGCTGAGACAACCTCAGGAAACAGTGCAATTCAGTTGAGTCATTTCTGTTGATACATTTGCAACAATGATAATAGAAGAGAATGAGTTACGTGTGGCTTATAAAAATTTGTATTCGCTTGTATCTGATGTTCGTATCTGCGTTGGCAAACCTATTGAGTAACCTGCAGAAGAGGTCAGTTTAATAGCATATTTGAAAGAAAAGCTACTGGAATACGACAAGTACTGGGAAACAATGGAATACCTATTGAATAGAATGAAGGAAACTAATAAAGCTTTCAAGCAAGGCATAATGATAGAGAAGAAGCTGCTGCCGAGTGAGCATAAAGTAATAGAAGAAAGAGCACAGGTAATATTAAATGAATGCCCGTACCTGGATTTAATAGGTGAAGTAGGACATTTATATTCAGCTCTAAAACTGCTCCGTAACGAGGTGAGTAGTAAACTTGAGACACGTAAAATGGTCTCAAGTGAACAAAATAGAGAACCAATTATGGTTAAGATACAAATAAAGGAAGAAACCTCAAGACCTAAGCAAGTTGACGCTGGAAGTGAGCCCGATTATTTTACCTCCGACGAAGAAAGCAATAGCTCGATAAGGAGAAGAATTGCTCGAAAACCCAAGGAGCGAACAATAAAATTTCACAGAAACGTGAATAAACCACTTAAGAATCAAACTCCACGTGATACAAAAGAATCTGGCAATGCAGATCCAGTAATCACAGGTGCATGGAGTATTGAGGATTTAATCAAGTTGGTGACGACCCTCACCAAAAATACTAATGAAGGAAATCGAGCAAGATTTCCCGAGATCAAAATTCCCATATACAATGGGGACAAAGATAACTATGAAGAATTTTGGGCAGTGTTCCACCAGATGGTACACATAAACACTGCATTTTCACCGTTAGAAAAGTTCCTGTACCTCGCAAATAGCTTAACGGAAAAAGCAGCTGAGACAGTTAAAGGAATAGTGATAGTTGCTGAAAATTACCAGCAAGTAATCGATATTATTAAAGATAAGTTTGGAAACAAACAAAATAATGAGGACAGTGTCATGCAAAGCATAGACCATAGTACGTTCTTTAAATAGTGTTTACAATTAGGCAGTACGAACTGTTGTTTAACTTCCTATGTGTAGCTTAATCACTAACGACCAACTGGTAGAGCTGCATAATCAATGGATCTAGTGTCGTATATAACAAGTGTAAAAAATAGAGGGCTAGCACAGTGTTTTCGACCCGACCTGGTCACATTCCGACACCTAAGCCTAATCTTATTCCATATTATTGCTTACTTATTTATTCTTTGCTATCTATCTAAAACAAACTTCTCTAGTTCAACTGTTCCGTCACAATTGCGATCTATCGTTATTCGTTCTAATTCAATACCTCATATCCCTCTCTACGTACATAGCTCCTTTCCCTAACTCATTGAACTATGAACATTCCTGATCTGAAGTATTAGGAACTCACACTATTCTGTCTATTTCTACCCAAAATACGACACAGTGCATTTTTGACGCGAGTTTCTTTAACGAACTTGGAGAAGTGGTCAACCACGCGTCTAATATATTCGTTATCTTCCTCTGTTGTGTACATCGGACCGGTCAGATTGAGATATTTCACTTAATGTTGTTTGCCAATGAAGGTGGCCTTCTGACGCTGCACTATAATGAAGTGCTAGAAATATGGTTTCTCTCAACTGTTAAGGTATTTGGGACCTTCATGTAAAAGGTATCTGAGACATTCATGTTAAAGGTATCCGGGTGTAAAAGGTATTGAGAAGGTATTCTATGAAGGGCGTCGATAACCAGATGATCAGGCTGGTTACTAACTTTTAATGTGTAGCGGATTTTTTATTATGTGTGAATTATTAAGAATACACCCTGGGTAATAAGGTTTATTATACAGAGGGTTAACTAGTAGTTACAATTACAGTATGTCCATAGGGTCAGAACTCAGTACACCCACATCTCCCCTGACTCCGCCCCGCGCTGTCCTTATATAGCCAGCTGGGTCAGAGACGTACGGTAGATCAGAGATATACAAGACACAACTTTAGAAGTTTATGTAATTGCTCTGATCTGTCACCTAGTCATTCCTCTGGTTTTTTGTACACTGTAGAGGCATCCATTTTTTTTATACAGTATTTCTCGGCTTTGCACAGAAATTCATTTTTCATTCGCAGCTAAAATCATCTGGACACTTTCCACTTTCTATGAGAGTCTTTAACTAACTATAGTAAGGACCTCTATTTCGCTATTCTAGAATGTCGTAAGGCTTGATAGCAATGGGATTGTTGGCGTAAATTAGAGACGATCGAAGGGAAAAGAGTTTTCTGAGGAAGACAAATTGGGAGCTGAATTATAGCTTTAACCTCTGGTGTGGCAATCTGCTACCATGTTGGACGACTCCTTCAAGTGCTCGACCAATGTATCATAGCCTTGCGATCCCATGATCCATCTGGCCAAGATACCATCCTTCTCGTTGTGCTTTATGAGAAATGCCGGAAGCACGGAGACAACTATGATTTCAGGCCGTTGCCTCTATTACTTTGGTACAACGGTGATATATCCGTATTTCGTCATAAAAAGACACAATAATAATAATGTTTATCGTATATAAATATACAGATACCAACATTATAGTCATAACACAAGAACAATAGAAAATACGATAAATAAAGAAAACATAAGCGGTAGTTACATGACCTCTAGCCAGAGGACTCCGATCTGTCTCTTACATCTAACTTAGTGCTACAGTAGTGAGGTCGAATGAGACATTACTTTAGACACTAAAATGTAGAGCATTGTTAGCCATGTTTGAACTTCTAACAAATACAAGTTCATTACGAAGTTGCTCCCTAGTAGATGGTAGTTTTCCTATTTTACTTTGTACGATGCTGTTAAGAGTTCGTTTTATTGGGAGAGATAAGAATGTAATAAGTGACAGAAACTAGAGACAAAGAAACAGTCGGTAAAGATGGCGAACACGGGAATCGGAACACTCAACACTTTAGATATCAGGGAGGGATTTAAAGCACAACTCACTAGCATAGCCTACACGAACCAGAGCCTGGGAAAAATAGTAGTAATGTGAGTTCATTGATAAAAATTCTGCGAAAAAGCATAAAAACAGAATAGCACACATAACAAGTGCTCCTTTAGAGGACGGTATGCGCACCACTGAGACGGCTTCAAAACAACGGCGAATACTCCGAATTGGACAGACTGTCAATAACGAGTAGATCACATCTACGAAAACAAAATTCTACGCCACCGTAATGAAATATGCACCCATAATATCTAGCATACTGATCTACTTTAATAGAATCACGGAGATGTACTGTATGAAGCACAGCCTCCGAGGTAAGTGAGTGGGCCTAGTAGTCAATAGAAAGAGCAAAAATTGGCACGACCCTAGGATAACTGCATAATCGCTCGGAACTGAGTTATGCCATAGTGACTGGAAAACTAAACGACATCGAAGAGCCGTTAAACTAAATGCTTGAGAATAAAATATTAAAGGTGAGGTCCAAGCAGATGGAAGGTACTATGACGCAGTCGATGGTCTAGTTTATACAGATATGCAAAGATCAGGAAATATCCTATGTCGTCACTCTCCACAACCTCGGGGAGTCACTTTGCAAAAAGCAATCTTCTATTTAGCATACGTCCGATATCAGCACCTTAAAAGACGGCCTCTGCTGAACGCAATATTCCACTTAACGACTCATCGGAAATTTGTAGCACAGGACCTCTCGACTGTATTGCATAGCCCTCCACTACAATAATTTCTAAGCGCAATTTTATTGAAAATCAATCAAAATTTTGGAAGAGACAACATTTGCAATTGTTAGAATGAGCAATAAGTGTTGAGCACGACGGAAGCGGCAAGACAACTAGGAACTACAAACACAAACGTTGTAAACACCGTTACAGAAAGCTAGGTTGAACGCTTATAATAACGGAAACAATTATTTTCGATGCTCAATTCCATATTTTCCTCTCTAAAGTTCCGCAAATTCCACAGCCCATCCTCAATCCTCGCAATATTAGGTAGATCCTTCAGTAGACGATCAACGTTAATATCGCTTCGAAGTATGAATTAGCAGCAATCAATGTCACGTCTACCCTCCAGTGAATCCTGAGTTACATACTTCATTAATTCTTCTAGGAAATATCGCTAGTGAGCCCAACAAATGCAAACGGGAGCTAAAGTCACCTTAAGGAGTCTCCTAAGAGCGTGTTCCGATAAGCAACATCGTCCGAGATGCAGGCATTTGTAGTCCGCTGCCGATAGATCGTCATCGGAGAAATCACAATATCCGTCAAGTATCAAGCATTTTAACTAGAATATTCATGGGGCATCCAAGCAGTTAATAATCAGAGGGACTATGGAGAAGTTGAGAAAAGAGAATAATACAGTGGCATACTTTTCTAACTGTTGACAGCTGAAAGACCTCCTTCTTGTAACGACATTCCGTAGAATTTCGTTTTATGATGGAAAGATAACTTGCTTCTGTTGCACCCAGAAGTCTGTCAACTATAGTTATTTTCTCTTCGTCGCTGAAGTCAAATGCCAAAATGTGCAGGAAATCGCAGGTAATTTTATTGTCACTAAAATGGTGCAGCACTTGATCGCAAAAATGCAATGTTAAATTTACCTGAAAACATTCATTTTTCTAATAACCAGGAAACTACCGTATTGAGTCTCGAAATTAACAAAAAATATATGTACTTGTATAAGCGAAATTCTAAAAAAATGGCACCGAGCGGATATTCGAGAAAAATCCTCGAGGCTGACGTTCAGTCTGTGGGTCCTATTCACTGCAGTGACTTTGTAAACAGTAGGCTCAACCTGAAGTTCCAGCAGAAAACCTTTTAAAGGTCGGCTCAATATTACTCGTACAAAGAGTTCTACTCACCTCTTCAATAATACAAGACCCGATGTCTTGCTGAGTCAGATGTCGTCGCCTCTCTCAATGAGATATCTCATATCCTTAGAAACCAATTTCATGCGACGTATATCTGCAGCATTCATGTGTGTCTTAAAAGTGATTAGCGTGAGGGACAGATTTTCTAGAGTTGCAGCTAGCGTAGGATAAGGTGATTTCCAAAAGAACTTTACCTCGCTTAGGATTTTAATTTGGATCTTCGGAGGAAGAACAAAAAATGCTCGTCTCCAGTTCCTTTCAATCAGACGTTTTAGTTGCTTTGAAACCGTCTTTACTTCCCGTATGTCAGCATAACTTGTCTGTAAATTGACGATTTCCGGATACTCTTTAATACTTCTGTAGTTCCGCAACAAGTTGCATGAGTACAAACCTGTTCAAGAATGTGGCATTGCAGTTCGGGCGGAAGGTCATGGAAAGAACAGCTCTGGAAGTGATGTTATTAATTTAATAAACCTTTGTTTGAATAGCAAGTAGAAATCTTGCAAATAGTACAAAACCAACATCGACGAGTTGGCTTTCATCTCTTTCCTTCGACAACACGGTGTTATCTGGTTTTTTGCTAGCTTCAACATCGACGTAGCATTGTGCGACATTCACAACAGCCATCTAAATATGACTAAATCGAATAAGTGCAGTTATTCAATGGAATACATTAAAACAAGAAGAATGAGTGGGATGTGTCACAGAAATATCGGGCATGCCGAAGAAGACTGATAGATATCCTAGAATTATGGATTTGGCGATCACCCGTCCAGCACAGGAATTAGTGCTCAACTGCCACACGGGACATGGAAGTAATTATACATCTGATGTGAAAAGAAGTAAAACTGCTGACCTCCGAGCGAAAACAGCACCTCTGGTGACCGCTCTCCTGAGGCATGCCTTCAAGCAGACGTTATGGGGCATCATTTCCAAAGAGCTGAAAAACTGAGAAAAGTACCACAGATGATAAAAGACTAGGCCAATCTCCGCAACAAATGTTCCCAAGGATCATGATGAGAACATTTTCATGACTGGTATGGTACTTACAGAGGAAGAAGTTTGACTCGTTTTTGAATCAACTAGTTAAATTTTAGGTGCTTAATCCATTTTTATAGTGATGATTGTAGAGTAAAATGTTAACATTGTCACTGCTGTGGGCGACATCTCCCATTCTGCTCAAGGCACCATAAATGGTCAGCAATATATTTTCTCCATACAGAACTACTTTTATGCCTATGTGTTTAAAGGCTTACCCATTTAGCTAGCGTCTGTCGTCATATCTGGTCGTGGAAAGAGAGGAAAGGCCTAGACCCGTGGCAAGGCTAAGTCTCGCTCTTCGAGAGGCGGATTACAGTTTCCTATCGGTCGTCTTCATCGTATGCTTCGTAGGAGCAACTATGCTGGTCGAATCAGAGCTAGGACTCCTATACACAGTGGCGTCGCGGATTAAGGAGTTGATAGTGCACTGTGGTGCACCAGACTCCACTAGAGGCCATAACTCACTCCAAAGTGGGAATATCGCGAATTTAAAGACGGATTTGGAATGAGCGTAAAATTTCGCATTTTCTGGATGTTTTTGTGCGTAATTTCATAAATGCATACTTTTCTACACAAAAGATCCTCCGTTTAAGGTCTAATTACTGATAGCGTCGTAATCCCGGTGTCTATCACAGTGTAGTTGCAAGACGGTTGGTTTGAGTGGATGAGGGTGATGGATCGGTTCCTCCTTTTGGGACATGATTCGCACCTATTTCTCGGTGAGCGTTTTCGTTTGCTTCATGACTGTTTTTCCATTTCAGCGTTTCCCTACTTGTTTAGTGCTTAAAATATCATAGAAACCTTAAAATCTCACCGATTTTTCACTAGTTACAGTTTTCATTTTCATTTGTTTCCTTTTGCCACCTTTTTGCTGATTGTTCCTGTCTACTATTCTGTACAGGTTTGAATCGCTTTCTCATGCTTTTCAACTTTAATCACACTTATTAATGTGACCGGCCAGTTGGCCCCTCAATTGGCCCCCGATTTTTGTCGCGTCGTTTTTTCAACGACCCACCAGCCTACCTCTGCAGCCACGGGGTATTTGGTAGTTTCATACTGACCACGGAAAAGGATTAGAGATTGCTATTAATTTTGGAACTCAATAAAAGAAAAGAATTTATTACAAATAAAATCAAGTAAACAATAAGCAACAAACATAGCACAACATATCATACCAAGAATACCCCGCGGCTGTATAGGTAGACTGGTGGGTCATTGGAAAAACGCAACAAAAATCGGGGGTCGAAAAAATGGGGGACTAATCGGGGGGTTAACTTCCCAGTCACATAAATAAGAAATAGGATTAAACTTAAAAAGCATAGCAAAACCATAAAGGCATATGTAAAACAGTAAAATGAAACAGCCAGTTAAAAGCGGGCAAACGGGAATACAAATTAAAACTGAAAATGTTCTCGATGATAAAACTGAGATTTTAAGGCCAATTATGATATAATTAGCATTTGAAAAGTATAGGAATCTTTTTAAATTAACATAAATAGTAACATAGTGAATACAAATCTAAAATAAGAAAATAGAAAAGTTATATGAAATCATCTGAGAGACAGAAGCATGCAAAAGCTCGGACCGAACCACGACTACCAGTCCTAACCACACGACGCCTTGGCACACTGCCATGATAGCTACATAAACGTGGCTATTATTTCTAAATAGACCTTCAACGGAGGATATTTTGTGTAGAAAAGTATGCATTTATGAAATTACGCACAAAAACATCCATAAAATGCGAAATTTTACGCTGATTCCAAATCCGTCTTTAAATTCGCGATATTTCCACTTTGAAGTGAGTTATGGCCTCTAGTGGAGTCTGGTGCACCAGAGTGCACTATCAACTCCTTAATCCGAGACGCCACTGTATTCGGCCGGTGTTCTCGAATATCTAACCGCTGAGATTCTTGAGTTGGCCGGTAATGCAGCTCACGACAACAAGAAAACAAGGATCAACCCACGACACTTACAACTAGCCGTTCGTAATGACGAGGAGCTGAACAAGCTTCTGTCAGGAGTGACCATCGCTCAGGGTAGAGTGCTTCCCAACATTCAGGCTGTGCTGTTGCTCAAGAAAACTTCCGGTGACAAGGAATAAGCGTTCCGCACTCTGTATTCTAACCCAACGGCCCTCTTTAGGGCCACATTTACGTGAATACACATGTCCCACTTAGGGTCAAATAGGGGAATTCCCTTCCTTTTAAACCTTACGCAACCCTCTTTTGGGGTATTACACGGTCAGGCTAAATTTACCTGAGTTCTAATGTGGTATAACGCGTCGCCTATACGCCTTTATTCGAACTAAAAACAAGAGAGAGATCAGGAGACTCGCCATCTCTTATAACAACTATACAAAGATCGGCTTGCCTATAAACTAAGACGTGTTAGGTTCCAATAGGCAGTATAATACGATATGTCCCGACTGGCAATTTTACTAGCTCTTTGTTATTGCGTATCAACTCCGCTTATGTAAACTATCTTATTTTCCCATGTTTTTCCTTTATCTCGGTCTTTATCCTCATTGACCTATCTCCAAACTGCTTAAAATAATGTGGCCCGCCTACAAAAAGGCATATATATGACCAGCTTGTAGTGAAGTAGATTGAATAGTTTAAGGTTTTACTATTTTTGTCGTATTGTTAGATTGTTGTTTGAATAAAGTGGCTGGTAATTGCTTCAACTGTGCAATACCTAACGAGCCCCAAATATAAGCTGACCAGATCGGGACAGTCCGTATTATACCTACAAGGACGATCACTATTGTCATTCCAATCAATAGGAAGATGGTAGTTGCTCCCTCAACATTCTTTATGACCTCCCAAACTTCCTTGATCATGAAAAATCGCTCTAGCGCTTTTGGGATATGCGGGACACTAAATGATAGATGGTAATCCTGGGATTCAATAAAAATATCATCGTCATTATTCCATGGGTTTTTGAAAAGAGTATTGGATATTGACGGTTGTGCGCAACAAGAGAGTTATGAATAATGTAAAAGTTATCTATGTGTAAGTGAGAATACTTCTGTCGTAGTGATTCATGAGACATGGATTCAACCTTGGTGATGAGTTCTCACTGAGTATAGAAATTCGATGGTTTAATAATTTTGAGAATAGATTCTAACATATTCAATTCAAGAGACAAAAATTTGTTCGTTAGTCATTCACCAAATTTAATAATTGGTCATATTTGTAAAAAAGTCGGCTATTCTAAAGGAGATTTAGCATCATTAAAAACTGAATAAGAGAGTAGTTTTGAAAATCTGCTATCAAGTGAAGTATATGAACCCCTATCTAGAATTTCCGTTACAAACAATAATAATATGAAAATATTATAACACTATTAATAAAAATAATCACTAGAAGAAGTGGGTAACTGGATAAAAAACTGGTACGTAATAAAAAACATTGTTCAGTGGGATCTGAATAATAGAGGTTGAGCTCCTGAAAAAAACGTACCCAATGTTATCATAAGAGCGATGAGATTCCAAGCAAATTTGATTCAAATAACTATAATAGCTGAACAGAAAAGCTCAATAACATGTATATTAATTATTTCAGGTGAATCTACAGTTAAAACTAGTGTAATTACCACTAAAAGTGCTCAAATCGAAATGCGATTAAATCAGTGACTACTGTGAAGTTTTCATTCAGCTACAGGGAACAATGTTCCATTACAAAAATTACGCACCAAGTTATAATTTTTATGATTCTCCCATTCTAAGTAGAGTTAACGGTACAGAACCTCTTTTAGATAATAATGATCTCATAGTATTGCATTAAAGGTGGTTGACTCTTCTTAGTAGCCAATGAACAATGCTTACGGTTTAGTCACCTTAATGTAAACAAACTCAATTAATCCGAATTCTTGCGAAGTGACTGGAGAAAGAGTTAGTCAAGATGGAAAATATTTCTCGTATTTCAGTTGCTGTAAATTTCATTCAATACTTCATCAGATTATATTGAGAAGATATTTTATTACAATTTTAATAAAAATAAAATACTGTCACTGTACGTTCATTATTGACATGTTTTAAAGAGGTGAGCCTATATTTTCGCCAGTGGTTTGATCAGGCTGTATGTATTCATAAAATAAAGAGTGATATAGAAGATGAATGTTTTAAGTGAAATGTAGCTGAATAGTGTCCTACTTCCTGTGCTTTCAACGCTGTCACAGATCTTCGCTCAATCGGTAAATGATATGTTTGCTGTTACCTCACTTTACACCTTCACTTGTGTCAAGAGAATTTAGCATTATCAAATACAAAGTCTGTCGGAAAGTTGTCACATATTTAACGAAAGTTGAGTGACAAACAATAGTAAGGATATGAAGCAGTTTCCTGGTACTCAATATTTTAAGTATCCTTTTATTCTCAGTTGCTTATGTATTTAAAAAGCCCAGTATCAAGATTTCAGTTGTTCATTCATTTTTTTTTTTGCCAAAAAGCCTCTACTCATGTTTTTGTCTAAGGTTTAAATGTTTGTCATGTCGATTGACATGTTCTTATCATTGTGAGCATGTCCGTCCTTCTTTCCGGTCTCTTAAGCTTGTGTCCCGCCTCCGTTGTTCGTCCGCTGTCCAGTCTCGATGCTTGTCCGCGGTCGCGTTGTTGTTTTACTCGCGTTGTATACTGCATCTACGGTTGCTCAATGCCCTGCCTTGTCAGCACCATGTCGTTGTACTCCCTCTATTTATGAGCCTGTGGCTATTATCTGTGAAAATGCCGGCAGCTTATCAAATGCATTACAGGCTATTCAGTCAGCTAGGGATATTCCGGTATTTATTATCTTTACATACATATGGCTAACAATTTGTTTAAATTAATCCATCAAATTATCCTAATTTAAAACATCGATGGATTGAATTCACAGATTAATTTATAAAATTTTACTTTAGATCGACTCCCTTATGATAATGGATACTGCTATTTCAAGTATACCTGCTAACGCTTTCCAAAGTTTCAAAATCCTTCGACTCGTTCTCAACAGGAACACCCTTCAAAATATAGACGACCAAGCATTTAATGGCCCCCTCCTGGATTCGCTGGTAGAGCTAGATCTTAACGACAACAATCTAGGACAAATCCCACAGATGGGAGTTCCACGGCTGAGGAACTTGAGAAAACTTTACCTTAATAGAAATCGAATTAACACATTATCTTCAAATGGATTTGCTAGTTACGAGAGCAAGGATCTAATTATTAAACTCTCTTTAGCCGGAAACAGATTAACTGATCAGACTCTTGGAGAAACTGCTGTATTTCGACCCCTTCGAATGTTACAGGTATAAGATCATCGCCAATACTTTTTAGATATACACTATTGTGTTTCATTTTGAAAATAACTTTTCCTAATTAATAATACTTCATACTCCTTTTACCATATATATTTGCTCACATGTCTACATTGAATAATTCTATGAATGCAAACGATTTTCTAAATTATAAAATGGGCTACTTATAAAACTACTTACTAGGAACTCTCACTGGAAACCAATACATTGACTTCTATTCCATCCTCAGCTTTGGTCAATCAACGTACGACACTCACTAATCTCAACCTCGGGCTAAACACTATCAATGAAGTTTGTCGTAGGAAACACTATTTGTATACGTCCTCGACATTACATAATTTTTAATTCAGGTGCCTGTCGGTGCTTTAGACTTTCCCAGTCTTACTTCACTTTCACTTGAGTTCAATGGGATCACTGTTATTCCACCACAAGCATTTCAGGTACACAAAATATTCTATAAACCTCCAATGTGTAGAAGTACTTTAGCAGATGCTCTATGTTCGAATTTCACTATTTACAGGGAGTACCAAATCTTCAATACTTGTACCTAACGGGAAATAAATTCCCGTCATGGACTCCCGAAATGTACCGATATATTACTCAGCTGCGCACTCTTGGTATTGGGGAAACACCCATATCCGTCATCCCTAATAATGCATTTTTGGTAATTTCCATGAGAAACTCATGTTTACTTGCATGCTTAATTTTTCATTATGTCATTTGTTCATTTTATTCGGTCTGTTAGTTCCTTAACTATGCATATTGAATGATATATCGTAAATGTTTTTTCCATCATAAAACTGGCTATTTTTTTCCAGCATATTTCAAATCTGATTCGTCTCGAAATGTCAGAAGCTGCAATTGACACAATTGAACGAGGCGCATTTCAGAAAATACCACATATCCAGGCTATAGTTCTAAATAAGAATCGGCTTTCGCAGTGAGTAATAATATTGATAAAATCTGCTATTAATTCTCTTAATTCCTATTAAGCAATTGAATATTGGGAAAAATATCTAGTACAATTCTCGAATGTATCACTTCTCATTCCTCAATTACGTTAATTCCTGTATGCGTTTAACTTCCCTGTGTAAGCTCATTCAATTGCAACGCTGGTCATAAGAACCATTCGCGGACGGCAAACAGTCTCCAGCGTCCTTAACGCAGGAGGGGACTGGAATGTACGAAAAAGGCAAGCGTAAAAGTGTAGTTTTTGTGAAGCGCTACAAAAATATAATTTGAATTGAAACATTTCTAGGATGTTAATTAGGAAACGTTTCAGTAATTTAATTAAAATGTACTTGCAAATAATGCCAGAGGCTAAGCAAGATCCATCAACTATTGCAGCATTATCTTGCATGTTATTCACATCTTCTTATCATACAATTCACTGTATCATTTCGTGAAGTAGATTGTCTACTAAACGCTGTTCATCATTTATTTGTGCTGAATAGTGGAGAATTTTCGTCATTTACAGTTTCACAAATTATTAACAAATGAATTACGTTTATATCGAGATTTTTAATAAGATTAATAGTAATACAGTAGACAACTAAATAACCATTTTAATATACAATGCAAATTCTTTTGATCATTTTAGCTTGTTTTAAATATATGGATTTTATAGCATTTAATCATATATACACTTTATTCTCTATTCCATTATTTGTTTAAGGATTCGAACTGACTTTTTCGATGGTTTAAGAGATCTTTATTCAATTGATGTACAGGGCAACAGAATAGATAATGTACAATCGCTGGCCTGGGCAAATCTACCTTCTTTAAGTCATCTAGACATCAGGTAAGTCATAAAATACTACCACAAATACCGTATTTATTGATTTTCATATTCTCAAGCTTTATAATATGCTGAATATTTGCTCTATGGACCGGTCTCAACAGCTGCGCCATATCAAACAGAGTGAGCAGAAACAGGGAAAACTAAAGACTGACCAATTCTATTCCATAAATATATTTTTAAAATTTTTATTCGTAATTTAGCCTGATAAAAAACTATCTGCGATAAATATACTCTCTGAGAAAAGCAAAATAATGCATAATAGTTTTAACAAAATTTGATCCTTTTATTATAGAAATTAAATGGAAATCTTGGATCATTTTGCAAAGAGGATAAATATAGTGAAGGGTGTTTTCACATTTTTAAAGCTTAAGATATGAACCGATTTTAAAAAGAAAACTATAAAATAGTAATAGAAATGTTTAAATCTCCTTTTTTTCAGTTATAACCAACTTCAGTCAATGCCCAGTGATGTTTTTCTGAATTCTTTTATTCCAAATTCCAAAGACAGAAGAGTAATTTATGCTTGCGGTTAGTTTAAAATAATTTAACAATAATTTTATCTGCTGCAAACATCTATAATGGACAATACATTTCTAGATCACTCAAAAGTATTTTGACCAACTTTCCACTTCCTCGATTGTGATGATTGAAGTAGTTATTTTTACAGGTAATCCCTGGTTTTGCAATAGTGAACTGGAATGGTTTCGACAACTGCTTAGAGATAATCTTGATATTGATATTGAGAAACCGGGCTGTCAAGCCGTATGTGTGTCTTCGCCCAACGGATGCCCAGTTGAAAATACACCGCTGAGGTAGAAAAG
This sequence comes from Heterorhabditis bacteriophora, assembly GCA_964036235.1. NCBI lineage: Eukaryota > Metazoa > Nematoda > Chromadorea > Rhabditida > Heterorhabditidae > Heterorhabditis > Heterorhabditis bacteriophora. The sequence continues at coordinate 4,251,715 of OZ038429.1, forward strand.
GAAATACTTAGACATTAAAATGATCCTTACTACAGAAGCTTTCTAAACCGTATATTGGAGTATTTTTGAAGGTGCTATTAGGATTTAATTCTTACTTAGATGCATCTCATCTTCAAACTATATTAGATCTAAGATAGCGATAGGATAATTACAATTAGTCATTAAGCTTTGGTTGTGAGAACAAGAATAAACTATTAATTTATTAATTTTCAGATCAGTGGATTTCTGTTATAGTGATGACGCACAGCCTTTGACTGGCAAGGCACTTTCCCTTGTTGGATGGATAATCCTTGGTGAAGCAGCTACTTTAAAAATGAATTCTATAAAAATATTATAAATGCATAGTAACATTCTTATTGTCTGGTTCAATTTTCAGCAATAATCATGACCATTCTATTAATTTCAATCTGTCTGTTAGCACTTGTCCGTTATGGAATGAGTCATCGACGAAAAAAACAAAAGGACCAAGAGATTGAAGAAGACACCAGAGTTATGTCATCTACAGGTTTGCAATAATTTAACTGATAACTAATATTCACTCTAAACATTTTGAATAACATTGTTTTTTGTTCAATTTGTGCCTTTTATTCCTTATGTTGTGCTTTCTATCTCTACAATGTTTATGGAATGATTGAACCCACTAATTGACACTTAAAATATTTGGCTTAAATATATGATTTTTTAATTTTTAATTTTATGGCCAACTGAATTACAGCATCTATGTACGGAGGAGGAACATCAGTTGTAGATCGTCCTTATTCTACGGTGCCTCCTGTTAACCTTGACTTGCCAGCGGCACACACACTCGATGATCAACCGTCCAATTATTTCTATTGATAATTAATCTGGCTGGTCCTCTTTGCTCACGCCCGTCTTGTCAGCGGCAAACACGGTTCAATCTGATGTTTCTTGAAAGGAAATTTTCTTAATATTAAGATACATTTCTTAAATAATATGCGAGACGTAATATTACATATCTTGATTATTTGTGAATAAGTCATATTTTAAGAATTGTCGTTTAGCTTCCTTAGATCTTTGTTCAGTTTAATTTTATAGAATAACTGACTTGATCATCTGTTTCTATTTAATTCAGTAAGCATCAAGAGAATTATTGATATTAGTTAAGATACATTTTAATACTGCCTACGCCTCAGCTTAAAGTGATGTAATACTACTTAGTTAAATTTCAAGAAACTGAAGACTTATATATAATCTTTTTAATTAAGATTTAATGTTTGTATAATACAGTGGTGACATATGTACAATACCATAGATGCATTTCTTTAAAATCTGTCCATGGTAATATTATAATAAATAATGCGTAATAAAACCTGTGATGAATATTTTCAGTGTTAAAAAACACGTTGTTAAAATAACTTGGTATGAAGTGCTTTGTCCTCTTGTTTAAAAAGGGGTTATCGTCTGACGAAGGCTAACATACGACAAACAAACAACGAGCACAATTGGATTCTTGGGTGTGCCCTCTAGATTATCAGTCAAGAGCCACGATGACAACATGAAAATATGACCAGTCGTTTGGACAGGAGACAATTTCAACTTGGTAAACTAAAAACGCGAACTTGAATTTTTTTGCAGGAAAAATTACAGGAAAATGAATCATTGAGAGGCCGTCTACGAGAGCAAACCAGATAGTTATGAGAAACGTAATCTACCGTCACGCGCACTCAGGAAGTGCGATAAAAACTCGATCTAGTAGCCGAAAAAGCCGGAAATGATGAAATGGAAGGAACAATATGCTCCGTATGATACACACTATGGTTTTTCGCTTTATTTATAAAGTTGTTCGTAAAAGATGTAAAATAACAACGCGATGCCACAATAGAAACTTAAGAGACAATTTGTGTAAGATAAATAAATAATGTACCATAATGACTAACGTCACGATAAAGTTATGGAATGGTTTTTATCGTTTCCCATAGAAAAAACTATTTATAAATATAGTGGAAAATGGAGATAAATGCGTCAAACTTCAGTGGAAAAACAAAAATTAGTGCCTCTACAGAATTGATAACTGTGCTTTTCTATTTCTAAATATGCTAATGAAGTTAAGACGGTCAAAAAGTCGGATTTACAGCCTTTCAAAAACGTTCTTAGATAAGTTTTTTATTAAGTTGGAGAAAGTTATAAAACCTAATGTCAATTCTTCCTTTGCTTACTGTGTATAAGTTGGTGGAATGTATAGCAAACAAAGAATGGCTGGGCACCTTTATGGGCTTAATATTTTTCATAAAACGTTATTTCAGAACACTACATTATTCTCATATCTCTGGATTTCGAGAATACTTGTACATCGGTACATCTCATTCATTTCTGTGATTGGTCAATTATGTTTTGTTGCTTACTATCTGGAGTCTCCGGTCCAGTAGTATTTCATGGCCACAAAGTAACAGGAACAATTAACTGACTGAAGTAGATCATTTATGGATAATTTTCACATACAAACACATATATGTTTAAAATGTCATAATCATAACTAATCTATCAATAAAGTTTATAATATAACTGGCGAAACATTGAGCATTACAGCATAATTCAGTGAAATTCAAAAGTGCAAACAGTACATTTATAGCGGCCTTCCAAAATCGTACCTCTATATGCCCTTAGGGGACAAATCAATATGCGCATTTGGGCAATGTCTGTTTATGTACCAGTTCCTGTTTCTTCCCGACCATCTTAACAGAGGTAGTGATGTCACCTTTTACCTACTGCCTGGCCGGTTTAAACTAGCCTACGGCTTCGCATTCCACAGCGACCAATTCGTCAACGTCGTACCCCACGAACATTATAAATTTATCCCTCTAAAACTCATATAATTAGTGACTATTTAGAGTTCAATTCTCCAAAAGGAGATCTTGCACAGACCTCATTGATTATATATGTTAACAGATCTTGCTCTGGGGTAGACCACGCAATCACCTTTTGATATATTTCTTGTATATAAACCCCCGTGTTGACTAATAAACGTTCTTCCTATCGGGTGTAATTGATGAACACAACACTTCTTAATTATTAAGTTTACTACAAGCTCTCCAGACGAACAAGTTCTTCCTTTAATGGACATGCTGAAGTACTGTTGTAGTGAGATGACCATCGCAAAGTTTGATGACATCCATTGCCAACGGCACGATGGCGCCACGGTAAATCCATCCAGCCGAACAACAGCCTCATGAAGAAATCCACAACAACATAAGGAACTTCCGGCAGTTCCTACTTCAAATGAATGGGATCTTACCTACTGCAAGGAACATCAAGTCATTCCTATACTGCGTTGCACATCGAATGGTCTAATGTTGTTAGTTCTTATTTTTTATTTATTCAAACGGTGTGCATTATATTTACGGGTATTTGGTAGATTTATTGCTAAAACAAATTAGCTTTTGTTCTTTCTTCTATCTTAGACAATCAAGTAAAATTACAGTACTTCATATTTAGAATATTAAAGGAGAGTATATGTTTGTCTTTTGACTTAAACCCTTGTGCCTGCGCTCTAGCCTGGCGTATTGCCAACCAAGAGAGTGGTTCTTCAATTTGCCGAGTACTCCGGATACCTTTTTCGGATACCGTTCTTCAGATATCTCTCCGGGTACCCTAGATACCTACCTTCTACGGTTACCTGACATTTTTTGCTATTTAACTTTATTATTACAATTTAATAGATTGTATCCTGATGCAGGTTTAGTTTCATTTTGTGCAATTTTCTTTGATTCTTATTTAATTACTGTCGATTTTTTTAAAAGTTAAGGGCGTATTAAACTTAATTGTAAATTATTTTCTGTGTATTTATTCCTTTATATAAGCTATTATTATATTTTAATAATATAAATTACTTTTAACATATTAACTAGTTGTTATAATGTATTGTTTCTTTAATTATTTTCAGGTATGCCGTTTACTTCGTTAGAGTTCTATTCTGGTATCGGTGGTATGCATTATGCTCTTAAAGGTTGGTTATAACTGAACTGAGTGTTCCACCTATTATATCAGGTTATGATAATGTGCTTAATTTTATTGCTATTAATTTTTTATTAGAATGGATTAATGTTAACATCTTAATGAGACAGATGGTAGAAGCATGTCATCATTTCCTCAAAACTGTGGTTTCTTTGATTTTCTTCTCAATATATTTTAAGTATAACAAATTTAAGAAAACTTATCTACAAGAGTTTCAATATATCAACATTTTATTTTAAAATACAAAGGATTAATGTCTATCTAATGTATCAAATCCTATTAAATCTCTATAAAAGAGATTTATCTAATACACTGTTACTTATTGCCTATTTATGTTATACAAATAGGAATGCTATATGGTTTTTATTTTAGCAATGACTATATAAAATTACGCAAGTGCTCACCGTTAATGCTGTTAAATTAACTGGTTAAGCCTTGTATATTTTACAGCCAACAACGAAATCCATGCGACTAACTGAAAAGTGCATACTTACATGGAGTGCTAAACATATGACCGGATTATAAACAAGAGGTAAATCATTATTATGAAAGGGACAGTCTATCATAGATGAAATTCTTAGCATAGAGAAAACGGACGGTTTTGATACATTGGATTGATATATTAGAAGAAAAAAACTTTTTACATAATCAAAGAAACCACTTTTACGAAGTATAATTTCTGTGAGAAAATGGTGGACGAGTTTATAACATCTAAATATAGTCACATCATCAACTCACCGTTATACCTGAGGATATAATACTGTACTCTGTCGGAAATAAAATTTTCGTTTACAACGTTTAGATAGTTTCATTCGTCAAGTATCATATCGATTTACAGTAGAGATGTTTTTTGCCTATTAATACTTCATTTTATGCACATAGGCATGTAATTATAGTGTTTAAGAAGCCTTTCCGAGTGCTCAAGTATTAGCCGCGTTCGACATTAATACTACAGCTAACACTATTTATGCTCACAACTTTCCACTCACTCGACTATGCCAGAGCAATATTGAGGTTAGATTAAGCATTGTTTCTTCTTTAATATATTTAAAAGAGAAATTTTAGTGACATTATGCTAATTTTGACCTTTTAAAACATTTGGTCCACACTAATTCTCTGTTTTTTTTTACAAATCTAATAGTTCTGTGAGAATTCTTCACTACTGTAAGATACTATTAAGTACTCATATAAATAATCTTTTTAGGCTATTTCTTCTGTACAACTAGATAAATGGAATGCAGATTTGTGGACTCTCAGCCCACCATGTCAACCATTTACTAAGTTAGCATTACTAATACTAGTACTTTGCTACTATTATTACACCTAATTTTCTTGTACTTTAACGATTAATTTAAACAGGAAGTACTTTATATTACTAAATACCATTTGTATCACATATCTCCCTTAATATAATGTTTAGGAAAGGTTTGCAAATGGGAGAAAATGATAGGCGATGTGATTCCTTCATGGCTTTGCTTCAAAATTTAAAAAAAATGTCTAATCCACCTCGAAATATTTTGTTGGAGAACGTTATTGGATTCGAAACTTCTTCTGTTCACGACAATTTAATTGATACTCTAAAATATGTTGGATATACCACTAAAGTAAGGTTGATGTTAATTTTATTATTTAGTTATAGCTTTTCGATTCTTTATCATAAGTAATTTTGTCCATCATTATTATGTATAGATGATTAAATATACTATTATTATTAACAGGAGTACATTCTATCACCACTGCAGTTTGGTATTCCGAATTCCCGTCCGAGATATTATCTTCTAGGATCTTTGAAATCGACAAGCGAATTATCTACTCATCATATTTTAAGAGATCTGGATACTCATAGATGTGTTAAAATGAATAACATTATGGAATTCCTCGATGAAGATTCTAAAAGTGACATATCACTCTTATTGAATCCTAGCATTATTGAGAAGTATACAGCTACACTTGATATTATCACCAAATACTCACAAAGGTCGGCTTGTTTCACTAAATCGTATGGTTCGTATATAACTGGATCTGGATCCTATTTCTGTAATGACCCTGCTATTGTTTATGATAACCGCCTCACTTGTTCAAATTTCGATCACCTTAGCGTAATTGTCCGCCGACTTTCTCCCAGAGAAGTAGCAAATCTGATGTGTTTCCCTAAGACATTTTCTATTCCTACTGGTATTACAACTAAACAAATGTACCGCACTCTTGGTAATTCAATTAATGTTCGCGTCGTTGCTTTTCTGCTTTGTGAATTATTAAATTCTAATAAAGTTTAGTGTACCACTTTCTACTTAGTATTATTTCTCTATTTACATATGTTGTGAATGAATATATCTTATCCCTGCATACAAGAATGTCATCTCTTGACCTGCTTCATTGAGTGGGTTTGACTAACCTCTTGAGACGCTGAGTTCTACTATACGTATTTATTGATTCGTTTGTCAAATTTATCCGTATATTATGGGTGGTGTTAGAACTTTTCAGGAGAGATAGTTCATCGTAATTATTGTTGTATAACAGGTTGTCCTTGAATTTGGCACTCATTTATTATACCGGAGCTGGTTAATGGCCTGTATCTCGATTTGTATAATTATCTATATGAACGGCAGTGACTTAGTTTATACATAACTGTTTATAATGATTTCTAAATATAATTTATTTAATTCATAATATTCCATGGATTTCACATCTAATAAATACCTCTTTGGCGGAAGATCATTTCGCACATTGTATGGGTGGTATAGTAAGTAGGTGATTTCTGTTTGAATTAATCAATTAGTTGTGATTGATGTTGCAATTATAAAGTTGATGGGTGTATAACTATTAAGTTGTTCATTAAGTTGAACAAGCATACTTGAATTATACATTTTCTTCTCATCATGATGATAGTTCAGATTATTTAATAATCAAACAATAGTGAAGTATGTATCTTTCTCCATATTAAACAATTCTTGTTTTGTGGGGTCTAATCTATATCATTAGATTCCTGCTCTAGTTTAATGCCCTTCTAAGTTCTTTCTTTCATGTTAACTGGTCGTATAGCCATCCGTCTATTAGAAATTTCAATTCTATTGATTATTTCCATGTGGAGTTTATATTGATTGCTCCCTCGTAAAATAGTTGTATATGCTCTATGTGGTTGTTGCATTATTGGTTATCAAGATTTTGCTTCTGGATAAATACATTTCCAACCGATATTGCGCGGGATTTTACATGCATAAACCACTAGTACGTATTTTAAAATACCATTGTTGATAAAATTTTACTAGTCATTAGTAATATAAAACAATAACTAAGTACTAGTGCTCATGCGTAGATTCATCAGCTGATTTCACAGAGCTTATCAACTACATTATTTTAAGACAAGACCAAGTGAATATATTTTAAGTAAGACAGTCCTACTACCAAAAACTTTGCAATCTCGAGTTTAAATATTGCTTTCTTTTTCTGAATAAAATGTGTTACTTTGTACACTAGAGTAATTGTTCAGTTAAGTGGAAGACTATTTTTTTCTCTCAGATTTTGTACGCTCTGATTCTGCTGAACGAAGTTTTGTAAGATAGTACTGTCATATACAGTATTTTCGTTCCAATAAGTATTTTTTAGTTCACTTTAACGTATCAATTCTGGTTTTAGTTCATTACATTTTTTAACATGGATTTGTATTCAATATGTCGTTTGCATTTTCAGCCTTTTCTGTTCTTTCACTCACCCGTCACATTACCGCGTGCTGTGCGCGAAATCAATTCGCACTGTCATTGATTAGTTCCACATGCGATAGTTTGGCTCGAAGTTAAAATGTCTAGTTCTGGATCTGATGAATCGGTAGCTCAACGTACAGTAGCCATATCAGTTATAAAAGATACTGGTAGCAAGGTCATTAGAATTATTTTTCGTTTATTTGCCCTTAATGTTTATCTAATAGGCTTTGAGAAGTCATAATTGGATTTAGAACTTATAAGTAGTATTAATTCTAGGTTGAACTTATGTTTAAAGTTCATGGACTTAAGAAGCGAAAGAGCCTGCTGAACTCCATTGTCACCGTATTCAAAAAGGTGAACTATAAATTTCGTGTAGTTTTAATTAATTAGATATAATAATTAATATTAGTCTTGGAAGTGTTTAAATTAAATGCACATGTCATATAAATTAGTGAAGAATAAATTACTAATGCCACCCGAAAAAATAAGGAAATGTTGCTGCATTGTTCGTGATTCATAGATGTTTATTATCATATGGTTTATGACTAGTTGTTACGGTACATTTTTACGTATATATTAATTAAAGTGATATATATATATATATATATAGAAAGTTCATAATAAGGGTAAAATCGAATCATGTTATTGTTGGATAGCTTCATTTTAGGCCAACTCTCCTTCCCGATTGTTATCAAACGGAAAGTTCACTCGTTTTGACTTGAATGCTCATTCTATCTACTTTTCTTTGGATGTACAAACTGAGAAAAAAATGAAAAAGGGGAATGGTAATCGGACAGACACATTCGTTTGCGAAATTAGACAGTTTCCTACCACTATTAATCCGGATAGTGCAGAATTTGAGGTTGGAAATCATCGATTAATTACGAACTCGAAATCGATTTATTTGTTTGTAGAAATAAGCTAATATCATTACTATATAGTTTGTTTAAAACGCCTTCGGAATTTTCAAGAACCTACTATCTAACAATAATTATGTTTGTTTCTCATATTGATTGCTATGTGTGATATTTTTGTTGGTTCCACATAAATCAATGGTATTTCACAATATCAAATCAATAGTGCATTTATTAATATTTAAAAAATTGATTTTAAATTACAGTAAGCGATTTGTATTGTAGTTATCGTATTTTTAGGTTCTGGAGCCAGCAAGCGGCGAATGCTTTATTGTATTGTCCCTGATAAAAGTGGATAACCTAGCTGTTAACTGGAAGGAATTTCTAGATAGTAATGGTACTCTAGATGTCACATGCATCTAAAAATAACCAGTTTTCAAATATAGGTAATGGAAGATAGTGGTTATTTTCCCAATTATATGGTATTTTTTATCAATTGCTCTTATTTTACAATCTTAATACTTTTTCATTATACTTAATAAGAAGCCAATCAGTTATTTTATTTTTTTGTTAATAGCTGATAGCTAATATTATTTTTGTTTTATTTGTCTACTCCCAGAGTTTCAATACGATTTGTATATTTCACCTCTATTTTATACATGTAAATTGAGTGGTATATTATGTTGCAGAATACTGTTAATGCAGTCGTTTTTAGAATAAATTTACTCTCCATTAATAGATTAATGTTCTTTATTGCATAATTTTTTAATGTATGCTAGCTGTTTTTGCCCTACTTTCTCCAATAAGTGATAGGGTGCTGTACTTTCCATTATCAGTATTGCTTTTCTATGTGTAGTCCAGTAATTTATGTGATGCATTAAATTATAATTTATGCACTTTTTTATCAGCATTACGTGGTATCGCTTCTCACATACTTCGATTAATAAAACATAAATTCGATTTAATATTTTCAATTTCGATTTTTTATCTAGTTATTGTTAGGTCTTTGTTTTTCTGTTTTTCAATTTCAGATGTCAGTCTAGTGAGTAATTTATAATGTTGACTGCTAAACGAATTGCTAGTCTTCTATTGAGACAGTATGGTAGAAGAGTCACTGTAAGTCTTTAGTAACAGCACAGATAGTTACTTAATTAGTTGAGTACTTATATACCTGTAATGATCACTATTCAGAATTCGTTTGGAATAGTGCTCGACATTGATGGGGTATTACTTCGGGGTCGTGAATTACTCCCACGTGTGAAGGATGCTTTTCGTCTTATTACAGATGAAAATAATAGTTTTCAGATACCAACCGTTAGTACATATGTATCATATGTCACTCATCTCATTTCCTTCATATTTTTTTTGGTTTTTAGGTTTTTTTAACAAATGGTACAAACTGTATGCGTAAGGAGAAAGCTGAGAAACTATCGGATCACCTAGGGTTTCCGGTACGAGACAATTTAGGGAAATATGTCTAAGTCGACTTAATTACTTTGTTCAGAAATATTTTTAGATCACTCCCCATCAAGTCATCATGGCTCATAGCCCTCTGCGGATGTTCCATGATCTTCATAAAAAACATGTACTTGTGGTGGGGCAGTCTAACGCACGGTCTATTGCTGAAGCGTAGGTCCTAAATGCCGTTGATTGTTTAGAATAAATTGTTTAAGACTTGTTCTTCTTTTTAAGTTAACAATATTATTTTAGGATTGGTTTCACAAAGGTAACAACTATGGAAAATCTTAGAGACTGGTTTCCTCACTTAGACTGTGTAGATTTCAAGAGAAAGAAGTCTGATCCAATAGAGACAGCTGAGTTAAGGAAGAATTTTAGTCCTATTGAAGGTATTTAATTTTAAGCTATATTCTTTTTTAATTACCCGATAAAATTTTATGAAATTTTAATCTGATTTTAATTGACCATTTATGAATTTTACCTCATATAAATGTTTCAGCAGTAATAATGCTTGGTGAACCGCTTGGATGGGAATCTGCACTTCAACTTCTAATCGATGTCCTTTTAACAAGTGGAGGTTAGTTGTTTTTTTTTAAATTTGTTTAACTTTAGTATTTTTAGGTACAGTAATATATTATGCGGTTCCAGAACTCATATTCACAATTATTTATCATATAGTTTAGTATTATTTTCAAAATTCTTCAGCTATGATGGACTTTAAACGTGGTGCAAGTGAGTATCCTGCGCAGATCCCCGTCATTGCATGTAATGTTGATTTGGTATGGATGGCGGAAAAGTCCGAATTACCGAGGTTTATTATTAATAGAAAGTGTATTACTATTTAAAGAAAAGAGTTTTAACACTAATTAGCTATAATTTTATAGAATTGGACATGGCATCTTCATCCACTGCGTAGAAACCTTGTACGAAAAACTAACTGGTCGTCGAATGCACTATGAGGCAGTTCTTGGAAAACCAACAGAGGTATTTAATGTGTTTCTGATTTGTAATTTATTTGATTTTCAATGAATATTTTAGTGTTAATTAGTTTCGATTATGTTATTCGAAAAGCAGATTAACAACTTTAACAGCCTGCAGGGGGAGGGGTTGTAATTTTAAACTATCATCTAATTAGTGAGCAAATTTAATCCATCCTATTTTTACTGTTCATCAAAATATAGTTAAATAAGAGAAATATTTCACACTTAAGTTATTAAAATTCAACCTATCATAAATTGCATTAGTAGACCGGTTTACAGGAATCGTGGTCCATAAATGAATTTTTTTAAGTGTAAGAATAATATATTAATTATCGACGCTAAGAAATACTAGTTTAATCCACTACTAGATCTTTTTTTAAATAAAATTATGGAATCCTTTAATGTTTTCCTGTTACTCGCAATATCAAATATACGTACATTTCATATTCATAATAAGGATTCTGAGTTAGGATACCTTTTTTAAACTCAAAACCATCTAGATTAGCTATCTGCATGCTGCTCATGTTGTTCAACGTCATGCTCACCAGATGGGTCTTAATGCGATTAAGACACTGTACGTCATTGGGTTAGTATAAATTACAAATAAAATGCCTTCATAATTTTATATTATTATGCTATTTTTTTTACAGCGATAATCCTATGTCAGACGTATTGGGATCGAAATTGTTTGATCGCTACCTAAGACATGGTGGTCGCGGACGCTTTGATCATTTGGATTTAGATTTACTAGAAGAAAGCGACCCACCAGAGGTGCGCACACGTCATGTTGTTGATCGCTGCATATCAGTTCTTGTAGAAACAGGCGTATACAAAGGTATAATTTAGTCAAATGCTTACAGTCTGTAAAATTGATATATTGATTATTTTTCTAGTAATTTACAGAAGGATGTCGTATGAATGGTACTGTACAGCCGGTGTCCATGCTTATGGAGAGCCTTTCAGCAGGAGAACAGGCCTCACTTCAGCAACCGGACTTTGTAGAAAATGATTTATTCGCGGCATTGCGACAGATTCTTAGTAGGGAGCGATTCCGACCAATGTATTCATGTGCCTAAGTTTTTGTGCTAGTTACCATAATGTATATATGCTTTCTTGTAATTCTTCTTTCATGAGTTATTCCATGTTAGAACTGTTGGTTATATAGTGCGCTAGTGTTCTATCTTCTAGTTCATTCTACTCATTTTCGAACTTTAGACTTATTGATTTAACTCAATTTTTTTGTTTACCCACTTTAAGCATTTCTTACGTATTATGTTCCTACCTTCCTTGGTCTCCTTTCATTTTTTAAATACAGGTTTTTCTAATCTCTTATGCTGGTGGCAACTGAACTCATTTGGGTTGTAAGTTAAATAATGTGTTATTTTTGGATCTGTTTTTTGTTGCTTTCAAGTTTAGCATTAAATATAGATTATCTAGTCACTATGGATCAGATTTGTTTGTAACTTTTTATTACTGATATACATCTAGTGATATAAGTAAGCGACATTGGGGTACATCATGCGTGTCTTTTGTTAGCCATGCACTTGACATTAAGGACACACCGAGCCTCACCAGCAAATATCTTCGTTCTGTAGTCACTCTGAATTGTATCCTCTTAAATCCTTACATTTTCATTTCATAGTATATATATTCTTATGTTCTTTCTTTTATTACAATATCTGATTAAATTAATGCTTAAGATCTATCTGTTATGTTTTATTTTTAAAATCTGGAAAATAGATATACTCTGAGATATTATTGAGAATTGATCTTTGTACCATATGCCGATTAAAATTAGCATATTTACGGTAGAAACAAAAAAAATTTGTCAACAAGAATGATTTACAGCTGATGGGCATGTAATGCTGTTACTCGCTATATTTATTTTTTCTTATCGATCAAGTTTCTGTCATTTTCGTGAAAGTCAGCTTTATTCGAAATTACTCGAAGACTACCAACCGCTAGAGAGACCAGTAGCTAATAGTTCTCAGCCGGTTAATGTGCATATGGGAGTTGTCCTTCAACAAATAATATCGGTGGTTTGTTAATATATTTTTATACCACCTATATTACAAATTTTAATCAGGGTGCGACGCTAGCAGCACCAGTGTATTGAAATAACAGGTCACGAAAGAAATATTATTAAATTCCATTAATCAAAATTATACACAATATAATTTTGTTTAAAAAAAACGGCATCATCATGCAGATATATGCTTGAAGTGATCCACGTCGACTGAGAGGCTAGTGACTATTGCTCCATTCTAATCAAGTCTCTTCAGAAAACCTAATAAGATGTACTACTTTGTAGTTGCTTTATTCTCCAATATATTACACTTAAAAATCAGAAGTTTGATGATCATATTTCACCAGTAGTTATGCACTTTTTAACAAAAGGACTTGAGGCGAAATTAGTTTAAACCTGAACTACAGTATTATATCTTTCTGCATTGTTAACACGGTATACATTGCATGTTGTACAACAAATATATGGAGGAAGAGTGCCATTTTTTATACTGCCTATATGTTTAACTTATTCATTGAATTAGTTAAAATTCGCTAATTGTATATTTGGGAGACAAGTTACTTCTAATCAGGCCTTACCGTAGATCAGTTGAGTTTATATTTTATTATTATTTTGACTAAAATCCATAAGTTGTGGCATAATATGGCTTTAGTACATTTCTGAGAAAAACATCAAACTTAGTGCTGATTTTGTACTGCTATTTTGTAAGTGCAGGTTCCAGTGGAATTGCGGAAGATGCTGATCTGCCATTTTAACTGAAATCTAAAATAAAATTTTTATTCTTGTCTGAAATGAGTTATACGTCAATAAACTAAAATATAGTTGGGAGCTAACAACGTTTAAAAGCTTGGAAGTGGAAAACATACTAATGTTAGCTTTCACTTCAAATTTTTTATTACAATATTCTTTTGATTAATATAACGTAGAAATCTAGTAAATATAACGGCCCTAATCCTAATATTAAGCTGAAATAAATAAAAAGTGATTATGCACTATAAATCATATGCTCTATAATTTAAGAAAGGAACTTGGAGTGCATTTATTATTATTAAAGGCTATTTAAGTGGCTAAAAGGAGATTCCCATAACTTCCTCACACTTTGGTATTCTAATTAGGTTAGAAAATCCTGTATCAGTTTCCACCCAATTAGGGAGGGTGACATATTATAATATGAAAATCATATCTACTGAAGTACCTTAGGATGAGAAGAATCAGGTGGTGGATGTTAACGCATGGTTAAAGTTGACTTGGAATGACTACTCACTACATTGGGATCCTACCGAATATGATGGAGTTAATGACTTACGGTTTAGGTTAGCATGTAACTTAATGAAAAAATCATTATAAAAGAAGAGAGGTGCGAATATATAAAAGTGGCAAAGAGAACTTAAAATTAATTAATTAAAAGGAAGTACCAATTTAGAAAAGGTCAGCTATGGACTCCTGATGTGTTGATGTACAATAGTGCCGATCCAAAATTTGATAGTTCATTCTCATCAAATCTTCTTGTTTATTCAAATGGCATGGTAAATTGGATGCCACCGGGTAGGCTCTATTTTTTAAGCCCACTATGACTATATTTTCATTAGAATTTTATTATGAATACATCTATTAGATTCTGACAAAGTAATAATTCAAGAATGAGTCTAGATAAATTATAATAAACAACTACTATATTAATATTAGTATTATTAAGATATACTAAGTCAATTTACTTTTAAAAATTATCAACCGTCATTCTAAATAGACTATAATAATATTCAACATTGAAGACGATTTTTATAATGAGTTCCAAATACACATTAAATACAATGTTCTATACTTAGTATAAACTTCGTAACAAACTAGCTGATAAATGCATTTTAGTTCGATAATCCTTCTTCACAGATTTTTGCTAAAGTACTTTTAGGCTCTTGATAGTAGAGAGCTTGATGTTTTAAGCTGAAAATTTTATTAAAAAAAGAAAAGAAAATATAATGCATAATGTTTAGCGTTTTTCCATGGTTTAATATGTGTGATCTTAACAATTTACGGTGATTCCGTCTTCCTATTTTGGTGTTAAGTTCTCCGACGATCGCAGTTATTTTTGCATCATCTCAGAAACAAGTGTCATGCGATGATTTGCAACTTCTGCAACAGCAATATCTATTAGCTCACAAATTATCTTTGATTCTAAGCTGGGAGTGAAAAACAATGAAGAAGGATAACAAAAATCACTGATGCATTCATTTATATAAATAAAGCAGTTAAAATGATGTCATGTAGAGTAAAACTAGGTAAATTATGAGGGAAAGAGGAAAGAATGGAACTGTAGTCAAAGAAAAATAAATAACAGAATTATAAAGGTTTTTATGATTTTTAGGTATATTTCGTCTGTCATGTCGCATTGAAGTAGTGTGGTTTCCATTTGATGTACAAAGATGTTTTATGAAAGTAAGTTGAGTTAAAGATTAGGGGATTTAATATATTAAAAAATTGTACAACATTTGGGTAGCGTTATAGAATTTTTAAAATTCTATAAAATAGTTTTATATGTTCAAATCAATACCAATACTTTTACACGAATTTTCCAGTGTTTTTAATTTCATAATTTTTTATTAATGTTAGTGGTAGTTGCAGTAGTTCAAAACATAGTCAAAAATAATTATTAGCGCATTGTTTTTGCAGCAAAAAACCACAGAAAGAACTAAACACAGCAATTATTATGAACAAGAGAAACTAGAAAGGAAATAAAAAGGACACTTTTAGTTTGGTTCATGGACTTTCGATGGAACGAAGCTAAATCTGGAAGTTGATGAAAACGGCTTTGATACTACAAACTATATGCCGAATGGAGAGTGGAATCTCGTGTGTAGGTATTTAAATAAGTGATGAATGAATTTCTTCTAAATTTTAAACTTAAATGCATAAATATTTAGCAGCTTTGGTGACACGAAACATCCAATTCTATCAATGCTGTCCTGAACCCTATTATGATCTTGTGTTTACCTTTGTTATTCGCAGAAGAGTAGTTTATTACGGTAAGTTTCCAGCTCATATTAAGTGAGATACGCACTAGTAGTTGTCTGCTATTATTGAGAGTATAGTTTAGTTGTTTAAAACTGCTATAATCTTAATATTTTAGCTTTTAATCTCATCTTGCCATGTATTCTTATTACTGTTCTAACTCTCATCGGATTCACATTGCCTCCAGATGCTGGAGAGAAGATGTCACTTCGTCAGTTTCCGAATGTTTTTATTAGTTCTTAAATTCTGTATCATACTCCCAATAAGCACATACAGAACTGCAATTTGTTCATTACTATTATTTTTAGAAATTACCATTATGTTATCTATTTGCATTTTTCAAAATTATGTTGCTGAAATATCTCCACCTACCTCAGAAGCTGTACCGTTTCTTGGTAAGTTAATAAATTCAACGACTAATGGCATGTTTTGAATTTATACTGTTTGACTTGTGAACAAAGCTCTATAAAAAGTTTTAATAGCGCAAATTTAAAACAATAAATAAGTTTTAGCTACAGACAGTGAATGTTTCAGGGGCCTTTTTTGCACTTTGTATGTTCACATGTGCTTGCTGCATTGTTGCCACAACTCTCGCTCTCAATTTTCATCATAGGAACTGTAAATCGCATGAGATGAGCTCAATTGTTTGTTGTATTTTAATTCATTGACTTTCTTTCTTTTTTCTCCTGTCATGTCGTTTTTCACTCTCAGCCCGAGCCAAATCTATTAGTCGTTAACGTCCAAATTTAATAATATGCTTCTATCATACGCTTTGTCCATATAACTTATTTTTCACGCATGATTCGAGGATATTAATACTCTGTATTGATCTATTTAGGAAAATTATTGCGCATTCTTTAATATTTTTGTATGAGTAACGAATATTTCTTCAATAGTTCCGTCTCATTATGCTCAACTGGTTACCGTGGTTGCTGTTCATGCACAGACCAGGATACATATCTAGAAAAGCTACTATGACTAAGGGAGAGTCATCAGAAGACGAGAGTGAAAATACGGAGATGTGCATCATTTCCTTATTATCAAGCATTTCAGTGGAAAGTTATGTCGAGACGCCGAGGTTATTTTAAATATGTACTGTCTAGTCCTATTATATACGCAGTTGCTAAGCCTCAGGACTTTCATTCTAGGATAATGCGACTAAACGAGGAGTGTGACTCAGTTAGTTCATCTCTTCCTTCGAATTCGCGCCGTCATTTGTGGAAGAATAATTCCAACACTGTCTCTCGTATGGCTATTATGAATTCGTCTAAAGTAATTTTAAATAGCAATTTTCTTTAAATATTTGTTTTATAATGAAAAATATCTAGGAGAACTATACACATTATACAGTTTATTTCACTAACATCAACATATGATAAAGTATATATACTTTATATTGGAAACCCTTAGCTTTATTTTCGTCTTTGTATTTATAAACTGAAGCTTGTTTTCTGTTTTAGGTACCATCAGGACACATTGCACAGTTACTAATTCTACAGCAAATCTACTCGCATCTCACAGTCGGTTTTTGATAAATAAAAGAGATATTAGAGAAAGAGGGAGAGACAAAAAGAGTGGAAGAAGTAGAATATAAATAATTGCATAAAGTCAAAAATTACCACTCTGCTAATTACTAGTGCATAGTGACACGGTTATTAGCTAGTTGAAAATCTATTACGAAAACCGTCTCCTTTCAGAAATAAATAAATAATTCCTTTAAATTATACTGAAATCTTTAATAAGAGTGCTTGCTATATTATGCGAAATATACCATAGACGTCTCACCGTTTATGTAAACCTAAAATTTACTGAAATTAGATCAAATTAGTTTGACACATCATTATAACTAATAATATAAATGTTGTCTATAATCAACATTTAATTGTATTAATGGTAAATTGAATTAAAGTACCCGTTTTAAGATTGCGTACCTTTAATTTTTTATAAAGTAATACATTCAGAAAGATGAAATCTTTTCATATAAGCCTACACCATCCCTCTTTGATTTTGTAACGGAAAAAAGCTGTAGAAATGGAAGGTTTCATAAATTTCGATGAGTTTGGGGAATAGTATTCTATGAAATAAGAATAGAGATATTCAATTCCCAGGTGATACATGAGAGAATAGACATAAATACTTTTTAATAAAGAACAATGGGACGAGATAAATGATAGACTTATAAACAATTAGTGAGAAATATAGCGAAGATATATGTGATGTCATTGGCGGTACTATTTATCACTCAACAATATCATAAATTTGCATATAATTTTTAAAATATGTTCATGAATAAAGAACAGTTACATGTGCTCTTCTTTCATTTGTGAAAAGATTATTTATTTATTATTTTTCGTATTCTAACTCTTAAGAAGTATTAATTTAAAACTACTCATTATAATTTAATAGACCATTTAAATAAATAAATTTTAAATTATGGTAGTGCGACATGATCATGATAACAGAATAAATAATGGAGGGAAAAGAGAGGTGAAGAATGGCTTAATATAGTAAAATAAAGAATTGGTTAGCCAATATTAACTGTTAGGGTAATAAATGTGCACAAGATTAAGTATATACAAATAAAAAATATTAAAATCGTATTAAAAATGGAGAAACAAATGCAAAAATATGTTATTATTTATTCCTTTAGGCCATAAATCATTATATCCGTGAGAAAGATGCGGCTAAGGCAGTGGAGGACGATTGGAAGTTCTCAGCGATGGTAGTGGATCGCCTTTGTCTTTTCATTTTTTCATTTTTTATTCTCATCTCAACTGTTGCTCTTTTTGCATCAGTTCCAAATCTAACTGAGTTCTTCTGAACTTGATCAATTTTTCAGTATTGCTGTTGTTTTGAAAGCGTAGATATTTGTTGTCGACGCAAGACATTTATACTCTGACCAGTATAAAACTTGATATATGGAGTTGTAAAGTTACGAATCTGAACAGCAATTTAATTCAATGTTAGAATATTTATATCATGTAGAATTCATAAATATATAAGATGTTGCATTCTCAATGTCTGAGTGTTATAATTATGTACTATATTAACAGTATTTTATCCTCTAAAAATATTTATAATTAAACAGTTAACTACTACTTCATCTATTAATGCTATTTTTAACACATCTTATTTCATACTAAAAAACTGGAAAAGTTTATCAGCTAATACATGGAGAAAATATTTTAATAAAATACTAATAAGACATCGTTGTGAGTGGTTGATGAAAATCAACAGAATATTTATAAGAAAACAGTGAAAGCTGTTATAAATGTACAAAACAAATCTGAGATTCGTTATCTATTTGTAAATTATGGTTATGAAGACATGATTGTAAATGGATATCAGAAGAAAATTCCAATTTTAAATGCTCTCTATGTCTCTATTAGCTTGCTATTTCCGCACCGGCTGCTCATTACAAGGGGCGTGTCGATGGTCTTCTTATTATAGGCGGAAGGCGGCCGACCAGCCGCGATTCTTCATGATCTCTTCCCTTCGACCGCTTTGTTGGATGTCGGTTCTCGTACCGGTGGTGTCAGTATGGTGCTCTCTCGAGATGGACCTCTTCACTGGTGCTGAATTAGCACACCATCGAGAGGCATTCAGCCAGACTCAAAGGGATAGGAAACTTTGCGGACCTCATCCCCTCAATGCGATACTCAAAAAGATCGAATTCGGACGTGAGTCTCGTTCGACAATATTCACCACATCTTATGTTGATGTTTTCTATTGTCTGAGAATAATTCTCTGACGCTTTCATGTCAATTATTATTATTCCCACATCGTCGGGTTAAGGCCACTATTGCGTTTTATTTGTTTAGTTTCTTTCATATTTCATTTGTTTAATGATTACAATAGTTCACTGATACATCTAATCATTTGATATGAGTAATTTGGAATCCCACATATTTTATATTATCCAAAATCATTAACTATAAAATCTGACACTTAATAACAAATCCTTCTAGTTTTCTAAGTGATCCATTTTGATTAAAAGTGATGCTATAATCAACAATATAAGCATTACAGGTATGATTTATGACAGTCTTCCTCAAAAATCTCTTAATTTAACTTATTTATTTATTTACAAATTTTGGAATTCATCTTCAAATCAAAAACTCTTATTTTTATCTTTAATTTTATTTTAGCCTTATTAATGAAGTGACTTTTATAAGGCAGCATTTTACCGTAAGTACTAGTTTGTCTCACACTGCATTGTAATAAGTTCACTATTTGCGACTTCATCAGTCTTCATTCCCACGACCATTGTCTCTTATGATGTTATTTCTCAAAATGACCTTTCAATCACTTGTGAATTGAAGTTATTTTCTACCTTCATTTTTAGATTCCACAGAGGCACTTACGTACTAAATTTCCACTGGAAATAAGGTTTATACGTTTTCCTCCTATCCTTTTTAATACATCGTGTCCAACACTTCCTACCACATATTTTAAAATTATATGTCAATTTAATATCAACAAAAATCCAACTAAGGAGATTGGTTTAAATAATGTAACTTATTGTCTGTAAGTCAGATATTTTGCTGTAGGTATTTTAGGAGCTTTCTGAAGTATCCATTGTAAGTAAAATACTTATATTTTAGTAAATGTTTCAAACAAAAATTTATAAATTAGAGAAAATGGACGACCACTATTTTCTATCCAAAGAAGTAAACAAGATTAATACGTTCAATTATCGATCAATAAACTAATACAAGAATAGCAGACCACTGAAGTTTTGATTCTGAATTTTGAACGTTTTCATTTTCTGTAGTATTTTGACAATTAGGGTATATATTAAGTTATTTAATTTGAACTCAATCAGTATATTTTAATCATCATCCAACAATTCATTAAATACTATAAGTGCGGAATAATTCTAGAGGAAAGTAATCTTGACAATTGTAATATAATGTGAAATTACAAGGAAATCGGAAGGAGTTAAGTTTTCTATAGTAAAGGTATACGATTCGTATCTTTTGAACTCCCATATAGAACTTGAGTGATTTAGTGACCAATAATATACGCAATGAGCATAGCTTTTATGAATTATATATTTGCTTTTATTCGTTATTTCACATTCATAATATGCAGCGATTTATTTTACTATTATCATTTGAAGACTCATAATATATGCAAAATTGAGTAATCTAGCAATAATTGTAACTCAATATAACAAAATTGCGACTCTTATTTTGTTCCTGGTAACCACATTCATTATCAAAAGAAAACCAGAAAATATTACACTTAATTATTGTTTCTTAACCCTTTTAGGTGTTTTCACAGTTTAATTTCTTCTTAGGAAAGATACTTGAATGAATTTATAAAAACAGTTCTATGATACCTTTCTTAATGCATGGACTTATTATTGGAATTGAATTTTTACGTTTTATAAAGTTACTTATTCTTTATTGCATTCGTTCCGATTTTCATCTTATTTACTACCAACGGCTTAATTCACTTTCTTTCGTTGCCCTGTGATTGTTATGAAAACAGTCCTTAACGAGAATGTCATTTGCTTGATTTGCAATAGATGATGTTCGACGAGGGAAGCTCTCAACGTCTATTTATGTCTCTTTAGTTTTCCATTCATCTTTCTTGGAGTATTTATGATTGTCTCTGTCTTGTTTGTAGACTTAAATGACGTGCATGACGGTTTTCTATAATCACATATTTCATGTCTAACTAGATCTGCTGTTTTAGCCATAAATGTTGCAACTGTCTAATACTATTTATGACCACATATAATGACATATTTGTCATCATGGATGTGACTAATAATGCTGAGTGTGGTTAAAAATATATAACTTTATGAGCACGAAAATTAAAGTCTACACAGTGTGTGTCCATATATGAGGTGATGAAAAATTGTTTAAGTCCTTTTTTCACTATAATAAAGATCATACCTGTCATAGTGGGCTTTGACTAAATTAACCTTTCCTTGAAAACTTTACTCTTCGTTGGTGTGCGAATTTTCCCACTAAAAGGTATTAGAATCTATTAATCATTCTTTATCTAATCGAATTTTCTCTTTATCTGATTGTGAGCGTTTAAAATGTTTTTAGGTATCAGTAAGTTTAATACTGTATTATATCCTCTTGTGTGGCCTTCTCTGACCAATTTTCTTTGTAATAAATCTTCATTTGAGTGACGGGAATAATTGAGATCTATGTAGATTTCAAGGGCTAAAATATTGGCAAACAAATAGCTTGTTCGCCCTTTGGATTAAAGTGGGGGCGGGAAAGTGGTAAAATATTGCTATGACATCATATTCTCACATGAGGAGCAATTCTAGCGTTTTTACTTGTTTCAGAACCTACTATGGAATCAGATGACGCAGTTCGAATGCTAGCCAGAATACGAGACAACTATCCAAAGCTATGGAGAGCTTACCAAAATGCATTAACCAAGTCAGTTTTTCACTTGACTAACAATGTTTCTTGTTAATTACTCCTCAATCTACAGTCTGTCTTATTTAAGATTTATAAACATGAATAAATAATAAAAACTACGGAAAAGGAATGCAAATTTATAATACCATGCCATATAATAGAATAAATACTAAAAATTCAACTACATTTACACTCCTACGAACCTTCGTCATCATTTTTGGCGTTCCATATTTTCGTCATAGTTTCGAGGTCTCGAACGGAAACCCCTGCACCACACATGTCGAGAATAACAAATGAACATCTATCACGGCCCATTGCTGCCATTTCAGAGGCCCGCAAAACAAGACGATATCGTTGATTTAATTTATTCGGAGTTACTAGAAATATCTCGTCCATATTACGCATGTTGTGTCTCCTTTTAGAACATGATTAGCTAGAATAAATGCGGAATTTATGTGAGAAAGCTAGTGCGAAAAGGGGGAGCTGTATTCTACTACTTATTTTCAGGTACACAAACTGCAAACTAATGGAAGGTGCCGGAACTCTAGGATGAAATCCATTCTAACAGTTTTGTATTCTTTACATATCTCATCTTCTCACTGTCTTTTCTCTCCACTTTAAGAATAATATCATCTATCATAACTTGTCTTTGTACCTACTGTTCCTCAATGTTTGCAATCGTGAACGTGTTTTTAAACAAATACTGTTAGAATAGCTATTTATTCCTAACTGTTATGAAAACTGTCAACTAGATGAAATCCGTAAAAGTAGCAGTAGCATGAGAAACTAGGCGCCAACACTCCTGCACACATCGTGCGCACTTTATACACATTGTATGATCTCCGTCCGGAAAAAACGGACTTGTTCACGACAGTTGAACAAAAAACAATGAATAATTGCATCGTTGACTATTGTTTCACATGTACGTATATATAATTGTGTGTGAGTCAAGGATATTAATTGACATTATCATAAACTTATTTAAATAATCAAATATTTCATAGCGCCAAACACAACCTATTTCTTTGTTATCAATATACCTGCGTATAACACGGTATTATATCCTACCCTATATTCGTGTCGTCCCATAAGAAATTTGACAAAATTTGATGAAAGATGTACAAAGTTAACAGCTTTTTATTAAGTCTCTTTTTTAATCTATTTTTTATTTGACTAAAGTATAAAATATTGGAAACAATGTTTGAACATAACTTTCTGTACAGAAAATACTAAATCTGAACAATAATAACTAGAGTTAAAAGTTCTAAAATAAAATAACTTTGGAATTGTAGTAATAGATTAAACAGTTGACATCATGAAAGCATTCGTAGTTTCTGTTTTTATTTGACAGATTCGTTGTTGGTATTTATTGTTGGTAAACTTGTCTAAATAGGAGTGCGAGATTCCTTATCCGAGAATTTCTCAGAAACCTCACTTCTCGCACTTTTTTTGAAGAATTTCAATCACAATGGATGCATAGTTAAACATTCTACTTTTCTCACTTTCCATATTCCAGAATTCCACACTATAATTATTGCATCATTAGATATTGCTTAAATGGAAATATCATTCCATTATTCGTCATAGTTAAAGCTCAGTAAAAAACTATTGCATTACGTGATACTAAACCTAAGGTCAAATCAATTTAGAATAAGTACAACACATAATAATGCATTAACTTCCAGTGTGAGTGACTAGTGCAAATATGAGGAATAAGATAGGGTACTAAAACCTGTTGTCTACACAAGGTCTCATCTGGACACGACTTCCACCATTTCCTCGCACTCTCAGATGTCTATACCGGGTCTAAACTAAGCCTATATGAAATCAATAGGCTTAACGATTGAGAATTGCTAAAATTATTGGTTGTCTATGCAAGGACATCTGTATTTTTGCATACTAAGGAGAAATAAAACATAGCATGCGGAACCATTAGTAGTGAATCAAGAAATACTTTCTTCTTGTTCAAATAACTACATTTTTCGTATCATTACTCTAAAAAATTGTGAACGTTTCCCATAGAACACAATATATCTAGAGCACTTCTTCATTGACAAAATCCCATAATGTATATCGACTTTATTTTAACTGACATATGTTCCGGGTTAAGAATTATCCAAAGAAAGGTCATCATTTAGTAAAGTGTTGTTTTTTGCCAACTAAATACCATTAATTTTAAAATCAGCTATAGAAATGTAGTGTCTGTATCACTTATAACTAACATAATTGTCGCTACAAGCTATAAGCGACATTTATATTGCATTAAATTTCAATTATTTAGGTATTAAGTTTTCATAGAAATACAGAACTCACTCTTTGGCTCCTAGTTGCTGTCCTACTCAAATACACTCTTTGCCTTAGCATTGGCTATGGAAGAAAACTTGCATAGAATGGAGAAGAAATGATTACAGATTGTGACAGAAGGGGATGGTATTCCATAGCTGATTTAGTACGATTTGATGTTTTGTCGATGTGTTGTTATCGATTTCAATGGTTATCCAATTAAGCTCGTGTATATTTTCATTAGTGATAGATGATGAAAAGTTGTTATTGTTCATTTTCATGATTTACACAGAGTGTCATTTTTCTGCTTGTTTTATCATAAAGCCTAAATAAATATAAATCATTGTAGAATTTTAAAAAAAACGTTTAAAAAATCTAGGAAATGAAATTTTTTCACGACAGTAATAGAACAATTTGTTTTGAGCTCAGCACCGATCTTGTAAAAAAACTTCTACATAAACGAATTCTCTAAAATTAAAGCTGAAATATTTTATAGTTTCAACGTATAAAAAAAGCTTTGAAGCAATGACTCTATTTGTATGTTAGCCTCATTGTACACTCATACTGATTATCTTCAATACCAGTGGTACCATCTTTGTCAATCAACTCTATTCCTTAAGCAGAAATGATATCGCTAGTTATTTAATTAAGGGGTTCCTCCTTTTTTTGACTTGAATATAAAAGTTATAACACGCTTATTTTTAGCACTCTTTATTTTAAACTAACATAAAGACATTATTAGCTAAAAGGTTTATACCATGAACTGTTTGCAATAAAATTTTTATATTCTCATCAAGTTTCTCTTTTACTATGGAAGTTATTAAATAGGTCCCATACTTTCAGTACAGTATGATCATTAGTCCATATTACTTCTAATGATGTCTTTCAGCTTAAAAAAGATTTTATTAAGCGTTTCCTATAAATCATTTCATTTCATACATGTACTACAGAACTATGTTGATTGGTGAGGTTGACGGGAGGTGCAGAGTATAATCGCTCCAGAAACCAGTAGTGGTGCCATAGGATGAAAGTGAACACCCAGTTGAACAAGAATCTAATATTATTTATATATGCATATATATGTGTAAAATATATGCATATTATATATTTGCTAATAAGCCTTTTTCTTATAATTCTATTCTCTAAACTATTTCTTTCTATTTAAGATGAAATTTAAGTATATGAAAAAAGTGGATAAAACTAACACACCCGGATATGTAAATAATAAACATTGTGGCTAGATGAAAGTCGACTCTTCCTCCAAGTGCTTCGAGGAGTTTGGGTGCTGTGGCCATTGTTAGTACTGATAATCCCAGAGAATAGGATGACTGAAGAAGAAGTCCTGGAAGACAGTGCTAGAACATAAAAGTGAAACCCAGAATAAATTTATAAAAAATTTAGCTCTAGAAGAATTAAAATTGTAAAAGATCTTTCCTCTATTTTCTACATTTTTCATATTCACCTGGCCATAAGAGCCATAATGGGCGGGGCATGCAAAGCAGAGAGAATATACATAAACTAAGTGCGGACGAGTGTTCGATGCACCATCCAAACCTCATATAGCCTCCATCTTAAAAAAGTAATATAAATGTAGTACTTAAAAATTAAGTATTAAATGCTTCTCGATAGACTGCCCCTTTTAAAGCTAGTTGACGAATAAATATGAACGTGTGGATTAAAGTTTTAACTATTTTTAATTTACAATTAGCAAGCACTAAGCTTACCTAAGTAATTTGCCACACATTCCTCCGTTCCCAATACCCGTCGCATGAGACCAAAGTCAAATATAATGATATCATATGCAAGGTAGCGCACCTGAAACCGATTTTTGAATTTCTTCTTTTCCAATATATTCCTTACAGCACTATTTTGAGTCAGACGTAATATGGATATACGTTAGATAAACATCATCTAAATCCATATATGTTTGCACATCCCAATTTTCCGTCCTATTGATAACAAAGTATAAATCTCATTCGTGATGAATCCAGCCGAATTAAGAAATTGGTTACGGAAATACCGGTTGCTTTGTTCAATATTTAGAATTTCTGTGGTAATATTTCAAGTTAAATATACAGAATGTACTAATTAATATGTAATCACCTCAAATGGAGCAGTGCTATCAATATTAGATCTACAAAGAAAAACATGCCGATGTTTGTAGATGGAGTAAACGTGCTAGAAAAATGATATATTTCCCAGATTTTTAACAGATTTAATCACTTTGAATCTCAAAATTAATTTATAAATGTTCATAGAGCCCTGTCTTATTTGGCAATCAGTTCCAAGTGAATAAGCATAACCACAATATTCCAAAGAAAAGTAGTGGAATTAAAATAATATGTAAAGAGGTTAGCAATATAAAAATTTTTAATGCAAACTAAGGAATAGGAAACCTAAGATTAATACGTTCTAATGATGTTTAAGTGCTATAAATCATATCGAATGAAGAAAAGAAAGCGAAAATATTTTTACAATATGAGTTATATCTCAGTAGTCTCAGGGAGTACCTGAAAGAGCGAAGCTAAAGCGACAGTAAGTTGAAGGGACGCAAGGAAAGCAGCGAGTGGTCGGTTACTGATCCGAACTGAGCAAACACGAGTCTCCTTCTCTTCTATGAAAATGCACCACATCAACTTCATTGCTTCCTTAATAAATGAAAATAAGCCAAGTCATTAAGAACTCTTTAAAATAAATGTATATTATGTAAGTAGACTGATAGATAAGCTATTATTAAGCTTAATTATATACTTTATCTGATTGGTTCAACCTTAATAAGATGGGTACATAGCACTTCCAATATATAAGATCTAAGTAATATGACTAATCATGATGCATCTTTATTTATTTACTTTGGTTCAAAAATGCGTACTTTTCAATGAGACCAATGTAAGCACTGTTGTAATCAAACAATACAAAATTAACCAAGACAATCCTTCACAGCGTTTTTAGCTAAAAACTAATAACTGTAAAACAAAGTCGAATATATTTTAAATTTCTAAATGTCTTTTGACAATATATAATTTATTCACTAACAAAATACTTTTGCAAAACAATAAATGCATTAGAAATTGTCTTTCCTGTGACTCTTATCGTGTAATAGGTTGCTATCTTTGGAAATTTTTCATCACCTAGACAGAAGTTTTAGTAAAATACAACCTAACATGTCACTTTAGATAGAGTGGAATAAATGTAGATTGTCTATGCTATACTATCGATATGAATTTGAAAAATTATTAAAAGCAACTCCAGTAAATGCAACAGCATCTGATGAAATCTGGTAACTACATAAAGTATTTGTGAGGAACATGAATTGCAGAACGTCAATTTGAATTACGATAACAGCAACCATGCTAATCAACCATTAATTTTCCAATAAATAAGGCTAAAAAATAAAAAGTAGTTTAGAGAAAATCTTATGATGAAATGTTGTAAATAAAATATGCAAGGAAAAAGATAAGCTGCGCAATGTCTAAAAGAAAGAGGCTCGCATTTTCGGGAAAAAACTACAAAAAACAAATAACCCAGACACAGTAATAGTTATCAGATTTTCTGACTCGTTTTTATCGTCATATTTATAGTTCGAAAATTCGAGGGTGAAAAGTAATAAACGTTAATATTATTTTCCGTAATTGAGATTGAATAGGAAGACAAAATAATGGAGATATTTTATTGTCAGTAGCTTTAGTCGCAGCTTCAAATCTATAATAGGTAGCTAAAGTCACATATCTAATCATAACGATGTTAATAAACATTAAGAAGTATTAAGATCTACACTTAATAAATTAACATTTAAAGCTTCTGAGAACAAATTGTTTGTTTAAGATGGACAATAAAGAGCCTAACATAATCCTGTAGCAATCCGAGTACTGTTTATCTTTAAACTGAAGGATATATACATTTTAAAAGAATTTATTGTGACTTTCGCCAGTCCTACATATCGAAAGACACCGAATTCTAGTAAGAATACATTTATTTTTACTGAAAAAAAACTTTTACACCTGTTACCTACTAAATTAGAGACAGTGTAACTATAATTAGGTTAGTTGACATTTAGCAGATGTTATTTGGAGAAAAATTATGTATATATAACTCTCAGGTAGCTTATATTTATCACAAGTTCATGTATTTATAGATATTATCAAAGTAAAGTATAACATAATAATCATCGTGATTGCCATTATGAAGATAGTGGCCTAAGACGAGTAGTGTTGCACAAATCACTGAGTGATGAACTGTTAGCGTGTTGAGTCTAAGTCAATGAAATATTCACCAACCATAAGAATATGACTCTTTCAGCATCCAAAACTAGACGGATTGTGAAAACACCTTATTGGAAAGCTGAATTTTAGTTACATAAAAGAAACCTATTTTTTCGAAAGGCACTGTTGTATTATCTAAATAAGTTTTAAATTTGTATGAGACCCTATCTTCTTGAAAACTGGTTAAATATAAATAAAAATCGTAAATAATTGTAGCCTTCTTTATCAAACCTTTAGCTCTTTTTAATCTACAATTTATATACCCATTCTTCAAACGCTGCAACGAAAATCATTGTTAAAGGAGATATTTCAATGAAAAATTTCTCACAGCGAGTGTCTGATTACGATTAAAATCAATATGAACAGGTGAAACATGCGCGAAAGAAATTTTATGCTGGTTTCCTGAAAATTTCTGAGCAGATTTAAATATTAATTTGACTATTTATTTATGTATCTTTATCACAGTTTTTTTTTGTTATATGTTCTACAAATTTGACACCAACAGGACTTTATGTGTTAAATGCTTTCTACTGTTTTTTCAAGTCTAATTGAACATTTAAAAAATTATTATATCTCTACTTTATCTTATTGAGACATATCGTTATTAAGTAGGTACTATTTATATATTCTGTAATGTTGTCTTACGTATTGGTTGATATGATAATGTAGACAAAATAATTTATTTTTAAGCAATTTTAGTGTTTTTAAAGTATGAAATTGCATCGGCTTCCTAGGAAATATGATTAGACTACTTTTTTCAGATTATTGTTCCTACTGTCCATAAATAAAATATATACAAGTGATCTCAATGTAAATACCTCGCTCTGGGATGGCGGCGTTCGCAGATACCATCAAAGCTCTAAGCCTACGCTGTGGTGATCGTATCAATCCTTTAACGTTTTGTAATATACAACATCAAGACGATTCAAAGTTATCACCAGAACGGAAATCAGCAGCATCTATTTTATCATATAAGAAGGTAACTAGCTTTCATGGTGGTATTAGATATTATTAACGTGACTCTGTAGTATTCATTTAGAGTTTTGCACTATTTAATTGATAATTTCTTAGCTTGCCTCTATTCTCATTGTTTTTTCTTCTTATATAAACTAAAATTATTTGCAGCATTTCAAAGCTGAGCATATTGATGTTCCGAAGGCCGAGTTTAAGGAAGTTGATAGGGGTCCTCCTGTTCGAGTGCATACGTATACCCAAGAGTTTGTGAAATTTGTTGAGAAGACCAAAGAAGACTATGATAAGATGATCGAATATGACTGTGATGAAGAGGTATGTGGACACAGTAGAATGCATTGTATTTAGCTATAATCTAGTTTTAGGGGATCTCTTAATTAAATGTGGGATTATTTCTTCCAGGATTATTTGTGGATTGAATATTTCAATGAAAAATATCGTAAGAAGAAAGACAAACTATTGACAACTGATGCAATGGAATTAGTGATGGATCGTCTGGAAAAGGAAAGTCATTTCGAGGTATTATTTATCTAATTATTTCCTCAGTACATAGCTGCTTATCATTACAACAGGTGAAGAGAATTGATTACCATAGGTCAAAGGATCATCCTCGTCTTTTGTTGCGGGTTCTTCGGTTGATATGGATGATGTCTGTTGTGTTTGCGGAGATGGAGATGTCAGCAATGTTAATCAGATTATCTATTGTGATATGTGTAATATAGCTGTTCATCAGGTAGTTTATCAATTTTAATTTTCTGATATTTATTGTTTGTAGCATTAGTAAGTTCAAATAATTAAGGAATGCGTTATAACCAAATAATTCAGGACTGTTATGGCGTGCCATATATACCCGAAGGTCAGTGGCTATGTCGTCGATGTAAACTTTCCCCATCTGCTCCTGTTCGCTGTTGTCTTTGTCCGAACACTAGCGGTGCTTTCAAGCAAACGAGTGATGGACGATGGGCACATGTTGTCTGTGCAATTTGGCTTAATGAAGTAATTTTACACTTTTCATTTTCTATTGTAGTATGTTGAATTAAATATATTAAGGTC
This sequence comes from Heterorhabditis bacteriophora, assembly GCA_964036235.1. Classification (NCBI taxonomy): domain Eukaryota; kingdom Metazoa; phylum Nematoda; class Chromadorea; order Rhabditida; family Heterorhabditidae; genus Heterorhabditis; species Heterorhabditis bacteriophora. The sequence goes on from OZ038429.1 coordinate 4,282,674, forward strand.
CATTTTGCTAATGCCGTCTTCCTCGAGCCTATTGAAGGTGTTGATAACTCATTACGGAGGAGGTCGAAACTAAAATGTCTTGTGTGCAGGTTGGTTCATTATAGGGACTTCATATATCATGATATATTACACATCAGTAAGTATTATCTCAAGTAAAACTATAAACATGGTTTAAAATCCGATTTTTTTTAAGTAAAAAACTTTTTAGGCAAAAAATGGGTGCTTGTCTGCAATGTTCTACGCGTAGCTGTTTAAAAGCATTTCACGTTACATGTGCCCAACAGTCAGGAATGGCTATGAAAGTACATGCGAATCCAGACCCAAGTAGTACTGATCAAGTTGATGTGCAGGTGATTTAAAAACAATGGATTTAAAAATAGGAAATAATAGACTTTTCTGTTCATTTAGAACATTTCTCGCATATAATATGCGTGGTATAGTTGATATGAATTACATATTTCAATCTATTGACTGCTTTGTTTGTAGCGCTTTGTCTTTTGCCATTTACACGCTGATGATGATGATTGTGATGCTACATCGCGGAAGAAGCGAATGGATGATGCAATTCGTCAGGCAAGACGTAGTATGGCGACCAAGAGCAGTCGTACACCTCGTGTAAAGTGTGTTCAGGATATGTTATACGAATGATTATCACTCTCTTTATTTCGTCCATTGGGTAAAACACATTTCTATCTTCAGCATGCCTACAATATCATCGGAAGCGTTAGAAAGTATAGCTAAACGGGCCGGCTTCGATATAACCGATATAATTCAGTACTGGTATATGAAAAGGAAAAGTCGATGTGGAGTTCCACTTATCCGGCGACTACAGGTAATGGGGATACTAAGAAATTTTTCTTTTTCTTTAGTTTTTATACATTTACAATAATCAAATAATAAAACTAATTATATATATAAATATATATAGCATCATTTAGGTGAACCAGAAAGTATCACGAGTTTCAATATCACATGCAGACATGGATGATGAGGATAAAACTGTGTATGATAGAATTACAAAGATGCGGTACAGTTTAGAGACGGCTCGTTTGCTTTCAGAACAAGTCAAGAAGAGGGAACTACATAAAAAAAGTCATGTAAGCTATTATTAGGTACACCATTTTTATCGATATTTTCCCCTTTAATTGCTTATTATATAATTTAAGGTCCGAACATCTCACGACATCTTCGAAGCTGTTTTCCTTCCGTATTCCTTTATCATAGATGACACTTTAGAACGTCTCTGTCACAAGGATAAACACTGCGTTCGCATCTACTCTTGTTCTATTCATTTTATATTGTACATATATTCTAAAACAAAGCTTATAGGTATTCGCTGAACCTGTAACTATTGAAGGATATCGTAGCGTAATAAAGCAACCTATGGATCTTTCAACTATGAAGAAAAAGGCAGCTGAAGGAAAGTATGGTAAGAGTTTTTAAAGAATAGAGTACGTCATCGACCATGACGTTTGTCTTATTATTATTTTTTAAATCTTTAATTCAGTAACATATAGCAAAATTTTATATATTGGTAGTTTTTTTTAATACAGAATATATAATAGCATAATGTTTAGAACGCGAAATTGCTTATATTTTTAAGCTTCTGTCCTACAAAGTGTAATTGATATTGATTACCAGATGGGACTTTGATTTATTTCAGATTCGATTGGTGCCATGCGTACTGATTTTCTCCTTATGACAGACAACTGTGAGAAATTCAATAAAACACATGAGTGGTATTTGAAGTACGGTAGAAAGTTCCGAAAAATTGGCTTGGGTCTGTTAGAAACTGCTGAACGGCGAATAAGAGATATGGAGAAGGTAATGTAAATCTTTTCATATTTTAGTTATTTACTTATTTTTTAGTATATTTAATATGTGTATACTTTTTAAGTTGCAAATTGGTGGTGATGTAATACTCTCCGAGGTCTCCCGTGTAAATTACTACGAATCAAATGATGAGGATTCATGTGTGAAAGAAAATGAACCTGACACCGATGATGAAAGGCCAGAATTGAGGTATATCCTTTTCTGCTGTTGTTAATTATTTCTTAGTTTTTTGCTTAATATTTTTCAAATAGGAATAGTCGTCGAATATCTGCCTCTGAAGCAACTGATTTAAAACGGCCGACCACCATTAACAATATTGATTTGGGTGGTTTCTTAACACCTAGGGATTCTGGCAAAGGGATGTTCACTTTCAATGGTACAATCACAACTAGTTATTATTTTACTTTTAATTGGATATCAGACCAACCATTAATTGCAGTTAGAATTATTTTAAAATCTTTATTATTACTGATATGTTTATCTGACTAATAATGCTCACATTTGAATCTGATGTTTTTACCTTAGGTACTACCCCAAAGTCGAAACGTAAAAATGATCAAGAGGCAACGCCAGCATTAAAACGAAGGAAAAAAGATTCGATGGCACGTGCGTAATATATATTTCTAACGTATTTGATGTCTGCTTAAGTGTATTTGTCTTCAGTGAGTCCATTCCGGCAGGCACCAATCACTAAGTTTTTTGCTACATCTCCGGTAATACTTTCTGATCGGCGTTCTACTTTACGGCACGCTGCACCAGCTCCATTAATGGCATTTAGGGAAAATTCTGTTACAAGGTAATGACTTCTTTTTGTTTCTGTTCGATTTCTATCCTTTATTATCTTCAGTCCACTCCCTGCCGATGTTGCTTCCTCAGAGTCTTCAACAGAAGAGTATGAAACACGTCCAAACAGAAGGAGTGCTCGCCGAGGGGATCATGCTAAAATAGATATACAAGTTTGTATATTACAATTACAAGGTTTTTTAAGTTTTAACAGCGGAAATAATTTTTTTCTCATCTATTTAATTTCAGGAAGCTAGTGATCCAGAAGGATATCATCATAACGACTTAGTGGTAGTCGATGGAATCGCTGGACGGTGTGTGAAAACCAGCTTTATTTCATTTTTGTACGGTTATATACTCTAGCATTGCTTAAGTTACTCTGTTTAGTGTGATTGATCCAGTGGATGCTAGAGTAGATGGTGATCTCCCGAAAGCTCTTGTCTCTGAATGTCGTTTAGCGTCAAGAAAAGATTCTCAAATATGCGTGTTTCTATTTGAAAACGAGAACAAATGGTAAATACTGTTTTATAGCGGAATTTCCATGTTTTTCACACTACTAGTAGTTTACGCTGTCTATTTGAAACTATTTTAGTAGTTTGCATTTCATGTAATGTTCTATGTTGTTATTTACTTTTTTGATTATTTGAATTTAAAGGGGCTGGTATCCATCCTGTGATGTCCGACTGCTTAATCTAAATGGTAACGATGGGGATGGTTTATCAACGACGTCATATAAGTTGGCCAAAAAGTGGTAATTTTTATGAAAAAATATTTTCATATCACTGTCATAAGTCTGATAATTACATTTCACTAATAATTTATCGGCTTATGTAATTAAATTTATTAATAGTTCACTAGCCTCAGCCAATTTTATTAGAAACAAGAAAAAATCTTATAATAATAGCGAATATCCTACTTTAGGTGTTACAGATGTAGTATGAACATTTTGTGTATTGATTTTGTTCCATTCACTAGTCATAGATTCTTGTAGGTGAACAATAACGTGGTATTTTTTTAAACATTTTATTACAAAGGAAATATAGTAGTTTTTAGAGTCATATCAGAAAAATACATATTTCTTCATTATAATCTGATGTTTATACTAAAATTAATCTTAATTGTGCTTAACTTTTAAGGGGATTTTATTGCTCGTCTTCATAGCAGTAAATAGTCGTTGCCTTTACAAACTCATGCTAATTATCTTTTAAACTATCAGTTGGATTTGATTTTATATCAAAGTATTGCTTTATATGAAAGGAAATCCTGAAGGATTTAACTAATGACGTAATCGTTATAGAGGCCAATTTAGTTGCCTTGGTAGTTTAGACATATTTTTACCAGATTCTCATAGGCAAACTGAGGATTCATTTTTTCATAGTTTCATCAGTAGAGAACGTTTGAAAATTATGCAAATAATCTTCAGGCAAAAGCAGATGGTAGAAGTGTACAACAAATAGCCTATTCCCATCGTCTCCCGGCGAAGAATCTATGTTTTTTAGTCTATTTTAATAATCGTGATTTCATTGTTTTTTTTAAGACGTATATTCCATATTTGAAAGGCAATTTTCTGGCTGTGGCGCCATTGTCCTGTTATTGGTCTCTCATGTAAGTATATACATACCTTTATATGTCGAGTTGCCTAATTCATTGTGGTCTCATAATAACGAATTCACTATATCTAGTGCCCGATGGCTATTGAAAGTATTTCAGGAGTAGTCTAGGTTTGATCTGAATTATACTGTATCTGGTTTTTCTTCCTAATAATTGATATGTAGAGATGTATTGATGTTACTAAAAATCGATATTATAGTTTCTTTCAAAATGGCTTTTTGCGAAGCTGTATTACGTGTTGTACTTTTAATCTATTAGCATGTACACAGTTCTTATTAAATTACAATGCTTTATGCATAAATAATTGGATCTATAAAACATGATATTCAGGACAACCCGTACTATGTTTTCGAAGCCACTAGATGAAACAGCTGTACTTGTTACTAACTACTATATTAGTATGAGATGGATAATTTTGCAGATTTTGAGAGCTATTTAAGTAGGCTTAGGATTTTGTTTCACTGAGGTTTTTAACGTGGTTGCTTGAGTAAGGCAAACACTGCTTCGTGAATGAGTGAGAGAGCCCATTCTTTCTTAAAGGGGACGAGTGTTCTTCTCCTATAGATAGAGAAGACGACGACGTAGCTCGAGATATCTACAAATAAATGTTATAAGTAAAAGTATACGAATGATTCACCTCTTTGGTGTCCTAATTACCAGTCTCACCTGCCACTGACTATTGGTAGACGGCTTACGAGACGCACGCAAACTGTTCGTAGATGGTTTTTTTTCTACGGAAAATGAGTAGACGGAACATTTGGAAGAAGGAGCAGCCCAGAGCTGGGAAATTCTATATTGCAGTATACATTTTATCAGCGAAATCAAAAATTGTTGCTAATAAAGATGGAGAAACTTACCTGTCTATCAGCTGATCCCCACCAAGTGAACACGAATACAGGTAGCGCAGCAACTAAGGCGGACACACGAAATACCATGGCCCATTCAGTCGCTGAGCCTGCAGTGAATAAGCACTATGCAGGCAATTTGTTGTAGTGGCAGCAGTTCTTTTAAAAAATAGATTATTAAGTGTGAATTTTTTGAAATTCTTCTTATGATATCTAATTTTGTGGGATTGTTTATACATTATTGCTGGAAAATCTAAAGGACAATTATATTTGTTTAGAAATCTTAAAAGGAAGTTATCCAATAGTAAATGTTGAGACTTTATCTGCCATAATACCCTAAGTTCACCTTCCTGAACGATCTGCTTGGTAAGAATTTTATTACTGATGCTGAACCATGCAACAGCAAATGATGACCACCCAGTAATGATACCCGAGAATGGAGGTGCTAGCTGTACAAGTGCAGTGATAACTCCTGGAGTGTGCATTCCTGCAGAAAATACCTTATCAATAATATTAAATCTACTTAGTTTTTATTGATTACAATTATTTATAATGTTTTTATCATCACATTTACTCTCACATTCATTTGCCGACAAGTAAATATAGTTTAGCCTATAACGTTATTTTAAATGGATGCTAAAACCCATAAATATCCATAATATTACATCTCCTTCCCCTTCAGCAAAAAAAAGTACCATGCAAACAGTTCACTTAAACTGGCCTCTATTCCTTCCGCCGTTGATTTGATTATGAACGAAAGTAATGCTAATTTGCCCTTATAGTACATCAATAAATCTATCCATAAGTACAAAACACTTCTGTATTTTCAAATGTACTCAACATCGATTGTGTTATTGATCTTTTATGTAAAGAAAAACGCAATGTACTTACCTGCGAATACCATAGCCCCGCTAAGTGAGAAAACAGCAAAAACAGCACGAGTTTTATCAAAGTAGGGAACCATGAAGATACACATCCCTAGACCTGCGGAAGCTATGGCATTAAAACCCTAAACGAATCTATATTTTCGTATTCTTCTCAATCACAATGATTATTTGTCTTACTAACCTACTTGACTTCGATGAAATGTTAAAAAATTTACGATCAATTGTACGTTATATATAGAATGCTGTTTTCTTTTTTTTTGCCAAAATATTTAACTGTTTATAAATTCCTTAAACGACTGATCAAATAGTTTGATCAAAAATTAATAGATTCCTACCTTGCACACTACTGTTTTGTCATACTGTCGTTTTGTGACGAGATAGGAAGAAAAAGATGATGATAAAGTTTTAGAAACAAATAGGCAGAGAATGGGAAGTGCCGCTATCACTCCATTCTGAGTAGGTGCAAATTCAAGTACATCTCGCATATAGTTTGGTAGAAACTGTAACATTATATATTAGTCACATAGAATTTATTAATAAAAAATTATCAGGAATACTTTTAAATGGCGTTTCTATGTCTTTTCAAGGAAAATAAGAGTCTAAATTACTTAGATCTCCAATTTTTCTTTGAGTCTGTTATACAAAGGTTTTATCACGCTCTTCATTTTATAAAGAGCCAATAAAATAGGAACGTGATGTTTCATACCTGTAGCATAATGACGAGTGGATATTCATGGCAAACAAGAGCAAAGATGGCAGCCCACAGTGGTTTCGACCGCAGCATTGGACGATACGGTACACGGCGTGTGCGATCCGTGCGCTTCCCAATGGACTCACATGCTATCCTTAGTATATGTTCATTAATTCTTCAAGCATTATATATAGTTGTATAAAAGCTAGTTTTCATAATTTCCTTGATCCTTTTTCTCATCTTGACGTACCTACTCTCGATGAAATTTTTCTCCCTTCCTGAAATACAACACTGTTTCGATGGTTTATCTGCTCCAAATGGAATCCAAAATACAGTAACCAAAATGGAGATGCACGCGGAGAGATAAAAAATGGCGGGCCACCCATCGAGGATATCCTTTCGAGTACACAGGTAACCAGCCGTTGGCAGGATGAACAAGGTACCTGAGACATGTGTCTTCAATTATGGCAGATGTAACGAATAAAGTGTACTTATTCTAATTAGTGAAAGCTTTGATAAATTTTTAACAAGCCTTATCTAAAATTGAGGTAATATGAAATCACAAAATTCTATTTTACAAATCAACTAAACTAATTTTAACCAACTAACGAATCAAACTATGGTTCTATCGAAAAACATCGGTGTAACCAGCAATCGAGTTTAACTTCTTCTCTCATATTGTGCGCAGTACCACTGTCATACTCTTCTCAAGGCGATATATCATTGCAGCGATGAATTAAATCGATTTCAATTCGTTCCCTTGCAATTTAAAACTAAATTTATTGTGACAAAATCATACGTAGAGGTGCGAAAATTGGAGCACATAGTAGTTTACTAGCGATGATTTGTTAATGTTAACAACCGTTTTAATTTCTTACTACATATTGGTATTTTTAAACACCGGCGTATAATACCAATTTAAATTCGCCTTTAACAAATATAAAATGTCTCTATCATAAATTTCCCATCGAACCAGCTAAATAAAAGAGGCTAATGAACAAAGGAATAATAAAACTTTGAAAAGTAATAAATAAATACCGAAATAAAGAGAAAAATCATATAAGGTCGAATAAATGTGCATTTCAAAGCATCAAATGATAACTGAGAAATTATGAAGAAATATGCTTTTGGTTTCATTGTATAAATTCATTGGCATTTTTCCATATTAATACTAAAACTGGAGACTAATTTAAAGATGTCATTGCAAAATAATTTATATTATGGATAATTACCAATCTGTCTCCCTCCAGAAATGAGACCTATCGCCGCTGCACGTTCGGATTGCGGAAACCATCTATAGAAAATGGTATATAACAATTAGAAAAAAACTAGAGCATAAAAAGGTATTACCTCGTAATTAGTGAATTGCATGCTGGCATCAGGCAAGCATCACTAGCTCCAACAGCGATACGTGCAGCTACGGCGAACCAAAAAGATTGTGCAGCAAATAGAGGTAATACTATATTGCCCACACAACATAGAAGTAAGGCAATGAATACCTATAACAAACATTACATATTATCATTAAAAAGTAATCATTTAATACGTTTGATATAAATTAAGCAGTTCTCCTCACCCACCATCCATTTTCCATTCAGCCTATCTGCCCACATACCAGTTACTAAAGTAAGAAGTGAACCAGCATTCTGAGCAGCCAATACCAACCCCTCCTATAATTTTAGAATCGACAAAGTTTTCAGTTAGAATTGTATCATGTACCTGCTCAGATTTCCATTTTAAATCGCCACCATAGCCATGATGGGGACAAGACGTCATGCAGATGAGAGCGACGGCAAGATTAGACGAAGAAATAGACAGAGTGATGAAGCAACAGCATAACATGGCGGCTAACATAAGGCGCATTGAAGGAAACAGCACAGAAGGCTGAGAAAGGTCGCCTAAAAGTAGGATAATGGAATTAAACAAGATAACAAGAAAAACAGATTACTATTGTGAAGACAAACAAAAGAGTGACTAATTACAGTTCTTTAAATTCACCTGGTTCACTGGATGCATAAGTGGATGTAGCAGCTGAAGGAATAGGGCGTTCATCAACAGATCCTATCAAAAATTATTTAAATAATGTTTTTTAAATCAAATATTTAAATAAATAGTATTTTATGATATTCGAAGACATACAACTATTATTAAGAAGAAATAACTATGGATTTAATATCACAAACTGCTTGTAGGATGACATTCTATATACATCCATTGACAACTTTACTATACATTTTAGAATATTAAATATACTAGTAGTGACTAATATTAACTATCAATGATATTTATGTACTATATTACATAAAGAAATTACATTAATCAAAAAACTATTATGATAAGTTAAAATTTCAGTTGATATTTAGGATATGGCATATCATGTAAATGCTGACGGTAAATATATAAGTAAATAAATACATGAATGACATAAAGATCTAACCTATTCTGAATATAGTCTTCTCAGGTGGCGGGTCTAGACTGGTGGTTCGGTCAAGCCGTGAGACGCTCATGACTGCGCGAAGGCGGAACGGGTTGGGGGAAGGCCGCAGATAGCATATCAATCGGATTCCTGATTGACCAGCCGGTATACAAGCAGCTAACAAGCACAAATTATCCTATCACTAAATGAGGTCCCACCTATGTTATTCACATAATTCGATTATATATTAATTCTTAAAAACACCAATCCCTACCTAAATTTATGTCAATCAAATCCATTAATTATGTTATAGTTTCTATCGCAATCTAATAATAATCTATACTTAATAATTAATTGAAAATATATATAGTATAAGACTTATGCTAGCCAGTTAGCACGACATACGTTATGTCATGTAAAATACTAAACTAATTACCATATTTCAATGAAACTAGTGTTATTATTAATATATTCAATTAATTTAATCAAATAATTTATTTTGTAGATAGACTTATTATGTGAAAAAATCTCTATAGCAAAATTATTGGAATGACGCAAATAACAATGCATTACTCATCATAGGTCACGCTTTAAAAATTTTTTTTGACAGCTGTAATTCATTGTAAACGCATAATTACTCATTTTTAGTTTACACTTAAATGGTTTGCTTTTACCTAGTCTAGAAGCTACTCAAAGGCACTTTCATCGATGAGACACGCACTCACTTGTAATGTAATGACCACTAAACGTAATTTGCACATTCAACTTGAAATACTCACCTAAGCCTATTAGAAAACAATGGTGGGGACTGTATTTCAACGTTATTAAGTGATAGGTCGAGAGAAGTAAGTGGTGGTGAAGCAACCATCTTGTTGTGAAGTAATGCTTTAACTACTCAGCTCTGACTACCGATAGACTCATAATATTACTTTAAAATATTACTTATAAGAAAACCAATGAATGTATTACGGTAGGATCACTTTATAACAAGTGAATATCGTAAATGCATTTAGTTAAGTAGCATATATACTAAACATTGAAAGCTAAAATCAATGGCCGTTTTTAGCACAATAGCTAGTAATTCCTTGATTTAAACTGTGCTTTTATTTCGTAATTTTCCTTTACCTTATTGGTTTAAGCAACGTATACTGACCATAAATTTAGCTCTGTACGTTTAATTATACAATTAAAAATTTACCTTGATAGTCGTATTAGTTGAGACTAAAAATGTTGAATAAGACAGCTATCTTCTTAAGGTTTAAAATATATCTGCAGCTTGTTAAGATAATTTTTTGTACACTTTTTTTATCGCTACAATAACAATGTGAAGTAGCCGTTTGGAAAGAGAAATTTTGAGCTACATGAGCTTGGATATTATTTATGGCAACAGTGTGGATGGCACTGGAACACTTATACTGGTACTGTTAGAGCAAAGAAAAAACCTGTTATACGGATAATAGCTGCTCACTGGTGAGAGATAATGAAGTTAACGCAGACCCGTACGGCATAGTTAGATACGACAACATTATCTTCCTTGATAAAAACTACTGAATTGCTGACCCCTTCAATCGACTTTAGAAATACACAAATGTTTCTCAACTACTACTTATACGAATTACTAAAAACCCCTACTATTTCTCGAACTTCAAATTGCCCATTATCTAAAGCCATTTCTTCTATTGGCACCAGACTATATCCATTTAATTAAACTTTTCCCACGACAACAATAGTTGCAATACATCCATTCCCTCTTAAAACTGTATCCACTATAAATCTTGAGGAATCCCAGCTCCTCATCATCGTTATTTCCCTTAGTGCCTAATTCAGATTCGAAATCTAAATTTAACTATATATACGTACTGCCACATAAGAAAGCTGATAATGCCCATCCATACTACATAACTGCGATTAACACTGAAAAGCAAACTCAAAAATAACTCATATTGAGTAGGAAGTTCGTCTTCTACATTAAAACAATGCTTTCTTAAGAGATCAAACATATGTACAATAGAAAAGCAAATTTATACAGCCCTAGACTGAAACAAAGTGCACACTAAAATACTTCACGGTACAATGAATTATTGAACCACTTAGTATGAAAAGTCAGGTAAGAGATTAAGAAGGCGATTTAAGCGAGATAATTTAGAAAATATGGAATATAATCATATGTAATCCATTGAAAATTCTCTACACAATACAAGCGAATTTCTACCTTGTAAAATAAAACTAACAACAAAACGCCAACCTGGTGATCAAATTATAATACCAAAAGCAGGAAGAGGAAGACAGAATTCACTGTATCGATAACATGAAACAGTATAGTACATAATTAGAAGAAAAAAGTACTAATAAATGAGGGGTAGGTACAACAGTCATACATGTATATTAATAGTTTGTTTCTACAATCTCCCCTAATTAAATACCGCAAGTGGTTATGAACTAAGGCAGTTCATAATTTAGTAAGCAGAACATGAAGAGCTGAATCTGGTTCTGGTGGCATAATTGGAGGCTCACGGTATTCACCACGGTAATCGCAGTAACGAATGCGACAAATCTAAAGAAAGTATGTAATATAGAACCAACCAATAATTATTCCCAGCATTTATAGCCTTATAATCCTTATAAATGTTCACACCATTCAACTTGTTAGTTTTAATTAAGGAAATTTAAGATTGTATCAAAATCCTAACCACTTTATTGAACTTATTGGTCATAAGCTGACTTGCACGGCTACTGCTACATAAGCCAAGCGCACCATCACATCGATCGTCTCGAGCTGCCGACAAACTAAAAGTGTTTGCTTAATCATTAATACATGCTGACTTTTTGACCAATTTATGAGTATACTAACATCATAAATACCACTATGATTCCTTCATTCCAAGGCCAATATTCGAATAAGATTATCATTCCAGTATATCATAGTAATGGTGCACCTTATATTAAACAGACAAATCCTAAGAGTATGAAGAATATAGTGCAGCAAATTTTTTTAAATATTTCTAAGGTAACCATACTATATCCTCTCACTCTCAATGAAATAAATGCTTATGATAGGAATATTTACTATGCAACATCTCTTAAAGGTTTTTCTTTTATCTGAACCAAATAATAGGGCCAACGAAATGAGCAAGCAATCAAGTGCTCTCTGGGCTCTAATGTTTCACAGACAGCGCAAGCCTTCTTCAATTTCCGCTTCAAAATGACGATTCTCCCGCAAACCCGACAAAAATTGCGAAGTGAGAAGAAAGTGAATAATATCTTCTAACCAGCTTTCGAGCATCATTGTAGCCATGCCCTGATTCCAGCAATCGGAACGTACAGCTAAAAGTGGAACGAAGACCTAGAATTATAATGCATTATTCGCATTTGTTCCATAACACGTGAAAAAATCAAATAAACCTATGTGCGCACTGGTTTAGTGATGCGATTCTCCTCCAAGTGATAAGCTACGTCCGAACGATTAAATACTGATTTCAGGAACTCTATCACTATTCGGAGCTTTATATCATTAAATTCGTACCGAAAGAGACGATCCATCTAAATTTAATATTTCAATTCTGTAAGAATAAAATGTGCAGACATTTTAATGATTTCAGTGTTTCCACACCTGTTTCTCAAATAGAGCTGCCTTACTCGCCAAACAAACACCCAGAAGTTCTCCAGACACAGCATCACGTAATACATTAGAAGACTGACAGAGCATGCAGTCACGTACCAAATCAGTTAGTAAACCAGCCAGTTCTCCTCTATAAAAATTAATTACCTAAGCCAAATATTAACTAATTCATAATTACAGTGACTATAAATTAATTTCTACCCATTCACTATAGTTATTATATTGAACAGAGATCCAACTCACTTATTCTCAACTCTTAAACTTGCTAATATGGGTTCTGTTGGTACGAAATGTTCACGAAGAAACGTAATAACCTGAAATATTTTTTAGTATAATTCATAAAATTTTTATTTAATCCACTAATTCGTACCTCCTCCTCTTTCTGCATTCGTTCAGTGCGAGCGGAACGCCTAGGCGAATCGGCTGTCTGCTGATCAGCTGCCGCAGGCTCTCCCCCCGCGGAGGCGACGAGGGTGGCCATACTACGATAGATGTACCCGAATATGCCTACGGCGAGGCGGGGCCGGGCCTCCGAATAATGATCACAAAGGCGGCGAGATTCTCACTAGTGTTGGGGTGCGTGGAGCACTGTGCGACGCTTTCTTGAAAACTGAGAACCTGCAACAAAAAAAAATTAGTCAAATTGTTAATGCATGACTAGTGGTATATATTCAAATATACAATATTACTTTCGAAATAATTAGGAAGATAATGCAGCTAAAATTACTAACAGCAAGCAATTATGATGAAGAATTCCTTCAACTACAATAAAAATTTCGATAAAATTCAACTGTTAACCCAATCTAGCGTAAACCATACTTAATTTTTTTAAATCAATAAGTTTTTTCTTGGTTTACAGCTTTCATTAGGATTGCTACTTTAGTAATTTCCTTAGTGGTTCAGCAAAATCCCGTACAAATAAAAATGTCATAGATTCCTTGAATGCTTATAGCGCTTTGATAATTCGTTGATTACCGTTTATCGTTCCATTCCCCGATACTACATTTGGAGACCAAGAGGAAATAATTCAAGCAATGAGATTATATATTAAGCACATCCAAACAAATGCAAAGTAGGATGGTGTTAGATAACAACAAGTTACCATGCCATTTACTAAGCTTCCTTAGCCTAAATTTTTAAACTTCATATGTTATGGTGTAATGAGTAAAACAATCCTTGACTTAAGCATCATGATTGATCGCAATGCATAATTTCCATCAAAAACAGACAATTTGAGTATCTTTTCTATCCATGAAATACATTTTTTCGTTACTAAATGAATTGCAACATACGTGTGCATCTGAGCTTAACAGCAATTAAATGTTAATCTCCTCAAGCCATAGACCCATAGAGGACAATAGTCATGGACCCACAGAAGCAAAATAATCAGGCGAGCAATCACTGTTGATGACGTATGGCAGACAACACGGCTCATCCAGAAAATACCCCAAAACAAAAACACATGGCACAACAGTTTGGTATGTCGATGATCGCTTTTTAACACAGATAGTTATTAACATGTTAACACTACGAAAAAACAATTGACCTGTCAGAGCAACATGTAACTTTTTTTTTAAATAAAAAAAGTCTATAGAGATTTAGTGGACAGATAATTCACAAAGCATGTGTTCCTTAACATTGAAATCTGCACAATCAAACATATTATGAAGAAATTGCCCATGCTCTCTGTAAAAATAGTAATGCAGCAGAAAATCCCATCAGGATTGATTATTCCTAACTATAAGAAAGAAGGGTAGTGTTCCAATTATAAGTTTTTTTTTCAAAATGTTTTCCATGGAAAAACTTACGTTTTATGGCTGTCTCATTAAAAATCAATAAGCTGGCAGAGGAAATGACACCAAAGAAACAAACGATATCCGCTACATTTGATGATTATAACCGGAAAATGTATTAGTGGCTTCCAAAATACAAGCACTGTTATCTCAGGCGGTTAGATATTCATAAATTTAAGTAGAACTAATCTTACATAGTTTATTCGATAGCAAAACTTATATTTATATTTGAATATTTTGTACATTTGGATTTAGAAAATTCCATTAGCCAAATAATGAATTATTTTGCCATGACATAAGTAAAGCAGCGTATAAAGTAAGGGACGCATGTCGTGCAAATATTATTTAAAACAAGCAACAAATGTCCTCTAGCAAAGAAATATATGCTCATTAAAGAAACCTAACAGATAGACACAAATTATTTACCAGCTTTTATCCACAATTAAATATAGCTGAATAGTAGTATAATTTTACAAGTAGAATCCCCTATATAAACAAAAATATATCGAGTAAAACGGAAGCGCAACATAGAGCGATAATCTGCTACGATAAACAGGAAGTGAGAAATAACCAATAAAATATAGTTCACGGTAGGCATTCAGAACCATGAGAACCTAATGCATCAAAATAATAGCTTTACAAAGATTAAAAACCTCAATAGGCTATCTTGCAATTTTCATAACAGCCTATTTTTTCCAATGAAGAAAATTAATAAAGAAATACACCAGCACTAGAGCTATATTGTAAGACTACTGATTCACATGCAAATACAAATCCAAAGTGGCATTTTAGGCAAGTATTTCGTACATGCTCATTTCATCAAATAACTTCTACATATTCCTTGCGAAAAAAGCAAATGAGTGGGTGGTTTGCCTTCATCTCATAGATCACATTTATGAAAAAAATAATTTTGAAGTCTTTTAATATTTAAAGCAGAGTGGCAAATTGGAATGTAATGATAAAAAGATTCCTCATTTGAGCATCTAAGGATAAGAAATCAAAAAATGATTCATCACATTTACTAATTACAATACAATTAACTGCAAGTGGAAAATGGATTTAACAAAAGTCAGCGTAAAAATATAAGCTTATTGCAAACTTATTATAAGATTAAAAATGCACCCTACTTACTCAAAGAGTGTAAATATTGATCGCGACTAGTGTTACTCAAAACGTGAGAGCAGCCGTGGCAGTTGGAAGTGCTACAGGTGGTACAGAAATTACGCTTTACACACTATGCAATATCACTGTCTTTAAACATCACTAATAATAATAATAATAATAATAATAATAATAGCGAATTAGAAATAACTACGACTAAATTACTATTCGAAAAAGTCAAATACCCACTCAGCAATGGCGGAAAATTACCATAGAATAAAACGATGATAAACAGATTGAATAGCAGACATCATTGAGGAATTTGTAGTTAAAAAGGCAAGAAATACATAGAAACAGTTTGCTTCAATTTCTCCTATTTAACAGGATGTAGGAGAAGTGTATGAGGATAGATATAACATTTAACAAAGTATAGCACTGTATTAAATAATGCCACTTGATACTCAAGCCGCAAAACAATTGAAAGTCAACGCATATACAACTAGCTGACCAGTGTTTTGATTGAAATAAAATCGTTAATGAGAAGCGAATAAAACATCGCAATGGTAGCAATTACGGGTACACATAAAGGCAAATCGATTGGCACTGGACACATAGCCTAAAAAGAGCACGAAAGGAAGCCCTGGACGCAGAGTGTTTATATAACACGAGGTCTGCCCGATGCCAAGCATTGGAAGAGCGGTACGGATAACGAAAACAGGATAAATGACAGAAAAAACCACGCCCATAGCCTCACAGCGCTATGGGTTTGAAATCACAGGATATTAATGGTAAGTGCGTAGTGCTGTATGCTAAAGTTCATCATAATTTTGATTTAAAATACTATTAATGTTATATATGCGATATATCGGAACTGAACTTGCTTAATCTTAGTGTTTAAAAGTGTTTTTCTATTAAAACCAACTAGACAAACTAAATAATCACAACGAATGCGAAGAGGGAAAAAGGTATATTTGTATACACCTTTAGGAATTCACCGCTTAAGCACGATTTTGTTCTATAACACAATCTTAGCTGTTAATTGGTTTCATTTAGATTTACTAGAGAATGAAATACTAACATGATAGTAATTGTTCATTAGTAACATAATGTACTGTCAGCCACACAATGTACACTGCAACAAATAAGCAAGGAAAACCTTATTTCATTTACATGGCTCTGTTTGAACATATTTAAGTTTTCACTAGTACTATCGGAAATACTATAAAGGATTTTAGGAAGTATAAAATAATTTAAATAGAAGATGCAAGTCAGGGCGTTTATGAGTTATATTACTCTAAATTCGCAGAAAGCCTACCATTCACAATCTTTTCCTCCACACACAGATCTTCAAGCTTATCAGCAATAACTCCATGGCTAATGGGATATACGAAAGGATCAGATTCAGAGAAACATCTGAAAATAAGTGTTTTATTTGGAGTTTTTTAAAAATTCAAGTTAGCAATACAAATAAAAACATACCTGAAATACTCGAGCATTTCCGAATCAAATATTACATCGGAAGATGACTGGTGTAGAATTGATTGAAGAGAAGGGCTACGATGACAAATGGAAGGGATGCGCAGAAGAAGGACCGTTGAAAGAAGAAGGTCGGAACGCAGGGGCTATAATTACAAATTAACTCTAGGCTAATTGTTCCAGAAATGGAATATACGGTGAAAACTTACACCAGATTCTAAAAGTTGTACAATTTTACTGTATGCCAGTTTTAATAGGATTTCAATATAACCACGAGAGCGATTTTCATCAGAAGAGGAACCTAGAATTTTAGAAAGATATGTAACAGATTAAATATGAATCTAGCTAAAGTGGGACGAGGTACAAACCAAGTTGTTCTAGAATTGAAAGAGGTGCAGTGAGTAACTTGCAACTAATTAGTTGTGGCCCAATGCGAGATAATAATGTACTAGAAATAGGAAGAAGCTGGAATTAACAGTAGAATTATATTATTCAATGTGTTGCATAAAATTTATAATGCTAATTCTTTATATAGAGTTTGTATCCACAAATATTGTAAGAAAAAAAACTCACGAAATGTAATTTAGATAGAATGGTGAGGTACTGTTCAGCGAATGGGGTAAACTCAGAAATATCTGAAAAATAATTATTAAAAACAATCCATCCTTTGTGTTAAATAAGACGTTACCTTCTTTCTCTCTGTACTTTCTAAGAAGGGTTATTATATTTGATGACGATGAAGGGAATGGAGACGGTGAATGAATAGCTCTAGTATTGAAGTATAAGGAATCTAACGGTTTCGCCCTAAATAATACATATGAATTTCACTCTGTATATGGATTTAATTTTGAAAAAAATTAATGGGAATATTACATACATTATAGTAGCAAGGACGCCTAATTGGTTCCAGCAATCACCTAATGACGGATTTGCACGAAGACTTCGATGGTATAAACGACCAGATAATTCGATATCACCCTGCATCAAATACAAAAGCAAATAACCGTTGTTAACAAACTATATATTTAAACTGAATAAAAAGTCACCTTGTATCGGACTAAATCACCCATTCTCAAACAAAGGAACGCAATGAATTCGCGGGAGACATCAGAAGGCACATGAATGGCATCAAATTCGCGAAGGGAAGGAGAAAATGTAATAAAAGCCGGAAGATCTTCACAAGGAAGATGGTAATAAATTTGAGCTTGAAGAGCCAGTTCACTCAGCCACGAAATACATACGCTCAGTACATTTTCAAAGTTCTAAATAAAAAATGAATATATTCGTTTATATCGCCGTGATGGTAAAAAAAAAAACTAACACTGTTGGTAGCTGGACCTCTTTCTGCCTTAACTCGATCGATTATTTCTTTTAATGTCTTCCACAATAATACATCCATTCGATTTTTCATAGCGTAAGTGAGATTAGTTACGAACAGCTGTTGTATTAGCTACAATAAATTATTAATAAGAATAAATGTTTATCAATTCCATGTGGACTCCAGAATACAATAGTTAATAGTTTAGAATTCATCCGATAACTATGTTCATGCTTTAACATAGGAAGTGGGTGCATCGCTGGTTGGTTGGCTTCACAATAGAGGATAATTTCGCTTTAAAGGTCCTTATTTTTTTAAGCTATCGTAATTTATTGATAATAACGTAACGTTGAGTCCTTATAAAGAATTATTATTGTGAATAAAAATGTATTACCACTTCTAAAAACTTAAATTTCGTTAGAACAATGAAGAAATAAGAAGTAAAAAGTAGTTTAAACTGAGCCACCCTCCTTACAGCTCAATAGTGCGATAAATAAAAGTAAAAATAAACGAAATCTATTAACAAACCTGTACAAGCGGTTGTGCATAATTCAGTTCACCGTTATCACAATCACCCCTGCGAACCACTTGCCGAATTTCGTTACATAATTTGCGGGTTTCCACATCATCGCGAACGGACATCTAATAGGAAAAAGCTAAATTAGCAATCCACCTTTGTATTAATTAGCAACATGCTAAAGTACTTTACAAATTGAAAACAATATAAAGTAGGCGTTCATGTATTAAAATAATACTCAGTAAAAACGCAGAATCACTGGAAATTTTTTCAACCACGCAATACAAGAAAAAAAGAAATACGACCTTCCATAGAATTTACCCGGCAAATGGAATGATATACATACAAGGATTAGTACATACCATGAAAAAATACGTTATTATAGTAGAAAAATCAGCAAATATTGACTCAATGACAAAGCTCATACTAGGAACTGTTATCTTTTAATGCTAGACATAGCTTCAAATGATCGATAGAGTACACTGATGGCAAAATACGATAAATACTGAACAAAACAAAATTTTAACTGTGCATAAACGAAATAGTGTTATATCTATAGGCATATACCAGAGTCGCACAGGCTAGCTAACAAATATTTAAAAAAATCAAAGCAATTAAGATATGCGAGATTTTGAAAATTGTCAAAGCAAGCGATCATCAGATATAGGCTCCTAGAGTAAAAAAATGCAAAAGGTCCACTTTAAAAAAATCATCCATAGTTTGTAATGCTTTGTTACATTTATAAATATACAATGATATGGCAACAGCGAATCATTGGATATCATATGAAATCTATCATAATTTAATCTTCAAAACACTTAACCGGAAATAAATCCTAATTCTGTTCATAAAGCTAGATTTTAAAAAATTTTAAGCTAACAATTACATTTAAATTCTTTAACACAGCGTTAAATATATCCCCAGATATGCCCACGAGTAGTGTTTGTACTAAAGGCGTTTATGGACTCAGGAGTCTCTATCACAGACCGATACAAGCTAGGAGCAGAGGTAGACCGTGTTAATTTCGGAAGAGAAATGCCACGTAACTTGTCCAAAACCTCAAAAAAGCTATTTATTTCAGAATAGCTATAAATATTCATATTAAAATTTAAATTAATAGCTCTAACAGTTGTAATATGTTGCAATCTACAAATGAACTAATCCACTACCTGTATAATGAACTTAGGCGTGTGTGTACAGTACTAGAAAAGTGTTTTCTATTTTCGGTCTAACCTCGCCAAATTCAGGTCTTTCATCCCTATTGAATTTAATGCATCTTTCATACAGAGAAATTAGAGACTTCGGCGTATCTGCTCGGAGTTTGGAACCATCAGGTCGCAGGTAACCCCGACCAACCTGTAAGTAATATTAAATTGTATTATAATCCAATTCTCAGATTTTAGCGATTCTAATATATGATAGACCATGATTAATCTTCTATTTATCAGTAAATAAAATTTGATGAAAAAACTATGAGAAGCACTGCTAAACAATGGGACTAAGGTTTAAAAATACGTACGTGTCATAATTCTTGTCTCGAATTCATATTACAAGATTTTACTGTATTTTTTCCTATAGAAGTTCTATTAAAAATACTAATAATTAAGGGGAATTCAAAAAACATAATTGGCATGAAATACTATAACAATCTTTTTAGATTCGTTCAAAAATTTAGTTCAATTTATGATAACATATATGAATCTTCATAAATATGGATAATTACACATATTAAACCACAACTTTTGTATTCTATCTCATATACTTTTAGAAACTAAAACTACTATTAAAAATAAATAAACACTTATTAAGTGCATAAAGTTAAATGTTTCAATCACTTACCATGAATAGGATTTGATCGCGGTTATTAATATTTGCATATGGAAGAGAACTCGAAAGTACCTCATACATACAAATACCAAATGAATAAACATCGGATAAAGTAGTATATGGATTTGGATCCTGCATCCGAATAACTTCTGGAGCCTGAAAGTATTTCATGAGAATCATTGTTTAAAACCTAAAACATGTACGCCACATTATTTTAAATGTATCATGCTTTATTACGTTAAACAACAATACAAATATATCCCAAACATGAAAAACGTTTTGCGCGATTTTTTTATTTATTTGCTGTATAAATATAATTACATTTGAATAAATATTTCAAACGCATATTCACATAAAATTAGCTTTGATTTTCTGTGATTTATATTTAACATGAAGATTAAGAGTGAGAAATACATATTTTATTAGTATAAATATATTAAGTACATTCGTGTTTTTTAAGAAGAAAATCACCATCCAAAGAATACTTCCAGTTGGCTGTTGACTTTGCTGTCCTCCACTCCATCGAGTCTTAACAGTGGCCAACCCGAAATCTCCTATTTTCACAGTTGTCATATCATCCATTAGGAAAATATTATTAGTTTTGAGATCTCTATAAAAACGAAATCCATTTTAGCCATCCTTCAGCAATTCCAGATGCAGGCTTATGAATGCTTTAAAATTGCAATTTTCCAGATTACCTGTGTATGATATTCTTCGAATGCAAGTAGTTCATACCAAGAGTAATTTGCTTGAATATATCCAAAACAGCACTCATTTCAAATTCTTGCCGAGGCTCTAAAATTGTAAAGATATATTTTACTAGCTTGTAACACACTTTAGAAGTATTTCACGAGAAACAATATATCTTACCGATTACATGTATATGACGATATAAACTGCTACCCTCACACCACTGAGTAACAATTGCTAGAGTTGGTTCACGTACCCAGCCCATAAAGAGAAGAACATTTAGATGACGAGTTTTCTTTAGAACGGCAACCTTAAGTAATTAGTATTTTCCAATAAATGTTTAGTTTTTATAAAATAATTGTCACCTCATTTTTAAATGCTTGCAGTTGCTGTAATGTAGGTTCACCAACGTTGAGTTTTTTAACAGCAACTTGACCAAAATATTCTCCTCTGTATACGGTTCCAAACGAACCAGAACCAACTTTGCGGTCAAGAGTTACTTGTCGTTCGTCGATCTGTATATATTGAATGTAATATCTTGCTCTAACACTATATTTATAAAGTGAATATCGTTAGCACCTCCCAGTCTTCATGAGCCAGTTTACTAGCAAGAGCTCTGGTTCGTTGTGGTTCTAATCGTTCTCCTGGAGACCTACTACGACCACGGAAAAATCCCGGCGAAATCTGATAGTATAAATTTATAAAAATAACCTAGATTACATGTTATCCAAAGTTATTTCACTGAAAAACAAACTTTATATTTAGTATAGAGATTTCGTTAATATGCATTTGAGACCAAATAAATATAGTTGAAATTAGGGAAATATAAATTCATAATATGTGAGATCTTACTGATGTATTTATTGATAATTCAGTAAAGTTAAGAACTATGAGAGTAAGAACTTTCGAATGTAAGAACAAAAAAAATTATGAACCTTCTGAGGAGGTGCACTTTGTGGAGGGGTAAGAGGAAGAGCTGGCGGTAATAGTTGACCAGCATGAAGTTGACTTGCTGGTGGAGACGAACATGTACATGCAAATAGTTTAATAGTTTGGATAGTACTGGCTGAAATTACTTAAAAAAATACCTTAAATTTTAATTTGAGTTTAAAAATACAAAAGTAATATGAATAAACTGACTAGATGGTGAATTTGACCCGTATGGTGAAGTATCCGAAAGTGGATGCAATCTATTAGCAGGCCGTCGTCCTGTTACAACCAGCTGTCCACTGTGAAAATGAGGCCGCAGCTTGCCTTTACATGGACGGATTGCATTGTCATTTTCTACTGAAGCTAATTCAACATTCAGTAACAGAATCAATGACAAACATGAAACATTTTCCTTGTAAGTAAAACATGAACTATACTTTGGAACTAACATAATATTGAGAGAATTGGGGCGCAAGTAAAATTATATTATATCTATATTAATATATAACGCTTAAAATTACCTTGACGTTGTGCTTCAAGTGCATCCAGAATTCGTTGCTGAAACATAATTAAATATTTTAAAATTTCAAAAATTCCCAAAAGAAATAAATTCTAGCTTACATTATGCTCTAGAGCAGCTTCATCATTTATAGCATTTATATTTGGTGCTGAAGAAGATCTAGAACAAAATTCGAGTGATTTATTTTATTTTTGTCATACAACTAATTATATACCTATCCCTAGGATACGGTCCATTAGGCGAAAGCGGGCCTGTTCCTTCTCGTGTAACTGTGCTCACCGGCGGCTGATGACGTTTCACACCACCACCCCTACAACCACTTACATTAAAACAATTATACTTACATGTTTGTATATGAAAAAGGTAATGCAACGGAATAATTAAATCAAAGTTATTTAATAAAACAATATTGAATAACATACCTCTTTAGTGTTAGATCTGGATGACTACTCTCTGGCGTATGCACTGGACTAGGGTTTGGTTGAAGTTGTGTTAGAACACTTTCAGCCATCTCAGCATATTGGCCTGGGAGAAGCTTTAGAAGGCGTCGCGCTAACTAAAAGTCAACGATCGATAATTATATACAATTTAGTATTTTTTTTAAATTTGACTAAAATAAAAGTAATGCTAAGGCTAAGTGCTCTATAATGACTAATATTGCATAAAGAAAAAATGCGTGCCATAAAAGCGCTCACATCTTCATCGCGAGGAACTGTTTGTATAAGATCACAATAAAGCGGTGCAAATGATGAGCATCGCTGGTGAAATTTGAACTGGCAAAACTCACACCGATATCCCTTAAGCAGGTAATCAAATAATCGAGAAAATAACAGTAAATAATCACTAGATTGAAAAACAATTATGAGATGTAATATCAAACCACAAGCCAAATGGGATTTTTGCACACGTCACAGTTCACGGGCGGAATGAAAGTTTTCCGCACAATCGTATGTTTAATTGAGCTAACTGTATCCAGGTATTCACTATGAACCCATAATTCATTCTTTTCTAATCGAGCAGCGATTGATGCAAGATCCTCCTAAAAAATGCAAATGCATTTGACTTTAAATAAAAAATATTTAGTTTGGAACTAGCAAAACATCCTATTTTCTATAGATTTATAAATGGTAGCATAATACCATTAAGTAATGGCTAAAATTTCGAAATTGTCTATAGAAATGGCGACAGTGTACCAACCACCTGTTTTAGAAAACCAATAGCAGAGATTTCATCATTTATAAAATATGCCCTAACAGTTATTTTCTATATCGTACCTATCAATTCTGACAAATAAAAACCATAGAGAGCGACAATTAATAGTTGAGTCTTCATTCAACGGGAATTTTAGATCTTCAGTAATACTAATTCTTTTGAAGCATTGCGTAATTTAGTTCTCAACACAAATCAATACTATACGCACTAACCTGCAAATCAATCCTTTCACTCCTTGGATCTGCAGACACATTTACGTGACATAGTTGCGGAGTAATATTCCTTTTTTTCAATAATTTAGAAATAGCATCACGGGCTGTTTGACCCGCTCTAACCTCAAGGCGAGAATGCTGGTCAAATGGAAGATGAACATAAATCAGTTTGAACTGCAGTCTAAATATAGACATCAATAGATATTAATTTTTATAATCGAAATCATCGGTAGTAATATATTATGACATCAGACCCATCGCAAGAACTCTTCGGTGAAATCACTGGAGATGGTTGTGAATTCAGCATAGAAGAACCTTGTGGAGTTGATGGACTTAACATTGGCGATTGTTCTTTAGTACGACTCCGGGTACGATTATTCATTGTTTAAAAAAAGCAATGACAAACACTTGGAATCCTAAAATAGAATAATTCATTTCTATCAAAATCATAGGGAAATGAGTATCTGCATCATTACGCAAACTATAAATAACTAAGTGTACAGTTATTTCTTAAGCATGGAATCTCATACTATGAAAAGATGAGCTAGAAGTATGA
The DNA here is from genome assembly GCA_964036235.1 of Heterorhabditis bacteriophora. Lineage (NCBI taxonomy): Eukaryota > Metazoa > Nematoda > Chromadorea > Rhabditida > Heterorhabditidae > Heterorhabditis > Heterorhabditis bacteriophora. The sequence continues at coordinate 4,307,511 of OZ038429.1, forward strand.
ATACAAAATCTACTTATTTCGTTTTTCAACATCATATTTAAAAATTATTATTTTATAAATGTACGTATATATAATCAATTTGCTAGCAAATTTAACAAACTACCTATCCAATCAAAGCCGTTAGTTGTTTTATGAATGCAGTTCGGAAAGTTCTGTTTCAATTAAGTATGGGGAGATCGTAAGTTTTTTGTGTCCATTATTTTCTTGTTGCGTTTCTTCGACTAGTTTCTGTCGAAAATTTCTTACTCTGAAATAAGTAAATCATTGGATGGAATCACACCCAAAAAATTGCCTACTTCCTAATATCTAAAAGAACATAAAACACTGTAATAACCTTATAATTAGCAATCGACTACTTTTCGGGTAATCTTCCCAAGTGTTTTTCAAAATAGCCATAGCCGTTTTACCTATATTAAAGAATATGAAAACTAATATTATTGTTCATTGTACATAAACCCAAATATATCTATAAAAACATCTAAATAATTGATTTGTATAATTTATTAGCTTAGTTATTTTAAGTGATTATAATACCTAATATATTTTTACCACACATTGATCATGTTTTGATCAGCCATGTAGCTTCTTTATTTGTAATACAAATGTATACCAATATAATTTAGTTCACTATATTATTACCACTCTTAATACCTATTAAATAATTATAGCTACGTAATTTCATTTGAACATAATAAGTTATTCCTCATTCTGATTTATACGCTTTAAAATGCAATAAAATACAAATATTGTTGAAGTATACCGACTAAATTACTTTATTTGTGGTAAAGATAAGCAGCACTTGGCCAGATAATAGGGTACTGCATACGTTATTAATGATTAACCTTTTCACATTCATATGAGCGATTAAAATAAAAAATCTTATATGGCCTCTCATTGGTATGTTTGATGTTAATTTACGAGCCTTCTCCACTTTTTTTTCCAAACAGCACACTTAATACATAAAACTAGTATATTTATAACTGAGTACAAAGTTTCGATTCCAAAAACGCAAAGGAAAATACGCTAAATGTGTTATCTTAATAAAGTACATGAATTGAATTTACAATTTAGTTGTGTATATTTGAATATTTTTTAAATGCTCATAAACCATTATACGTTATGTCCCATTCAAATAAATGAATATGCTCTTTTAAATCCCCTTTTATATCAATATAGTCCCTAGTTCTTAATAATATAAACAATTCCACAATAATCAAAACCTAAATTTGTTGTAGTCAAAAAGAAACATAATCGTTTCAAAGTATTCTAAACATTTTCTGGACAATCCGAATGTTTCATAATAAATATTCAATTCACCAAATAGATAAACTCAAAATGTCTCACCACTGTTTCAAAGGTAAAGAATTAGTGTTTCACTAACCCATATACAAACATTACGGTTTAACAAAAATGACAGTAGTCTGGGTTGACACTAGACAACTACAATGATCAATTCTACAGCGTGCACAATTATATTTGCGTAAAAAGCGAACATTTAATAAATTGTACAATAGTTTGCGGTTGCTCGGAAACATAAAATATAACGCGCACCTTACCAATCAATTACGTGCAGTAACATTAACCGCTTGTGCATAGACATATGATTAATATAGTTTAGCAAATATATTAGAATGATTTTTATAACAAATTAAACAGTTCTGTTTTTAAAGTTGCACTTGTGCGCGAAATGTGAACTTCCTTGTCATCATTATTTATTATTTATTTTAAAATTTTTATTTTCGTCGATATATTTTTATTGATATTTCAGCTATATTTATAGCATTTCTTGCAACTCAACCCTTTTTGAATATCCGTAAACCTTATTTGCATAAATAGTAATGTTAAGAATTATGCAGACTTATTCTAACCCGTTCTAAGCGGGATGACACAAATTGAAGAAGCAGGCACAGACGAAAATTCACCCATGGAGGGTTCTGTTGCAAAACCTGCTCGAATTACCATCAAAGAATTGAACCAACTTATCGCTGATGTACAGGAGTATCCTTTGCAGAATGACGATAAATGGTAACTAGGTTGTCTTTCATAGTAATAATTCAGGCAATTTGGATTCTAATTGTAGTGTATAAGTAACTAGTTAGTGAAATTTTCATTCAGAACAACGTATTTGAGTGAAAATAGGATAATGGTATATGTTATTATTTACACACTAAGAAAGTAATAAAGTACCAATAAGCTACTAAAACTAAATAATTGCTTTTGTGCTTACTAATTCAATATTTTGCAATTCAGGTTCGTAGTGAGTTATACATGGTGGTCAAAAGTACTTGAAACTGTCAAACAAGGATATGTAGAGGATATTCCTTCTATTGATAATGGATCGATCTCCGACAAATGTTAGTGCTTCAGTTCTTAAAAGACTGGTGTCTTTAAAATTTTTATTGGTTTTCATTTTAAACTACGAATAACTATTTATTTCCTACTCTTCTTTTAGATTCCTTAAGTTATTATTTGCTTATTCATGTATGCTTATTTAGTTGTAAGTAACAATATTTGTTAAAATCATAATATAGCTAACGATATGAATATTTAGCATCGGATGGTTATTTCTTGAGGGCAAATCTCGCAGAATCAATAGATTTTCATCTTTTGCCGGAACCGGTATTCAGCCGATTGAGAGATGTATATGGTGTTGAAATTGAAGAACGAGATTTTATACCTCGATTTGTAATAGAGAAAGCTGGAAAACTTGTCGTAGAGGTTTATCCAAGGCTTGTAATGGTGAGCTTAAGGTTATTATTTTAGGCTAATTTGAAATCAATACAACAATAATTTTTAGGTCTCCTTTGCTGCTGATTCTTCTAGATTTTGTGTGCTACGACTACAGGGCAGTGATACTATGGGTATGAGCAAATAAACAACCTATTGTGGGAATTAAAAATAATTTCGTTCCTAATTTAGTTGATTTACGGGACCGGGCTCTGAGGGAACTAGGATTAATCGATACACCAATTGATCGTATGAAGTTTTACATTAGTCATGGTGATAAGTACGAATTAATCGACACCAGTCAGCAGAATTTAGATAATTACTTTGACACTGCTCAAAAGGTAAATTTTTACATTCAAAGCAACAAATATAGAAGTCAACACTTACATTTAGTTCATTACCAGTTATTAAGGTGCTTGTTGATGTTGCGGATGAGAACGGAAAATGGTTTATCAATAATGATAAACCAAAGTTATTTGGTGGAAGTTCGTCGAATTCGTGAGTATTTTAGTACTTAGACATCTTCCTTCTCCTCTCAGTTATTCTTTCTATCTTTACCCCTTAGCCTCACCCGTTTAGGCCTTCATGGTGGTATCTTCTATATCGTACCTATCGATTTTTTACGAACTGGCGTTGGTTCTTGACTACTACTTTCGGGTTTCTATTTCGTCTTCATATGATGCCTCTCAGGTCCGTGGGTGGTTCGAATTTCCATTCAAAACTACTTTACTTGCACTACCCACGGATCTGTTCATCATATGAGTAAATTGGTTACACTCACCGAATTCTACTTATTTAATGTCCGTGAGTGGTAATTGATAACACCGAAGAGGTACCAAATTGTTTTCCTTAACTATTGTTTGTTCAAGGTTTTACGATAATCCACGAGAGCGACAAGCAACTTTCACGAAGGGTGCATGTGGTTTACAGAATCTTGGAAATACTTGTTTCATGGCATCAGCTTTGCAGGTGAGATAATATATTATTTTTAATATTTTTGCAGCAAAATTCTACGCTCGTCATACGTTTTTCCCAGCTAGCTTAGTCAAATTGTCTTAGTATATGTAATATTTCCTTATATATGTATTAGTTTTTAAGAATGTGATTCCAGTGTATATCAAACGTTCCCGAGTTGACAAATTATTTTTTATCGGATGAATATATCAAAGATATAAATGAGAGCAATCCTCTCGGAACACGCGGGGAACTTGCAAGAGCATATGGAGAACTCATGCACAACATGTGGTCAGGATATAATTCAAGCTTCGTGCCAAGAAAATTAAAGGTATTTCGTGAAATTAGCGCTATTAGGTTTATAATAATACTTAACTACCATTGCTACAACGTATAATTTAGATGACAATTGGTCAGTTAGCTCCGCGATTCAGTGGTTATGCACAACAAGACTCCCAGGAACTTCTGGCTTATCTGCTAGATGGTTTACATGAAGATCTTAATAGAATTAAAGTGAAACCATATGTACCTGATGATGAAACGCTTGAAAAGCTGGAAGAGCATGAGGTGATATCTTAGTATTTTTTAATTTCTTTATTATTATTTTGTAATACAAGTTTATCGTTTATCCTTAGCAAGCTGAGAAGTCTTGGCAAGCATACAAAGCTCGCAACGATAGCATTATCGTTGATAAAGTTCATGGTCAACTTAAGTCAACTCTGGTTTGTCCTGTTTGTGCTAAGGTATGATTATATAGGACTATATTTCATTATATGCTTTGTGTAATCACTTTACAAACACATTGATATGCGATGTATATAGTATAATTTAATTTTAGATAAGTATCAAGTTTGATCCATTTTGTTTCCTATCTGTACCACTTCCTCCCAAAGAGAAAGTTAAACAAGTGGTTACACTCATTTTCAACCAGAAGAGACGTTGGGCAAAGGTAGAGTTGATAATAAAACCATTTCAAGCCAATGATTTACTATAGAAGTAAGCTTTCAGTTCACTATCACTGTTTCCCCATCAACAACTGTTAGTGATGTTGTTAGTACTATGAAAACTTCTCTTCAAAGCAATGGGAACGAATTTAGTGGAGAAGTAAGATTATTTAGCTTATGACAGTCTCTATGGAAAGCTATATTATTAACTATTTTAGCTGCTTTTAAATGCGTATGTCCTGAAACTGAATAAAGCATTTTTCTAGATGGTGCTATATTCAATTGGTGTTGGTGAGCTTTCGGATGAGATCCGAGTTCTAGATCCCTCGGAGCCTATATACACTGAAGATCGTAATACATCTATTTATGCCTGCCAAGTTGATTATGATCCTATCACAAGCAAACTCGTAATAGTGAAGTCAGCAGTATACTATAGAATTTTTTTCATAAAAGTTCATATTTTTATTATAGTACTAAACACTGGAAATTTTTAAACGCAAATTATTTAATTAGTTTTTATACTGAAGTTTGTTTTGTGTTAACTGTTCAAAGATTCTTATATTAAGCTCATTCTTAACATATATTTTAGCTAGCTGTTTATTTAGAGTAAATTCCTGATTTTTTTCTCTCAATTTTAATTTTATTAATTTCATGTGACAGACAATGAAAATAAACTAGGATATAATAAAATAATTAATATGGGCATGCTTTAGAAATCAAACACAGACTGGCCGTTCTCTTTCTCTTCCAATGGTTTTTACTTTGCGTGGACCTGATCATCTTAATAGAGGGTAAGTTATAATTGTTGAATTACCATAGCATGTTAATTATAATCTAAATCTAGGATATGAGGTCGCCTGTATAAGTGCAAAAGTATTCATATAGCCTTTTTCCTAGGTGATAAAATGTTCGGTTTGGAAATTGTAAAGTGGAACTTAGCTATTGTAAATTAGTATATGTCTATATGCTACTATATAGTTAGTATTTATTTTCCTCAGATTCCTGGCAGATACTGTATTGAAATTCATCACCGACACTTTTCACACTGCGCCTATTGACTCTGTTGTAGAAGCAGATGATGATTCGATGAATGGAGAAGACAGAGGTTATACTAATAAAAAATTATGAAATGCAATTTTTTATATGATTCTAATACCGTTATTGTGTAATTTGCTAATCAAACGATCAGATACGGCAAATATTTCGGAAATTATAGTAAATTCTACTACTATAAGCTATTCATTTAATTATCTTCTAAATGAAATAGGATTTTGTTAATTATTTTAATAACGTGATTGTTCTAAACTCACTTAATTTATTCTTGTTAATTTTTATTATAGATCCATACAAATTATTTGTGATGCACGGTAATACTGCAATCCCATTTCCATCCGGTCGTGAAAATTCTGTTGCTTGGCCCGGAGGAATAACAGTACATACCATCGTCTTTCAATGGAGAGATCAGAAGTTGTTTAATCAATACAAAGGAGCTGTTAGTCTTTCATTAATATTTTCATGTATTGCTCGTTATTTACGTCGTATATTTTGATAAATATTTTAATGATAACTATGTTCCTACTTTAGGACTTAATCGACCGTGAATGTTCGGTGACTACACGTAAAGACATCCACCTTATGGAATGCATTGATTTGTTTACAAAGCAAGAGCAACTCGGAGAGGAGGACAGTTGGTGGGTATTGAAATTTAATATATATAATATTTTAGTTTTATCTACTTTTTAAATATTTTTGTTATGGATTTACTTTCTAGGTATTGTCCTAAATGCAAAAAACACGAGAGAGCTTCAAAAAAATTAGATCTATGGAATTTGCCAGAAGTTAGTCGATGTTTCGAATAATTGAAGATGTTTATTTATTTATTTCACTAGTATTATAGTTTAGAACCGTTAATTTTTGAACACAGAAAGTTATGTAATTTATTTGTATTATCATAAAAATTTGCAGATTCTTATCATCCATTTAAAAAGATTTCAATACAGTAAGTGGCATAGGGAGAAGATCGATATCCCCGTTGTCATACCTGTTAGGTATTGTCCCTTCATCTCAGTGTTATCTACTTAATTAGTAAATTGCCTTACTGTTATTCTTCAATTTTTAGGGAATTTGAACTAAATTCGAAGTTGGCCAACGAAAGGCACGAGCACGTGAAGTATGACCTAATTGCCATTAGTCACCACATGGGAGGACTAGGAGGTGGACATTATACGGCTTCTGCATTGAATAAGACAACGGGAAAATGGTGCATAGTGTTATTTACCTTTGTGATTTTTTATCATAGCGGTTATTGAAAATTTTCATATCTACTGTTTTATGTTTGTAGGTTCGACTTTAACGACTCGTGTGTATCCAAGACTAGTGCACCAAGTGATCCAATAATCGGACGTACTCCATATTTGCTGGTTTATAGACGGAAAGAAACAGTACCTGATTCAAATTTTGAAATGGAAACAGATGAATAGAAGAAGGTGTTATGAAGGAAAATGGATCTACATTACTTGGCTACTTCCCTGATTTTCTGGTTGAGTTCATCTACGGTTTTAGTCACTTTTCAACATTAAGAAATGCTATTTCTGACTCAGGTCTATAAGCCTGCAGCCTGCTCTAGCGAATAATAGTTTTATTTTAATATAGAAAGCCATAGCAACATTTCTTGTACCATGTATCTAAATGTAGATGACCAGCTGCAGGAATACTATTGTAGTTCTGTCTTCATATCTTCTTTTTCTTCATTATTTGTTGTTTTATATTAATCGCAATATTCAGTTATATTTAGTAATTTTTATTGTCAAATTGGCTATATTTGGAGTACTTCTCCAATATCTTTGATGTAATTTTTCCTTTGTTTATACGTGTTGAATGTGCTTTTTTCTACGAGTGTTGCGGTACTTGTGCGAATCGTGAGCACATGTGGGTAGCTTATTAATTTATCTTGGAATATGTCAAATTTCCTTCCCTATAGATTTCGCAGTTGTGTGATAGTTCTCTCTATCTCTTTCTCTCTCGGTGTCTGTATGCCTCTTTAGATTTAAACAAATTTAAGACCGCTATTATTCTTATAAATGTAGATCGATATTCGACTTGTTCGTAGATAAACGGCTGTTTTCCGCTATTCTGTTTGTGGCTGATGATTCTCGCCGTCCTTTGCATGAGATGTATTTTTTTTAAAGTTTAAAAATGAAAAGTTTTGAATGAAGATAAGTATTTTATGTGTTGTATCCTGTAATACGGTGTTCATTTTTTCTAAATGATTCATAAAATTAAATAATTTTATAAGAAATTAGTATTTTAGATTATAGTTTTTGTCGTGAGCATATATCCACTTGTTTTATTCCAAACTGTAAAAGTTCACTACACCTAAAAAAAAAACTTGGGTGTGTTGGACTTCATTATGATAGTATATTATTCTGCTTATATCGTATTTTAACAGTAACAGCTATTTGAGAGTTAATCTTCAGGATCATGTTTTTGAGAAGATTGGGAATTTCTGCAGCGAATTATTTTTTGGAAGAAATTCAATCAAAAAATCTTCTGGAACTGGTATTTTTTAATATTATTCAATTTTAGAATGTGTCTTATATTTTACTTTATTTAATTTATAAGCTATGGTTCTAGGTTGATGATGAAGAAGTCCGATATGTTTTGACTGAGCATTCTAACCCGTCATGCAATATAAAAAAAATGGGTTCACTGTTTCTCATTTTATTTCCAGCTTGTATTATGTCTAATTGGAGATCGATATTATTTATTTTCCTATTATTACTGTTATCTGTACTTACTTTCATTCTTATAATCGTATTTGTGAAATGGCGATTGAAAATACTGGTTAACAATCTAAAAATTACTGAATCATCTGTGAGACGAATACATGCAATGCTGAAAGAAAGGCAGATAGTTTCATTTAGGTGAGAATCATATCGATCTAACGATTTTATTATTATTATCCTTTGTCGTATACTTTATTTTTATCTGTAGCCTAGTTTTTCAGCCTAGGTTTACCAGTTTCTCGAAGCCAGTCTGCACTACGATTACGATTATTTGAACTCTGTAGATCATTTGTCCGCATACTAGTCAATTTTTCCTATCATGCGGTAGACCATCCAAAACTGTAAGTTTTATTTACCTTGTCTTTGAGTTGAACATAAATAAATATATTTCATTTTATTACTTGTTAACCAAATATTATTTAATTATTTGTCCATTGGAGACTCGAGGAACGCTGTCGTTTAATGCGAGTTTTCTATCCAGTTGAAATGATCGAATTGATGGAATCACAGGTGACGGAAGATTCTTCTCATGTGACCGATAGAGGAATAAGCGTGGGTACTTTTCTTTTACTGCGTAATATGATGACGCAATTGTTATTTATTAGTAAGAACACTTAAGTACTAATTGTATGCAGTGCTTTTATCTCACCTACCATTATTAAGATTATTTAATACGTATTTAATATTATTTTAGATAAGCATAACTATATACATATGATTCCAGACCCTGATTGATTTGGCTACTTTACATCGTAGCGAACTGTGCCGTCTAATTATCCTCCGGTTTCTTTTTTTCACATCCATTTGTGAAGCAACTCTTTTATTTTACCAAATCTTCATCCTTAAGTCTGAACTTGAGCAGATTTTTAATCAGGAGAAAGGTATGTTTTTGGATTTAACATCTACTAATAAAAAACTAGGTAAGATTGTGTCGTTTTTTTTCGGGTATTTATTGGTCTAGAATTTCTATTTTTACATTTACTATCTAATAATTCTTTTTAGCATTCAATTTTTTAAATACTAAGTATAGTGGTTTTCCTCACAAAACTACAACCATAGATCATCATATTGAAGGGCTCGATCGAGTGGCTGTAGCTTTGAACGACATTGCTATGAAGTGAATATTTGAGTCAGTCTATTTTTAAAATTCTACCTTGATTTTTTAACTTTCCTTTAAACATTTTAGCATTGCTGATAAACGTTTGTCGGCGATTGATGTGCAGCGTGCTTTACAACAAGTGTTAGTCATGGATATTTTCTGTGGAAAAAATCGTAAAGAAAATTCCAACACTCATTTGGTTAAAGAAACTGAGATTGATTGTGAAACTGAATGTCTAAGAGTCGACCCAGTGATTATGCCAGTTGACCAGGTAAAATTGTACTTTTGCTTTGGTTGAGCGAGATTATTTTCTAACAAATATATTGCTTATAATTATATATCTGATCACCTTTTAAATGAAGATATATAATTATAAAGCTTCACCTATAATAGATAAACAATTATTTAGATCAGAAATCGCTTCTTTTTTTATTGTTTTCCTATAGAATGAGAACCATAAATTATAACCAAACAGGGTATCCACAAAAAAAAGGAAAGATTTTAAGTTTTGTAACTTTCTTCAAAGTCAACCAAGACTGAATATGGGATTTTTTGCGGAAGACCTAGCCACTAGAGTAATGTAAATCTGAGATAAATGAGACCGAATACATATAAGCAAAATGCGAAAATGGGTACATTAACAAAATCAGTCATTCTAATTTTTACTTGTTGCAAAAATATGCTAATCATTGTTGTATGATCGAAAAGCCAGATATTCAAGCTTTCAGAAACTTTTAAAGGACAGCTAGAGTCGACTTTGAAGAAAGTTATTGAATTTTTAAAAACGGTCCTTTTATCCCGGACACTTTACAAATTTTAGGTTTTCGAAACTATTGTTGCAAAAGACGACCATGAAGTAGAAAAAAATAGTCTGGTGAGTATATAGTTTTTTCTTGTAAATATAGTCTTTTAAAGTCGGGGCTTTTATTTTAAAAAATAATTAAGCGACAGTCTGTTGGTATAGGATGTGGACCTGAATACAGTGATGATCGACCGCTCATTAATGGGTGAACTGCAGCATGTGTTATCATCTAGAGCGGAATTATTTGCTGTCAGAGAAAAGAAAGCACTGGCAGCATTCTATGGGATATCTGAAGAAGAAATGGATGAAAAATTGCGATTGGAAGAGGACATGCATATTGGAATAGCTGATGAGAAGGCAAGAAAAATTTTTTGGTCTTAATTTTCAGTTTATATTCCACTTATGGTACATAGGAGTGCTTCATTTAGGTTCTAACAAGAACAGAGACTACTGGATGTGAGAAAACGGAAGTTAGATCATCATACTTGGAAAACATCCAAACAGTTTCGGCAATTTCAGATGATTTACGGGCTGCTTTGATTTTGAGGCGATTAAACCAGGAACAAGTACTGGGAGATAGTGATGTTGATTGTTAGTCATTCTATAGCATGTTATAGATTTTTTTAGCATGTAAATGACAAATTTTTCGGATTATAAATCTTTACGCTAGAAATTTGCCACATTTTAACTTCAACGCTTGTTCTATATTCATCTGTTTCAGTTATTATACTTGTTTTTCTGAATTAAACCTACCTTTACATATCATGGTAAAATTTGTCAGTTTTCTACGAAGGTAAAAAATCTTATGAGCTTATCCTTTTATAATGCATAAAAATACTTAGTTGATGTATACTGTAATAGTAAAACATTTTTCCTAGCTTTATTGAAATAGTGTTAAGTGATATATAATTAATTGCTACTTTATTTTTCCTAAAGTTTGATATTTCCATAAACATGATAAATGTTGTATGTCATATTGCCTATACTCGGTGTTTTGCTCTGAAATAAAAACTAAATCATAAGCAAGCATTCTCTTTTCTTTGCCAACGATAATAAATAAAAGGATACAGATCGGAATTGATAGTGTGCAAGTAGTAAATGACTTAGATTACTATGATAACAAATAACAAAATATGTAAATTAAGCTTAAGTGCAAATTCCACTACCGTATCTCTTGGTGGATACGTCTTTGATCGTGATCTTAATTTGTTTTTAATGCTTTGGAAAAAAACATATTTTCAAAGTTTTGTTTGAATTTGTAAGTATTGTTTTGTGATAATGGGTTTTCACGTATGCATTTTACAGATTTATTACATAAACGAGCAATAAAGACAACAGAGAAGACGAGTAATTAGCTTCAATGCAATTTTAATATTTTCATAGAATACGTTTTTCATTAATAAATTCTAGCGAGGACGCTACGCGTTATATTATTATGGTTTAAAAGGGAATAAAATTAGTTCCTTCATGAAATTCTTCATATAATATGGAAGCCCATATTGAGAGCATAGACCTGTAATATAGAGGTAAAATTAATTATCATAGTCAAATAATTGATATACTAAGTTCATTAAGCAATTTTATTAAGGTGCATTCGCTTTTTTTCCAACCTTTCCCCATTTGATGCTTCCTGGAACAGCTCGAGTGTGACGACGATAAACAGGTCGAAAAGAATGTGGAGCACATTCCCATACTTCTGTGCGAGTGAAAAATGAAACCTGGGATAAGGAAGATCAGTCAAATCTTTTATTAAAGAACAAATATAGAAGAAGCATAAGAAGTCATTTGAAGTTATGCTGACTTGCTTAAGCTTATTTTGATTGATGTAGAACTTCATAAGAGCGTGGGCAATTTCAAGGGTTTCAGCATAAAGAGCCACGACCTGGAATGAAAATATAATGAAAGTAATTTAACAGAACAAAGTACTATCGTTAAGTAATAAAGAACATTCTTTCTTAAGGAGGCGACATTTAAAGTCTAGAGATAAAAATCCTTATAAGACTAGAGTTCAAAAACGCATTGCTAACTTTATTATCCTTCCCAGCTATTATTCCATCGACTCCACCGGATCCTTTAGCCACATAAACCGAGGAATTAGCAGCAAGAAACTTAAATATTTTAAATAATAATGCATCAATATTCGGTTTTTCAAATTGTATCCTACCTCAACCGCTTGGTCTCTGTTAAATCCACACACGGAGTTATCGAAGTCACAGAGAGCATCAAGGTCTTCTATCGAATAGGGAATGATGTTCGCATCTGGAGCGAAGCATCGGAATATCCATCAGCTCGGTGCTCAAACGGCCCAAATATAGGCAGTCTATTCAAATGAAAAATGAATAAATGGGCTGCCTTTTCGCTTTTATTTAAGATTATATTTCGGATGGTTACGAAAACATTCAACGACACATAAATAGTTTTTCGCATAGTGTATGAGCGAATCATCACTACCAAAATAAGTCGCACAATTAACGAAATGGATTAAGATATCGAATCTCTCTTGTTTTGTGATCGAGATGGCTTCTTTTGTTCCTGTATTAATATGAGTTATGGTTGCAAATATAATGAAATAAACCTCGAATGACTGCAATATTTTGTTTGGCACTTCGATGAATAAAATACGTATTTTCGCGATAGGTACGCCTACCAGTTGAAGGAAGAAGTGTGTTGATTAGTGCCGAAGTATCAAAAGTGGCGTGCACAAAAGTGTTGCGATCAGTTACGATAAATCCGGCTTCATCCCTCCATGAATCTGATTCCTGTGACAATAAGCAGTTTATTAATTAATATAATTATTATCAATTAGAAGGCAAGGTGTAAATTCCTACAGTGAAAGAATCGATTGTAACATTTTTCTTCAGCTCGAGATTAAATCGACCTAGAACGTTTTCCGAAAGTCGGTCCGTAAGATGACCTTCCACAGGACGAGCTTCAGGTACAGTGTGAAATTGGACGAAGATTGGGAGAAGACGGCGATTTTTCCTCTCTGACTGGAAGATTTGATGATTTTTCATTTCGTATTAAAAATATTGAGTGCATAATTTTATTAATAGTATTAGATTTTAATTAATTAGTAATTCTATCTTATGAAATATTCGTACCCTAATGTTTCTCTTTTGGATTTGTTATAAATTGCAGCATATTCTGCAAAGGTAAGAGCCATATTGCTTAGTCCTTGACCAAAATTACAAGTAGCAATTTATTTCTTTTAAAGTAACTAAATCTTCCTCTCGTTGTCAATTATATGTCTTCTTCAACTAAATGCGGGACTATTGCAAGGTCGTCGTGGTAATTATGTGAACTACGGTGGGATGAGTTCCTGAGAGAAACTATTGCTAAGAGCATTAGTGGTGTTTATCATCATAGATCGATTATAAATGAATGGCAGTGTTTTGAAACAAAGAAAAACGAGAATAATAAACTTTCTATAACTTTGCTCTCCCACCAATTGTCGATGATTTCAAATTATTTCTACCGCATGTCGCAGTAATTACTCAGTTACCATGTTCCAACTATCCAAACATCAATTATGCCGCTAACAATCCACGGTCAACGATCGGTACTGAAGGGGAGATATCCAAATTCCTACTGAAACGACGATAGTCTAGATACTGTATTCTGATCGATCATTTCACATGGAAGATGAACCTATCCATTCCACCAAAAAATACAATCATGCATTTCCTGCAGCAAAAACTTGTTATGCCAATTCAATACGTTGGTTCTAGTTCACCAATGAAACATCTAGATTTACTACAAGTTATTTAAAACGGTTAAATATGATTGATTACGAACACTATTATTCTGACAAGGAGATAATGTAAAAAATTAACGGTTGGCACTCATAATTTCTGTTTATCAGAACCCTCCAGTTGTTAACTACTTTCCTTCTATAGTAATAAGTCCCACTACCATAGCATAGTAGTATTGGTGCTGACAACAGTCGAATGGTGAGAGCGATTTGCTGTGATGTATGACGAACCAGTCGAGACAAGAAATGTTCATTTGAAAGTGCGAGTGTAAAAAGTGATCAATGAGTAGATACATTCAATTACGGGAATTATTCTTTGTAGTTTTTATTGCTGAAGCCAGGTATATTCTATATGAAGAGTAATATATACAGCTCAACTTAGTTAATACCATAATCACTCTATCTTATATACATTTGTATTACTTCTTCACTATTTTTTAGTATGGCGTAACTATTGGAAAGAACATATAAAGAAAAACATGAAAGTAGAAAAAGGAGATATTTGACGATTGAACTTTTAATATGCTTTATACGATATTTTTATAAATAATAAGTATAACATAATGAGAAAGATAGAAGAAAAATTTAGTAAGTGAAGAAAAAATCTTATAAAAATATTCTTACCTCAATAGAGACTAATTTAAGATGATGGGCATCTCCGTCATTTTTCACCTTAATATCTTTTCCAGAAATTTTTGGGTCAAGTTCTAAAAGAACGCAGTATCCTTGTGAAGCAGTAAGCTTGATGAAAATTTGTTTGGCCAGAAGATCTCCTATAAGAATATTGCCTAAATTGACTTTTAAAATTTACTATGACTATTGTTTCTTTCAAAGCACTGAAATGGTAGCATATATTTGACATTTAAGAATTTAGATGATGTGAACAAAGTAAGATATTAAAGAATCTATAAATAAAGTAGTACATTAAAGGAACTTTGACTACGTAATATGTGTACTAGACAATATCTTTCAATGTATGTTTACATATGCTATCAAACATTCATCGTACCATGAACAATTACCACGCAGTACCGTTCTATCTGTGGTAATTAATTTATTAAGAAAGATCTTTTCCACGGAGATGGTGGTGGCAGATAAATTTCGCGATCTAAGGAAAGGAGATCAATTACCTGTCACTGACTTGATAACTACTACCTATTTTCGTAAAGGCGAGTGGAGTATAATAGTATAAAAAGTATTGGTTTCAAATTATTAGACTTTTTTAAAGCCCATAAATTAATGAATACTAATAATATTTTAGAAACTTTGAAAAACAGTTGTTTTATATTAATTATAGTAAATATAATTCTTATACAATATGAATTTATTACGTCGAATGGCAACCTAGAAACTTAAACATACCATTTTCGTCATGAATGACTGCGACTTTGGCGTCCGAGAACTGGTCCGCTCGCAGTACGGAGGTCTTTCCCAGTTCCATAAATTCCATCTGAACATGTATTGGAAGATTATATTGCAAATAATATCATGTATATGGCACTCAGATGGAAACATCGTGTGGTTACAGATAAAAACAGTACAAATATTCGAGAAGAGAGTGGCATTATAGTTCAATACCATACCATATTAATTGGTCTCGGCTCTTGAACTATATGTTGGTAGAGGGACATGGTGTACAATGAAAACGTGTAACCACAACGAGCCAGCGAACAGGCCCCCAACTCGTTCCCACACAATTCGGCTACTTTGAATCACTTAAGGCTCCCTTTGCGAAAAACATGTTCAATGGACCATTTTTTGAAGTTTCCAAAAAATAATTGAAAAATACTTTCTGCATTTAACAATTGCATTCTTACACCATAACACACATAATTTAGGAAAATGTTTTTTAAGTGAACTAAGGAATTTTCAATGTGCTGATGATAATCTGCATAAATTTAAGTACACTAAAATTCATAGTAAATTACGGTAGAAAAAGTAGGGCGGAAATACAAAAGTCCGAAAATGTAATAGCATATTTTTTATTAATTTTTACAAAAAGCTTCTGTAAAGAATTGAATACTCTTTGAGAACAAATTAACTTGGCTTTCGCATTAAAGCGATTAATTTCAATTTTCATAAGTGGCAAGCAAGTGATAGGCCATTAACCTATACCAACGCTTTCTTTTTAATTTTCAAATATTTGAATTGAGTAATGCTTCCGGCTTGTGAATTTGAAGTTCACCTCAACGGGCTCCGGATGAGCCCCGCCATTCTCCTTTCGGCCAATCACCCGAAGCCAGTTTGGAGTGACGTTTTCGATTGATAAGACGTTTTCGACACTTTTAGACAAATGGCTACTTGAGAGAGAAATCGAAATCGAAGGCAGGTCGACGACTGCAGTCCATTGCCGGACTTAGAGGCAACTGGGGTTCGGAAAGATGTTCGAATAATAGATGTGTATACAAGAAGCATACATAGTTATGCAATATTTTAATATATTAAAGTAATCTTGGAACTATTATCTTTCAAAGTTGCATTTCATTATCTTGACCTTCTAAAACAGTGCAAAAGTCAAAGTAAATATTTCAAGTGTATTCATAGACACTACTAGCAAGTATATGTAGACTCCCGCTATAGGGTTCTAAAAATTGAAAATAATTAATACTTTTAATAGTTATTAAGATGTTAAAAGTGACAATAGTCAATTAAGTGCTTATGATGGCCGACAGAACAAAACGGGCAAGGTCGCTGTAAGAACTCGACCAGCAACCTTCACACCTATAGTCCACTTCAGAAACTATACCTTATGATAATTGTTGGATAGAACAAGTACCAGACAAGGAATTTTTGAACTTTGAATGGAAAATCATTTATGACAGAAGAATATATGGCGTGTACTGAACAAAACAAATTGAAGTCTTTGAACGATATATATATATATATATATATGCTAAAAAGAATTACGAGATATTGATGGAGATTAGAAGGAGTGTCTGGTCAGACTGGGCTAGCGGAAAATGACAGTCAGCGAATAAGAGGGAGGGGTCGACCCAAATCCACGCGATGCACTCAAGTGCGTCGTATAACAGAAGAAGGCCGATAATAATTAGAAGTAATAATAGACAACTGACTAGGATGGATATAATTATAACTATATTAAAGAAGACTACTATTGATACTCTTGCATAAATAAATAAATAAACATAGCGGATGTTATCACACAAAGCTTTTTAAAAATAAATAGTTCATAAGAAACGTTCTCATAAGCTGAAAATAACTTTTGCGTATAATAATTGTTATACATTTTAGGTTGATTTAAACCAAAAACTATCCCAGTAGAAAAATATAAAACAAATTGATGAAGCGCATGGAGAACCATAAAAAAGTGGTCGACTTTGCAAAAATATTGCAAAAAATGGGAGGTTGATATTTTCAGGTAAACCAAAGAGGAGTCTGACCCACATCCGGCCACCACAATCGCAAAGTGCGCTCGAAACTGGATGGAACACGACGTGACCGCTTGGAGAAGGGATGCGCGTGACCAATGAATACAAAAAGGATGGAACACTGGACAAACAATAGAAAATCGTTATATAATATACGCTATTGTAACTAACTTAACTAAATATACTTCGTTTGCGTTGGGTGTGCTTATCGCATTTTTCGAAACGGTATGAGGAAAAATGCAGTTTGAGCAAATATGAATTCATGGATTAAAATAGAAATTAATCAAACACCAAAAAACTTTTTAGATGTTTACTTGCCGAAGATTAATATTGTGTTAATTGATGTTACACAACGGTATATGGTGAATATGTTATTCGTTAGTGTAGGAATCAAACAAAGCAGGTTTTGCTAACCATGAATAATAATGAAGTAGAAAATATAAAGAAACAATGTGAATTTGCTTGATGAAATGAAGGTAGGAGGGTTGGACTACACCATGGGAAAACAGGAGTGACCGGCGATAGAAATGGAGCGAATAATTCAAATGCGATTTGGGATTGCGTACGAAAATTAGAGGGCGACAAGTGGAAATCGCAAAAGAACAGGGAGTTAATCAGCCTATATTCAAAATAAGAACACAATACTCAAAACGTTATAATTCATAAGCATTACAATTTTTTTAGTGAAATAATAATTTGTTGAAAATGAATAACTTCAAGTTTGCTTATTATTCAGGTTGAAAAGAATCACATAGAAATAAAGCTAAATTAAATACCAATTTTAGTTTTTCTATAGAATTTTGAAATTATTAAGCGTTTATATCCTCATTATAGAAACATATTTGGAAAAAATAACTATCTAGAGAAAAATTTAACTCATATGATCTAGAGACTATTCCAAATTAACAAGATATAGTAGAAGTTAATATCCAGCTTGGTGATTGATTCAAGAAGTCTATCCAAAAGTTAATAACAATTTTAATAATCTAAAATTATATTGTGCAAACGTCATTAGTGATTTAGGAATTATTGTTGACAAGAAGTTATGCCAATAATCAAACATCTATGCCAAGTATAAAGCAGCAACCATCAAACTTTTCTACTGTTTCGAACACTTAAAGCAACTGAATATCGTTTATCACTTCGATGTTACAGCACATATGTGCTGCCTATAGTTGAATTTGGTTGTCCAGTTTGGAATCCTTTTCTGACCTGTGATATTTAAAAATTGTGATAGTCTAGGTAGTATTCACTAGGTTGATATATTATTGTTGCTAGACAAATCTAAACTATTCTTTATCAATAACTGATTATGAAAACAAATGTAAAAAGCTAGGACTCAAGAGTGTCTTTATACAGCGTGTGATTTCAGATTTAATTCTAGCATACCTGGTCATCAAGAAGCAGACTCGCTTATAACTCAGTAACTTCCTTAAATTTGCTATTTACACTGGTAGAATAAGCCGGATTATTTTTAAAATAGAGAAAATAAAATAAAATGTCAGGTTATACTCATTTTCAATCTATACGGCAAAGTGGATTAACCTTTTAGTTGCTTACGAAGTACTATTCTTCAAGTGGCACATACAAAACTTTTTAGGAAAAAGTTAAACTCATTAGATCTATGTAGCGTCCTCTAAATACGAAAAAATTTTTGGCAGATTATGTATTTATGTTTCAGGATTGGCTCAGTTGCTTCTTTAACGTTTGAAACCAACTCTGGAGACTGAGAGACTCAACGATGCTTTTTTAAAATCCTTTTTCTCTTTACTGATAGTGAGCTTTCCAAATTGTAGTTTTAGATTTAGCCTAAATTAATCATAATCTAGATAATTTATAGCTGCAACTGTATACACCATATTATTGTCATTATTTCTCCATAGAAATTATGAGAGTTTAGTGTCATTTTTGTATGTAAAGATATAAATTAAAACTGTATTTCGATCTCTTCTTGCTGCTTGATCTTCTATTGAAGTTTGAGGCACCCCCATATTAAATCACTGGAAAGCCTTATCGTTTTTTCATATTTCTTTAGAAAATAAAAATGCTATGCTTAAATGGCCAGCCATTTGATCTCCTTGGTTTTTCTGTCCACCTCTGGGGAAGGCGCCCTTTATGGGACACTGAAATCACTTTTTTAACTTATGATACAATAACACCATTATTTAAGAGTACGTTCCACATAATACATAATATCTACATCTCTCTTCTACATGTCTTTTTCTTAGCAAATCTCTTTTTCTCAATTAATAAATAATTATGATGTCAAATAACTACTGAATATTAAGGTGAAATTATAATTACTGAATTGTGTTTGTTTGTTGGGAATTTATTACTTACTACTTTAGTACTTTGTTATTTTGTTAAAATATTACTTTTACACATGAAAGACGTGCTATTGAATGCAATGTAATGAAAGTAGAGATAGTAACCTTTTGGAAATCTATTGCTATAGGACATTGCTCTACTAGAAGGTTTACTATGGAAAAAACGCTCAGAAAATAAGTTGCGCATTCCTAGTCTTATATCAATCTTTTGTTACTGTTGTACTGTTTCTAAATATTGTAACAGAAAGACATCCATAAATTTTGTGGAGTTTAGAGTAGAGATCAATTCCACTTACTACACCAACGTCGTCCTTAAGGATTACCTTGTTCCCGACTGCAGATTCCCGTATCAAAGTACACTAATTTTTATGCGGAATTCAAAAAACGGTGGAATATTTCACGAATGAGTTACCAGGATTCATAACTCTGAGTTAGTGATCCTCAAATTCACCTGATTTGAATTTTTGTGATTACAGATAATAGGAATGGCTAGAATCTCGAGTTTATTCTGGAATCACCTTCATTGATGATCTAAAGCAAAGAGTCACTGAAACATCGGTCTAACTGACTTCGGAGATAGGCAAAAGATGGTGCTCAGAAATCAAAGGAAGACTCGAGACGATTGTGGCTACGAAAGGAGGACACTTACAATTGCGATACATCAAAATTTAAATTTGGAACAATCAAATATTATGTAGCTTCTATGAACACATAAAAATCATTTTTAATTACTATAGTAATGAGAATACAAGATAAATGAGATCGAATACGTGTGGAAAAACACGAAAGTAGATGTACTCACAAAATCGATAATCATACTTTTCAAGTGTAGTATATGCCAATGAAGTTAATACGATCGAAAAGCTATATACTCAAGTTTTGAGAAACGTTTTTGAACAACAACTTCAGTAGTTTGACGTAAACTATAACACTTAAAATCTGACCTTTTATCCCGGACACCACATATAATAATTTATAAACTAGAAGTTGAGTTTAACAGTGGCGCATACTTATTTTCCATCCTTTAATAGTTTTTCGATTGGGTTACCGATTCGCAGAAATGCCTTTCTATTGATAAATACAAGTCTGTACCCGGGAAAAGGTGACCGAAAAACTATATATAAATATAGGAAACAATGGTGTGGTAGAAATCAACCATTTCACGATTTTGATGTCCAGGTAAACAATACTCTTTCTCAACGAGTAAACATTTGAACATTATCACTAGGTATAAAATATGCTGTCAATAAAGTTTTTATACTTATAAAGCCAATTAAAACTAATGATGTACACTTATTAATTATATGCTACCACTCATATATTCCCTTGAAAATAGAGATTAGTTAAGCAATTTGGAATCCATTTGTTATTTGTGAGCCTTAAAAAATAGAGAAAGCCATACAATATTTACTACGTTATTTTACTACAAATGCTTTTGAAATAAGAACTACTTGATAGGGATGGTGAAATTATGGAAAAGAGACAGCAATTTTAATCCATAACTCAATTCCTTATAATTTTACTTTCTCCATGAATTTTTTTACTCTATATACAAATAGTTTTAGTTCATTTATACGATGTAGATCTATACAGTGTGTTTCGTAACTATAGGACATCACCATTTATCGCTCTAACTCGGAACCCAATGCTTCAAATATTATAAAATTTTTATCCTGACACCCTGTCACATCGCCAAGACTATCTACACTTTTTTTCTTGATTGTTAATTCATTGTTTCACTGTTTCATAATTATAGGGCATTTAAGATAAATACTTACAAAAAACAAAATAAAAATTTGTAACGAGTAACAAATGACTTCTAATATTCGGTGCAACTACCCCATCCACTAATCACTTGAAAAATGCGTTCTGTCATATTCGTTGACAGATTTTTGAGCATGACTGGGTCAATTTTGCTCCACTCTTCTGAAACTGTCTTCTTCAGATCCTCAATTGAAGAAAACTACCTGTTGTGGGCATAAACTTGACGGGGCTAATATTACCCAAAGATTTTCCATGGGATTTAGGTCCGGTGACCAAGACGGCCAGTCCATAAGTGCTATGTTCCTGCGCCGAAACCAATCCTTTGTACTGCAACTCACGTGGATGACAGCGTTGTCTTGTTGAAATATAAAGTTCTTCTGTTGAAATCTGTTGTAATAAGGGAGCAGATGATTTTCAAGGACTTGCTGGTAGTCGACACTGTTCATTTTAGTGGAAACGGAAACTAATTCGAGAGCACCAAACGATGAAAATTCAGCCCATGACATCAAGCTTCCGCTTCCAATGTTTCGTGTCTAAAAAATTCTTCCCTCCTTTCTCAAATCCCTCTTATAGGAAGAAAATCCTTCTGTATCACCAGGGTTAAACTTCTTTTCATCGCTGGAGATGACCCAAACAGAATGAAGCTTGTACTGAAAGGGCACACATACATTGAAAAAAAAAACTACCTCAGCCCATTTTAAAGTCCATGGCATGTGATCTGCTGTTAAAATAAGACACTTCCTCATTCTTTCCCGCCTGATGAATGGATTTGCCTTCAGTGCCCTCCAAATGGTTGTTTTCGACACAGTCGGTTAGTATATGCTTCTGATCTCATCCAGACTAGCTGTGCTATTTTATGCTATCATCGTTATCCTTCTTTTTTTCCCGTTTTCCCAGCTTGGTCGGCCTTCCTCCGCTTCTTTTGATTCCATATTCACCACGAGCTCTCAGGAAATTGGCAACAACATTCCTAGAACGCCCGATTTCGCTTGCAATCTCCGTTCGGTTCAATCATGTATCAGAAAACGTCAGATTTTGTCCTTTTTCGATATCGTTGAAAAGTGAACCACGAGCCATTTTCCATTTTCCACACTGATTCACAAAAGACATATTTGCCACATGATATTCTAGTTTTAAAACTCGTATATTGTAAGTGCCCTACAATTGTGAAACAGTGAAAATGAATTTATAGCGTTAGTGAAAAAAAAATATTGACAATGAAGAAAAAAAGTGTAGATAGTCTTGGCGATGTGACAGGGTGTCAGGATAAAAATTTTATAATATTTGAAGCATTGGGTTCCGAGTTAGAGTGATAAATGGTGATGTCCTATAGTTACGAAACACACTGTATAGATCTACATCGTATAAATGAACTAAAACTATTTGTATATAGAGTAAAAAAATTCATGGAGAAAGTAAAATTATAAGGAATTGAGTTATGGATCAAAATTGCTGTCTCTTTTCCATAATTTCACCTTCTAATCTCAAATAGTCTTCTATCTCCATTTCAACATGGTTTTCTGCCAAATAGAAGTACAACGTCTACACTTGTAACAATTCTTTCACACTGGCGACGAGAGATTGATAACGGGAATTATGTATCCGCTATTGACTATTTCAAGGCCTTTGACTCTATTTTACAAAACTTGTTGGTGCTAAAAGTATGATTCTATGATATTTCTGGCTGTCTATCCAACCTCGTTTCTTCCCTTGTTCATGACAAATCATAATCAGTCCCTATTAACCACATTAGATCTAAATTCTTTCTCGCATCTTCAAAAACAGCATAGGAAACTGTCTCGGTCCGATTCTATTTTTAATATACATTAATGATCTCCCGAATAATCTTCCTCTAGGGGTGTATTGTTCTTCATATGATGAAGATAACAAATTGTATGCAATAAACAATCCTCCTGTTCTTCAAAAAGGAGTAGATCATAGAGCCAATGGTCGACGAAATGCGAGTTAAGTATTGTTATAGTTACAGTGCGGACACGTAGCGCCCAACTCAGATGGCACAGGATAATAAACGAGTATTGTCATGTAAAGCATAAACTACAGTACTTTCTTTAACTAGTGTTTACAATTAAGCGCTACGATTGTTGTCTAACTTTCTCTGTATAGCTTAATCATCAACAACCAGTTGGTTGAACAGCAAAACTAATTGATCTAGGGTTCGCATATGAGAAGTGTAAAAACTAGAGGGGGAGTTGAGTTTTTTATATTCGACCTGAACGGATTCCTACTGCTTAGTCTAATGTTATTCTATAATACTGCTTGCTTATTAATTTCCTGCTATCTATCTAAAATAAAGTCATCTGGATTAATTATTTCGGCACAAACAAAACTTAATACTAGCCATTCTGATTCAATACCTTATATCACCCAGTACTTAGCCTATTTCTCTAAAATCAGTGAACTAAGGAAACTTTTGATCGGAAGTATTAGGATAATACACTATTCTGTCTATTTCTACCCAAATAAGACAAGAACTATTTTTTGCTTTCTCGATCATAACTTCTTTCAAAGTGGAAACTTTGAAAATCTAAAAAAGAGCGAGAATCAACATTAAATTTTCCACCTTTTGTATACCAAACTTTCCATTTTTCAGGGAAAAGTTTTGTCGTTAAAATAGGTTGTCTCTCGTTTTTTTTAGCGGTAAAAATGCATTTATCTATTATAATGGATTATGAGATTTTTTAATGATTATATTTATGAATTCTACTAGCTCTTCCTAGGAATACACAATTGCTCTAACCCCTAATGACGACTAGCGATGGTGCATTCAAATCTTAAAAGCGCTGAAGGGGAAGAGTTGTAATAGTCAGAGAACAAGCCGGATACTATGTCACATATCATACGCGGACTACCTGGTGGTATTTATTAGAGTTGGCATTCAAGTAGTTCAATTCAAATTTTCAAATTTTCAGTTTGAATTTGAATTTGAATGCCAATCCTAATATGTATAGGCCAGTGGTAATACAACGGAGGTATTCCAGATTCCAATACTGAGTTTAAGCACAACATATTACAATACCTCAAATTAAAACTAATTATCATGCAAAGCATAGACTGTAGTTATTCTTTAACTCGTCTTTACATTCTAGAGTTACGCGTTATTTTTACTTTTTCAATTTAGATTAATCTTGAGCTACCAGCTGATAAAGCAGCAAAATTAATTGATCTAAAGATTATGTAAAAGTAAGTGATCAACATAAGGAAGGTGCCTGCCTGATTCTTTCTGAACCTATCTGGTTTTATTTCTTTCAATCTAGTGCTGTCTAGTCTTATTCCAAATTATCAGCTACTTCTCTATTAATTTATTAACTATCTAGAATAATGTTATGTCCAATAATTATTGTAGTACAATCGCTCTCTACAATTATTATCACTGATCCAAATATATTATTTTGCGGTGCACATTCTTAACCAAGTCTCCTAAGCCACTAAACTTGGGAAGTTTCTGATCAGAAGTTATAAGTTTGCAATACATTTTGTCTATTTGAATCCAAATACAACACTAATATTGTGTTTATATCAAGATTGTCATGCTAATATAGTGCTCAATTTGCATTATTGTTATGTCCGACATTTAGAATTAATTTAACTTTTACACTTAATTCTCTATTTTTCGATAGGGAAAATAACATCAATTTCTATTGTTCTCATTATTTTGAATTAAAATTGTTCACTTACAATAATTGATAAATTATAAATGAGCGTGCGTAGCGATCTACTAAAGTCAGAACTTTCTTTATGCGAGCGCAAAAGATGGTTATATTACAACATTGGCAAGTTTCAATAAAACGGACTCCGGTCGAAATTTGGAATAAATTATAATTGTGGCTTACCTGATACTGATTTTTTCAACACGCTAGTTTTCGTCGTATGAAACTACTAAGCATTAGAATGTTTAGTTTGCTAAATTTAAACAAATCTACGAGAGGTAGTTCAGCAGCAGAAAGTAAAAATAGGACGCAAGACTAACTCTGAGATGAAGTTAAACCGAAACTGATGGGGATACACATAGATTTAATAGCTGTCATTTGTGAGGTTTTTTTTCCTTATCTGGTATCAGAAAGTAAAGCTGTTCTAGGTAAGAACATGGACTATGACTTTCACTCAAAAAAAGTGATAAAAACTTATTCCTGGAAAAATATTAAATTTATATGCTCTAGATAGTAAATTTGACGCTGATTCCAAATATATGGTTGAAACTGCAAAACTCGCATTCTGAACAAAATTACGAGCTTGTCATCAGTTGACTGTTATCTTTTGTACTCGAATACAACGAGTGCTAGCATTTGCAATATAATAGCCGCGATGACGCGACCCCACTGTATGTGTTTATATCCTTATGAATACCGTCACTTACATAGTGCAACATTCTGAAGTCGAAAAGCAATTTCGTAGTGAAAATAAAAATAAAACGCATAGTTGTGAGTACAAATTTAGACACATCAGGGCACATGCTTCACTTAAGAATAGAACTGTTAGAGACAGGTGCCACTGTACAGCTAATTATAGAGCTGACTTCAGAAAGAACAAGAACTCTACAGGTAGGACATTTCTTCACCCTAGTAGAACACACAACTATAATCAATACCAGCATAGGGGAAGTAGAGCGATATTCAACTAATTTTCTGAAGCACAACCAAACAAGTAGAAGAATGAGAATAAGGAAAACAGTATACTACCCGTAGATAAGGGGACGAAAATGGTACGGCGGTCCTATTTAGCTCCAAGATAAATCAGTTTTTTTCAGGTTTTCAGCACAACAATCCTAACTGTAATAGCTTGTACTCTACCTATCATATTCGGCCAACGCTTGCCAAAATACCATATTTGTGCTAAAGGCTCACAAAGGATTTTTATTGACATCTCTTTCCAAGTTCACCTGTAATCTAAGCAATTCATACTCGAGCAGCCTCCTTGTCGCAGATATTTTAACTAAAAAGATGGATCAACTTATTCTTCTACAAGCGTATTATTGCTTAAACGTTAACAGAGCTGTGTATGCATCCATTTTTCTTCACTTATAAATCCTGATTGAACAAGACAAATAACGGGAAACTCTTACACATGTTTACTCTTCCAAACAAGCTAACTTATTCAAACACAGCCACGAAAGCTCTAACTAAGATTCACGTCAACATATACCGCTCAGTCTCTAATTTTAGCTATTCTTTTCCTCTCATTACACGTCGCTGTCATACTATCAGTGCATGCTTAGAATATATTACCGTGTAAACTCTTAATGGGAACCATATTATGAATGATTTGGATGACACGAGTATTCGTGAGCATGACGAAGGGAATTGCCGTTCAAATATCAAAAATTTATTTTAGGAAGTCGCACCGAAAAGTCACTGTTGCGATTTCGAAAGAATAGGAAAGATGGTAGCAGAAATTATAGGGTTCTGTGTTACTGGAGGAGTTCAAGCAAGATAGCTTTTTTTTTTAGCTATAGCAACATTAGCGATATCCTCTGCGCCAATATAAGCAGACAAATGGAGCAGCTATTAGTTTCCCATCCAGGAACTTGTCCACGTACATTATGAAATGAACTCAAACTAACACCAAATGGATCAATAGTTATAGAATTGCTATAGCTAAGGAAATGCCATCTTTTATCTCACATAAGACAGTTTCTAAATCAAATGACCCGATATAATATAATTAGAAACTTATTAACATCAATTCCTAGTCAAAAGGGTATAGAAACAATACGAACTAAGATGAAAATTAGCACATGATTAACCTAACGGAGCATATAGAAAGTATCAAGAATTTCTCGGAATTCAAATCACAGTACAGTACTCAAAATAACATATTAGATCAGGCAAAGCCACGGGTAGACGATAATTATATACAATACCTTTATAATAGATTACAGGAAATATTAGATTAGCGTTTTGACAGCATATTCCAAGCGTTGTGACCTTAAAAATGTAATAAGCTAATATCCTGTACCTTTGTGAACAGACCTCTCAGCATTTTGCATAGGGACGATATAATAGCACACTAGGAAGGCGACATGCTAGCTTTGTCTACAAAACAATAAGAACGTCGTAGATTTATTTTGACGGAAAAGTTAATGGTAAGTGTTATGACGCATTGCTAATAATATATAAGCAACAAATTTATTTTGTTGCGAAAGGATCGAAAGACTTGACAACGTCTGCTCCCCAGATCGATTCAAATTCGAAACCTTCAACAGTAGGTTTGGACAAGACAGGCATATATAAGACGGTGATAGGTACTATGAAAGTAGTAGTAATGAAACTAAAATTCACTCATAGGTTACTTCAAGACTAGCATTAGCCTTGCGACTCCGGAAATACTCTGTGATCATAACATTCTACTCTTTACAACTGGGTAATATATGGGTCATAGCATAGAAAGCATACTAAAGGAACGAGGTGATCATAAAAACAAAGGTCAGAAATCCCACTTTTGGTTTCATGAAAGAGATGGCCGACTTAGTAAAAAGCGTAGGAAATTAAATCGATCGTTTAAAATCCAAGGCATCACGAACACTTTCATTATCTGTCTTGAAAGCATCATCTATCAGTGATAGTCTCTTATAGATGTATTTTATGAAGCAATTTTGCTTTCTCAGTACTAGTATTCGGCCTTTACAGATATGCTTTGAGGGAAAGAAAGCAGCAGCGAATCAGAAGCACTGGCGCACAGCATAATTGCAAGAGAACGATGAGAGTCCTCAGTCTCATTACAACAATTAGCATCCCCGTTCGCATCACTAGCTTGTCATGCTTAGAACTGAGCAATAGCGTATTATCTTATGCTAAACCATGAAGAGCTGACCAGGAACGGCAAACTTGCGCTGTTTTATTCTGACAAAAAACCAGCTACGAGTGCAAGTGGTTCAAAAATTCCATTTTCGGAAAGTTGTTGTTACGCAAAAGTTAATTTTGAGCAGACTATTGAGCCATAAGTAAGTAACAGCTTGCACAAAAGATCCGACCAAGATATTTGCTAGTTGTTGTTTGTAAGAAAAATACTTGTTCCATTTTACATGAAAACAACATTAGTTTCTCACTTAGTTGCCACGCCAACTCCGTTTACTTTGTCTGTTTTCCTGGTAGCAAACCTAGCTACGTCTTGTCAAATTTTATCCACGTTCTTTTCCACTTAAAGAAAATCATTTAAAGAGAATACAAAACCTTTTATATTGAATGAAGGCTCTGTGAGAAAACCTTAGTCTCATAAATTCGATTTCTAAATATCCCTGAAAAAAAAGAAGACATTTAGATTCTTTCAGCAAAATAAAGAAATTATTTACTAAATACTAACCAAAACACTAACTAAGAAGGCTCATTCACTTAACAAATTTTCTCAGTTTTCCGGAGAGGAGTTTCCGGTAGGGAACTTTGAAGAATATTAGAAAGATAGTGGCAACCGCACCATAAGTGGAAATCATCATCGTTAATATGTCGTTGAAGATCTACAGTCACAGGCGACCATCAAGAACACGCATATGAATCATTAATGGGGAAACAAAAAGAAACACAATAGAAATCGTCACCTAAAAATTGCAATAGTTCCTTACAATTTTATAAAAGGCAATCTATAAATCACTTTTAATAGAGGAATCAGCACTATTTCTTCCTGGAAGCCGATTCTGTTTTGGTCATAAAAAAATCTATCGCTTCTCTAAACAAAAGTTTAAGACGAAAGTAATTAAGATAAACAAAAAAAAATATTCGAGTAAATTCGAACTATCTGGAAAATCTGAGCTTTTAGGAACTTTTCCTGCAGTTCTTAGGTATCGACTGTGAGGTGCTCACACTGCATCCAGAAAATGTACTTCATGTGATAAAACTGTCCCAAGACAACCAGGATTGTAGTTTAATATATTAATAATCTTAGCGATAACTAAGTGTAATTATATACTGGAAGGGAAAAATTGTTCCTAGCCAAAAATGAATGGATTAACATATTAATTGTAAAGGAAGTGCTGAACATAAAAGAACGAGGCACAGAGAGAATAGTCGGAATTTTCAGTAGCTCCATTGCTCCTGGTCTTTCCTTAAGAGATTACTTTAAGTGAAAGTCGTTTAAATTTAGATGAATTCAAAATTGACCAGATTAATTGATTGGGTAGTGTAAAAGGGTGGTACGTAACCAGGTGATCAAGCTGGTTACTCCCTTTTATACGTAGCGGAACCCATGGAATTTAGGTGTGGGTTGGAGAGAGTGCACTCTAGGGTTAAAGATATTTATTAGGGTATAAAGTAAATGATACAGAGGATTACATAAGTCAAGAGGGTCAGAGGCTCAGGACACCCGCAACTACTCCGATTACTCCGCCCAGAGCATTTTATAGGCCTACTGAAATCAGAGACGCAGAGGAGATGCGGAGAAACGTGACAGTAGAAGATACACCTTTTGTAGCAGTTTGGACCACAGAGATGGGTTAACCTGGGATAGTTGGAAGGGAATAAATAGTAGAAAGGCACCACTAAAAGAAGCAGGAAAATGCAAAAAATAAAATTCTTTCTGTTCACTTTGTATTGCTTCACTACAATACACTGGTGACGATAGAAAAGTAGTGCCATTATAGAAGATGTAAAATCCCACAGTAACAAAGAATGTATGAACTAAAATTATAATGAAAGTAGAATTATTTCTTTCCAATATGGATTTTTTTAGGAATTAATAGAACCAAAACTAACAAAACATGTGAGAGCTGAGAATACCACTTTGGTGATGAGAAATCCACAACGTCCTAGAGCACTTATAAGAAAAAAAACGACAGGTTGGAAAATAACGTTTACAAATTTATGGACCGCCGAAACCCAAATCTGTGAAAAGAATGTCAAAATTCGGGAATGTAATTATACGTTTCTTCAAGAAATCTAAAGACTTGTAGTGAAATATAAGTCTTTGAATTCGGACTGTATTGGTAAATAGATATTATTCTGAATTTCTACATTTCCTGATGTTTTAAATAAATTAATAAAAAACAACTAATTCGTCATGATACACATTATAATATGCAAATATTGGAAGATTCGTCATGTCATAGTATTGCGAAGTCGATCACCCGGTATTGAGGGATATGCCACCGATATTCTTCATTTCCCGACTCAATTTAAATACAATCAGGTAGATTGCGAAAAGATTCAAAAAGATACCTACAGGACTATCAATATTATAGAGTAGAAACAGAACATAATTGCGGTCATCAAAGAGAGGGAAGTTGACCATCTTTCTACAAAATATCGTCACGAGAACCTACAGAAACAAAAGGAAAAAACAAAAGGATTTCATTTAATCACAGAACACTGCTGTTCACAATAGTAAAGCATTCCCTTCGATTAGGAAAAGTATTCATTTAAATTTGCTAATAGCCCGCATTAATTGAGGTGACGTACTTTTTAGAAAACATTCATTTATTAGTTATAGTCTAAATAATATTGGGAAAAGAATTGCTGGCCGCATTGAGATTACTTTTACCCAATAGAGAGAGAGACACTGAGTTGTACAATAATGTTTATTATCAATACGGTGTTTAAGAGAACGATCACCAGTAGTATATACGACAACAATAATAAGAGTATAAATGACACGTGACGAGTAGTGAAGGAAAGGGGGAGAGGTTCAAGCTAGGACCTTGACTCCTACTAAGTCTCTCACTCATTAGAGGCCATTGGGCATCTCTTTTATACTGTCTTCCCGGACAGTTCTTACAATCTAATCTTAACATCTGTCACAAAAGTTATACGAAGGACCACACAAAACATTCTCATCTGCACGAATATATGGATGAGTCATTATGGTTTAAATCTAGAAGAGCTTCACGAATGAAATATTCGTCAAAAATAACCAAAACGAGGTATGATTCTAAAATGCTAGTGACAAAGGAAAATATAGCACAATATGTAATTTAGACGCATCGAATAAATTAAATAGCACTTGTATTAAACTATCCCTTTCTTGTTATAATTATTCGTTGGATTATAGGTGAACAACATAGAAATAGTCTTAATGATATATGCAACTAACTAATTCATATATAGCTACACCACAGTTGCTTCGATAGTAAAATGTGCAGCAACAACAGAATGAAAATACAGCAAGATTTTGGCAGTAGAGAAAGAAAGAAAGCAGAATATATTCAGGTAAGCCACCTATGAAGCACAGTGGAAGCGTGCTGGGCCCATAACCCAGAGGTCGGTGGATCGAAACCACTCGCTGCTAACTTTTAGTCGACACTAACTCAGTTGATGCTGATTGGCGTTGAACGAGGAAGGCAGATTGAGGAGATCGCTGACCAGTTTAGCTGATTACGTGAAGCAGCGTGGCGCAGTGGAAGCGTGCTGGGCCCATAACCCAGAGGTCGGTGGATCGAAACCACTCGCTGCTAACTTTTAGTCGACACTAACTCAGTTGATGCTGATTGGCGTTGAACGAGGAAGGCAGATTGAGGAGATCGCTGACCAGTTTAGCTGATTACGTGAAGCAGCGTGGCGCAGTGGAAGCGTGCTGGGCCCATAACCCAGAGGTCGGTGGATCGAAACCACTCGCTGCTAACTTTTAGTCGACACTAACTCAGTTGATGCTGATTGGCGTTGAACGAGGAAGGCAGATTGAGGAGATCGCTGACCAGTTTAGCTGATTACGTGAAGCAGCGTGGCGCAGTGGAAGCGTGCTGGGCCCATAACCCAGAGGTCGGTGGATCGAAACCACTCGCTGCTAACTTTTAGTCGACACTAACTCAGTTGATGCTGATTGGCGTTGAACGAGGAAGGCAGATTGAGGAGATCGCTGACCAGTTTAGCTGATTACGTGAAGCAGCGTGGCGCAGTGGAAGCGTGCTGGGCCCATAACCCAGAGGTCGGTGGATCGAAACCACTCGCTGCTAACTTTTAGTCGACACTAACTCAGTTGATGCTGATTGGCGTTGAACGAGGAAGGCAGATTGAGGAGATCGCTGACCAGTTTAGCTGATTACGTGAAGCAGCGTGGCGCAGTGGAAGCGTGCTGGGCCCATAACCCAGAGGTCGGTGGATCGAAACCACTCGCTGCTAACTTTTAGTCGACACTAACTCAGTTGATGCTGATTGGCGTTG
Source organism: Heterorhabditis bacteriophora (assembly GCA_964036235.1). NCBI lineage: Eukaryota > Metazoa > Nematoda > Chromadorea > Rhabditida > Heterorhabditidae > Heterorhabditis > Heterorhabditis bacteriophora. The sequence continues at coordinate 4,340,152 of OZ038429.1, forward strand.
AACGAGGAAGGCAGATTGAGGAGATCGCTGACCAGTTTAGCTGATTACGTGAAGCAGCGTGGCGCAGTGGAAGCGTGCTGGGCCCATAACCCAGAGGTCGGTGGATCGAAACCACTCGCTGCTAACTTTTAGTCGACACTAACTCAGTTGATGCTGATTGGCGTTGAACGAGGAAGGCAGATTGAGGAGATCGCTGACCAGTTTAGCTGATTACGTGAAGCAGCGTGGCGCAGTGGAAGCGTGCTGGGCCCATAACCCAGAGGTCGGTGGATCGAAACCACTCGCTGCTAACTTTTAGTCGACACTAACTCAGTTGATGCTGATTGGCGTTGAACGAGGAAGGCAGATTGAGGAGATCGCTGACCAGTTTAGCTGATTACGTGAAGCAGCGTGGCGCAGTGGAAGCGTGCTGGGCCCATAACCCAGAGGTCGGTGGATCGAAACCACTCGCTGCTAACTTTTAGTCGACACTAACTCAGTTGATGCTGATTGGCGTTGAACGAGGAAGGCAGATTGAGGAGATCGCTGACCAGTTTAGCTGATTACGTGAAGCAGCGTGGCGCAGTGGAAGCGTGCTGGGCCCATAACCCAGAGGTCGGTGGATCGAAACCACTCGCTGCTAACTTTTAGTCGACACTAACTCAGTTGATGCTGATTGGCGTTGAACGAGGAAGGCAGATTGAGGAGATCGCTGACCAGTTTAGCTGATTACGTGAAGCAGCGTGGCGCAGTGGAAGCGTGCTGGGCCCATAACCCAGAGGTCGGTGGATCGAAACCACTCGCTGCTAACTTTTAGTCGACACTAACTCAGTTGATGCTGATTGGCGTTGAACGAGGAAGGCAGATTGAGGAGATCGCTGACCAGTTTAGCTGATTACGTGAAGCAGCGTGGCGCAGTGGAAGCGTGCTGGGCCCATAACCCAGAGGTCGGTGGATCGAAACCACTCGCTGCTAACTTTTAGTCGACACTAACTCAGTTGATGCTGATTGGCGTTGAACGAGGAAGGCAGATTGAGGAGATCGCTGACCAGTTTAGCTGATTACGTGAAGCAGCGTGGCGCAGTGGAAGCGTGCTGGGCCCATAACCCAGAGGTCGGTGGATCGAAACCACTCGCTGCTAACTTTTAGTCGACACTAACTCAGTTGATGCTGATTGGCGTTGAACGAGGAAGGCAGATTGAGGAGATCGCTGACCAGTTTAGCTGATTACGTGAAGCAGCGTGGCGCAGTGGAAGCGTGCTGGGCCCATAACCCAGAGGTCGGTGGATCGAAACCACTCGCTGCTAACTTTTAGTCGACACTAACTCAGTTGATGCTGATTGGCGTTGAACGAGGAAGGCAGATTGAGGAGATCGCTGACCAGTTTAGCTGATTACGTGAAGCAGCGTGGCGCAGTGGAAGCGTGCTGGGCCCATAACCCAGAGGTCGGTGGATCGAAACCACTCGCTGCTAACTTTTAGTCGACACTAACTCAGTTGATGCTGATTGGCGTTGAACGAGGAAGGCAGATTGAGGAGATCGCTGACCAGTTTAGCTGATTACGTGAAGCAGCGTGGCGCAGTGGAAGCGTGCTGGGCCCATAACCCAGAGGTCGGTGGATCGAAACCACTCGCTGCTAACTTTTAGTCGACACTAACTCAGTTGATGCTGATTGGCGTTGAACGAGGAAGGCAGATTGAGGAGATCGCTGACCAGTTTAGCTGATTACGTGAAGCAGCGTGGCGCAGTGGAAGCGTGCTGGGCCCATAACCCAGAGGTCGGTGGATCGAAACCACTCGCTGCTAACTTTTAGTCGACACTAACTCAGTTGATGCTGATTGGCGTTGAACGAGGAAGGCAGATTGAGGAGATCGCTGACCAGTTTAGCTGATTACGTGAAGCAGCGTGGCGCAGTGGAAGCGTGCTGGGCCCATAACCCAGAGGTCGGTGGATCGAAACCACTCGCTGCTAACTTTTAGTCGACACTAACTCAGTTGATGCTGATTGGCGTTGAACGAGGAAGGCAGATTGAGGAGATCGCTGACCAGTTTAGCTGATTACGTGAAGCAGCGTGGCGCAGTGGAAGCGTGCTGGGCCCATAACCCAGAGGTCGGTGGATCGAAACCACTCGCTGCTAACTTTTAGTCGACACTAACTCAGTTGATGCTGATTGGCGTTGAACGAGGAAGGCAGATTGAGGAGATCGCTGACCAGTTTAGCTGATTACGTGAAGCAGCGTGGCGCAGTGGAAGCGTGCTGGGCCCATAACCCAGAGGTCGGTGGATCGAAACCACTCGCTGCTAACTTTTAGTCGACACTAACTCAGTTGATGCTGATTGGCGTTGAACGAGGAAGGCAGATTGAGGAGATCGCTGACCAGTTTAGCTGATTACGTGAAGCAGCGTGGCGCAGTGGAAGCGTGCTGGGCCCATAACCCAGAGGTCGGTGGATCGAAACCACTCGCTGCTAACTTTTAGTCGACACTAACTCAGTTGATGCTGATTGGCGTTGAACGAGGAAGGCAGATTGAGGAGATCGCTGACCAGTTTAGCTGATTACGTGAAGCAGCGTGGCGCAGTGGAAGCGTGCTGGGCCCATAACCCAGAGGTCGGTGGATCGAAACCACTCGCTGCTAACTTTTAGTCGACACTAACTCAGTTGATGCTGATTGGCGTTGAACGAGGAAGGCAGATTGAGGAGATCGCTGACCAGTTTAGCTGATTACGTGAAGCAGCGTGGCGCAGTGGAAGCGTGCTGGGCCCATAACCCAGAGGTCGGTGGATCGAAACCACTCGCTGCTAACTTTTAGTCGACACTAACTCAGTTGATGCTGATTGGCGTTGAACGAGGAAGGCAGATTGAGGAGATCGCTGACCAGTTTAGCTGATTACGTGAAGCAGCGTGGCGCAGTGGAAGCGTGCTGGGCCCATAACCCAGAGGTCGGTGGATCGAAACCACTCGCTGCTAACTTTTAGTCGACACTAACTCAGTTGATGCTGATTGGCGTTGAACGAGGAAGGCAGATTGAGGAGATCGCTGACCAGTTTAGCTGATTACGTGAAGCAGCGTGGCGCAGTGGAAGCGTGCTGGGCCCATAACCCAGAGGTCGGTGGATCGAAACCACTCGCTGCTAACTTTTAGTCGACACTAACTCAGTTGATGCTGATTGGCGTTGAACGAGGAAGGCAGATTGAGGAGATCGCTGACCAGTTTAGCTGATTACGTGAAGCAGCGTGGCGCAGTGGAAGCGTGCTGGGCCCATAACCCAGAGGTCGGTGGATCGAAACCACTCGCTGCTAACTTTTAGTCGACACTAACTCAGTTGATGCTGATTGGCGTTGAACGAGGAAGGCAGATTGAGGAGATCGCTGACCAGTTTAGCTGATTACGTGAAGCAGCGTGGCGCAGTGGAAGCGTGCTGGGCCCATAACCCAGAGGTCGGTGGATCGAAACCACTCGCTGCTAACTTTTAGTCGACACTAACTCAGTTGATGCTGATTGGCGTTGAACGAGGAAGGCAGATTGAGGAGATCGCTGACCAGTTTAGCTGATTACGTGAAGCAGCGTGGCGCAGTGGAAGCGTGCTGGGCCCATAACCCAGAGGTCGGTGGATCGAAACCACTCGCTGCTAACTTTTAGTCGACACTAACTCAGTTGATGCTGATTGGCGTTGAACGAGGAAGGCAGATTGAGGAGATCGCTGACCAGTTTAGCTGATTACGTGAAGCAGCGTGGCGCAGTGGAAGCGTGCTGGGCCCATAACCCAGAGGTCGGTGGATCGAAACCACTCGCTGCTAACTTTTAGTCGACACTAACTCAGTTGATGCTGATTGGCGTTGAACGAGGAAGGCAGATTGAGGAGATCGCTGACCAGTTTAGCTGATTACGTGAAGCAGCGTGGCGCAGTGGAAGCGTGCTGGGCCCATAACCCAGAGGTCGGTGGATCGAAACCACTCGCTGCTAACTTTTAGTCGACACTAACTCAGTTGATGCTGATTGGCGTTGAACGAGGAAGGCAGATTGAGGAGATCGCTGACCAGTTTAGCTGATTACGTGAAGCAGCGTGGCGCAGTGGAAGCGTGCTGGGCCCATAACCCAGAGGTCGGTGGATCGAAACCACTCGCTGCTAACTTTTAGTCGACACTAACTCAGTTGATGCTGATTGGCGTTGAACGAGGAAGGCAGATTGAGGAGATCGCTGACCAGTTTAGCTGATTACGTGAAGCAGCGTGGCGCAGTGGAAGCGTGCTGGGCCCATAACCCAGAGGTCGGTGGATCGAAACCACTCGCTGCTAACTTTTAGTCGACACTAACTCAGTTGATGCTGATTGGCGTTGAACGAGGAAGGCAGATTGAGGAGATCGCTGACCAGTTTAGCTGATTACGTGAAGCAGCGTGGCGCAGTGGAAGCGTGCTGGGCCCATAACCCAGAGGTCGGTGGATCGAAACCACTCGCTGCTAACTTTTAGTCGACACTAACTCAGTTGATGCTGATTGGCGTTGAACGAGGAAGGCAGATTGAGGAGATCGCTGACCAGTTTAGCTGATTACGTGAAGCAGCGTGGCGCAGTGGAAGCGTGCTGGGCCCATAACCCAGAGGTCGGTGGATCGAAACCACTCGCTGCTAACTTTTAGTCGACACTAACTCAGTTGATGCTGATTGGCGTTGAACGAGGAAGGCAGATTGAGGAGATCGCTGACCAGTTTAGCTGATTACGTGAAGCAGCGTGGCGCAGTGGAAGCGTGCTGGGCCCATAACCCAGAGGTCGGTGGATCGAAACCACTCGCTGCTAACTTTTAGTCGACACTAACTCAGTTGATGCTGATTGGCGTTGAACGAGGAAGGCAGATTGAGGAGATCGCTGACCAGTTTAGCTGATTACGTGAAGCAGCGTGGCGCAGTGGAAGCGTGCTGGGCCCATAACCCAGAGGTCGGTGGATCGAAACCACTCGCTGCTAACTTTTAGTCGACACTAACTCAGTTGATGCTGATTGGCGTTGAACGAGGAAGGCAGATTGAGGAGATCGCTGACCAGTTTAGCTGATTACGTGAAGCAGCGTGGCGCAGTGGAAGCGTGCTGGGCCCATAACCCAGAGGTCGGTGGATCGAAACCACTCGCTGCTAACTTTTAGTCGACACTAACTCAGTTGATGCTGATTGGCGTTGAACGAGGAAGGCAGATTGAGGAGATCGCTGACCAGTTTAGCTGATTACGTGAAGCAGCGTGGCGCAGTGGAAGCGTGCTGGGCCCATAACCCAGAGGTCGGTGGATCGAAACCACTCGCTGCTAACTTTTAGTCGACACTAACTCAGTTGATGCTGATTGGCGTTGAACGAGGAAGGCAGATTGAGGAGATCGCTGACCAGTTTAGCTGATTACGTGAAGCAGCGTGGCGCAGTGGAAGCGTGCTGGGCCCATAACCCAGAGGTCGGTGGATCGAAACCACTCGCTGCTAACTTTTAGTCGACACTAACTCAGTTGATGCTGATTGGCGTTGAACGAGGAAGGCAGATTGAGGAGATCGCTGACCAGTTTAGCTGATTACGTGAAGCAGCGTGGCGCAGTGGAAGCGTGCTGGGCCCATAACCCAGAGGTCGGTGGATCGAAACCACTCGCTGCTAACTTTTAGTCGACACTAACTCAGTTGATGCTGATTGGCGTTGAACGAGGAAGGCAGATTGAGGAGATCGCTGACCAGTTTAGCTGATTACGTGAAGCAGCGTGGCGCAGTGGAAGCGTGCTGGGCCCATAACCCAGAGGTCGGTGGATCGAAACCACTCGCTGCTAACTTTTAGTCGACACTAACTCAGTTGATGCTGATTGGCGTTGAACGAGGAAGGCAGATTGAGGAGATCGCTGACCAGTTTAGCTGATTACGTGAAGCAGCGTGGCGCAGTGGAAGCGTGCTGGGCCCATAACCCAGAGGTCGGTGGATCGAAACCACTCGCTGCTAACTTTTAGTCGACACTAACTCAGTTGATGCTGATTGGCGTTGAACGAGGAAGGCAGATTGAGGAGATCGCTGACCAGTTTAGCTGATTACGTGAAGCAGCGTGGCGCAGTGGAAGCGTGCTGGGCCCATAACCCAGAGGTCGGTGGATCGAAACCACTCGCTGCTAACTTTTAGTCGACACTAACTCAGTTGATGCTGATTGGCGTTGAACGAGGAAGGCAGATTGAGGAGATCGCTGACCAGTTTAGCTGATTACGTGAAGCAGCGTGGCGCAGTGGAAGCGTGCTGGGCCCATAACCCAGAGGTCGGTGGATCGAAACCACTCGCTGCTAACTTTTAGTCGACACTAACTCAGTTGATGCTGATTGGCGTTGAACGAGGAAGGCAGATTGAGGAGATCGCTGACCAGTTTAGCTGATTACGTGAAGCAGCGTGGCGCAGTGGAAGCGTGCTGGGCCCATAACCCAGAGGTCGGTGGATCGAAACCACTCGCTGCTAACTTTTAGTCGACACTAACTCAGTTGATGCTGATTGGCGTTGAACGAGGAAGGCAGATTGAGGAGATCGCTGACCAGTTTAGCTGATTACGTGAAGCAGCGTGGCGCAGTGGAAGCGTGCTGGGCCCATAACCCAGAGGTCGGTGGATCGAAACCACTCGCTGCTAACTTTTAGTCGACACTAACTCAGTTGATGCTGATTGGCGTTGAACGAGGAAGGCAGATTGAGGAGATCGCTGACCAGTTTAGCTGATTACGTGAAGCAGCGTGGCGCAGTGGAAGCGTGCTGGGCCCATAACCCAGAGGTCGGTGGATCGAAACCACTCGCTGCTAACTTTTAGTCGACACTAACTCAGTTGATGCTGATTGGCGTTGAACGAGGAAGGCAGATTGAGGAGATCGCTGACCAGTTTAGCTGATTACGTGAAGCAGCGTGGCGCAGTGGAAGCGTGCTGGGCCCATAACCCAGAGGTCGGTGGATCGAAACCACTCGCTGCTAACTTTTAGTCGACACTAACTCAGTTGATGCTGATTGGCGTTGAACGAGGAAGGCAGATTGAGGAGATCGCTGACCAGTTTAGCTGATTACGTGAAGCAGCGTGGCGCAGTGGAAGCGTGCTGGGCCCATAACCCAGAGGTCGGTGGATCGAAACCACTCGCTGCTAACTTTTAGTCGACACTAACTCAGTTGATGCTGATTGGCGTTGAACGAGGAAGGCAGATTGAGGAGATCGCTGACCAGTTTAGCTGATTACGTGAAGCAGCGTGGCGCAGTGGAAGCGTGCTGGGCCCATAACCCAGAGGTCGGTGGATCGAAACCACTCGCTGCTAACTTTTAGTCGACACTAACTCAGTTGATGCTGATTGGCGTTGAACGAGGAAGGCAGATTGAGGAGATCGCTGACCAGTTTAGCTGATTACGTGAAGCAGCGTGGCGCAGTGGAAGCGTGCTGGGCCCATAACCCAGAGGTCGGTGGATCGAAACCACTCGCTGCTAACTTTTAGTCGACACTAACTCAGTTGATGCTGATTGGCGTTGAACGAGGAAGGCAGATTGAGGAGATCGCTGACCAGTTTAGCTGATTACGTGAAGCAGCGTGGCGCAGTGGAAGCGTGCTGGGCCCATAACCCAGAGGTCGGTGGATCGAAACCACTCGCTGCTAACTTTTAGTCGACACTAACTCAGTTGATGCTGATTGGCGTTGAACGAGGAAGGCAGATTGAGGAGATCGCTGACCAGTTTAGCTGATTACGTGAAGCAGCGTGGCGCAGTGGAAGCGTGCTGGGCCCATAACCCAGAGGTCGGTGGATCGAAACCACTCGCTGCTAACTTTTAGTCGACACTAACTCAGTTGATGCTGATTGGCGTTGAACGAGGAAGGCAGATTGAGGAGATCGCTGACCAGTTTAGCTGATTACGTGAAGCAGCGTGGCGCAGTGGAAGCGTGCTGGGCCCATAACCCAGAGGTCGGTGGATCGAAACCACTCGCTGCTAACTTTTAGTCGACACTAACTCAGTTGATGCTGATTGGCGTTGAACGAGGAAGGCAGATTGAGGAGATCGCTGACCAGTTTAGCTGATTACGTGAAGCAGCGTGGCGCAGTGGAAGCGTGCTGGGCCCATAACCCAGAGGTCGGTGGATCGAAACCACTCGCTGCTAACTTTTAGTCGACACTAACTCAGTTGATGCTGATTGGCGTTGAACGAGGAAGGCAGATTGAGGAGATCGCTGACCAGTTTAGCTGATTACGTGAAGCAGCGTGGCGCAGTGGAAGCGTGCTGGGCCCATAACCCAGAGGTCGGTGGATCGAAACCACTCGCTGCTAACTTTTAGTCGACACTAACTCAGTTGATGCTGATTGGCGTTGAACGAGGAAGGCAGATTGAGGAGATCGCTGACCAGTTTAGCTGATTACGTGAAGCAGCGTGGCGCAGTGGAAGCGTGCTGGGCCCATAACCCAGAGGTCGGTGGATCGAAACCACTCGCTGCTAACTTTTAGTCGACACTAACTCAGTTGATGCTGATTGGCGTTGAACGAGGAAGGCAGATTGAGGAGATCGCTGACCAGTTTAGCTGATTACGTGAAGCAGCGTGGCGCAGTGGAAGCGTGCTGGGCCCATAACCCAGAGGTCGGTGGATCGAAACCACTCGCTGCTAACTTTTAGTCGACACTAACTCAGTTGATGCTGATTGGCGTTGAACGAGGAAGGCAGATTGAGGAGATCGCTGACCAGTTTAGCTGATTACGTGAAGCAGCGTGGCGCAGTGGAAGCGTGCTGGGCCCATAACCCAGAGGTCGGTGGATCGAAACCACTCGCTGCTAACTTTTAGTCGACACTAACTCAGTTGATGCTGATTGGCGTTGAACGAGGAAGGCAGATTGAGGAGATCGCTGACCAGTTTAGCTGATTACGTGAAGCAGCGTGGCGCAGTGGAAGCGTGCTGGGCCCATAACCCAGAGGTCGGTGGATCGAAACCACTCGCTGCTAACTTTTAGTCGACACTAACTCAGTTGATGCTGATTGGCGTTGAACGAGGAAGGCAGATTGAGGAGATCGCTGACCAGTTTAGCTGATTACGTGAAGCAGCGTGGCGCAGTGGAAGCGTGCTGGGCCCATAACCCAGAGGTCGGTGGATCGAAACCACTCGCTGCTAACTTTTAGTCGACACTAACTCAGTTGATGCTGATTGGCGTTGAACGAGGAAGGCAGATTGAGGAGATCGCTGACCAGTTTAGCTGATTACGTGAAGCAGCGTGGCGCAGTGGAAGCGTGCTGGGCCCATAACCCAGAGGTCGGTGGATCGAAACCACTCGCTGCTAACTTTTAGTCGACACTAACTCAGTTGATGCTGATTGGCGTTGAACGAGGAAGGCAGATTGAGGAGATCGCTGACCAGTTTAGCTGATTACGTGAAGCAGCGTGGCGCAGTGGAAGCGTGCTGGGCCCATAACCCAGAGGTCGGTGGATCGAAACCACTCGCTGCTAACTTTTAGTCGACACTAACTCAGTTGATGCTGATTGGCGTTGAACGAGGAAGGCAGATTGAGGAGATCGCTGACCAGTTTAGCTGATTACGTGAAGCAGCGTGGCGCAGTGGAAGCGTGCTGGGCCCATAACCCAGAGGTCGGTGGATCGAAACCACTCGCTGCTAACTTTTAGTCGACACTAACTCAGTTGATGCTGATTGGCGTTGAACGAGGAAGGCAGATTGAGGAGATCGCTGACCAGTTTAGCTGATTACGTGAAGCAGCGTGGCGCAGTGGAAGCGTGCTGGGCCCATAACCCAGAGGTCGGTGGATCGAAACCACTCGCTGCTAACTTTTAGTCGACACTAACTCAGTTGATGCTGATTGGCGTTGAACGAGGAAGGCAGATTGAGGAGATCGCTGACCAGTTTAGCTGATTACGTGAAGCAGCGTGGCGCAGTGGAAGCGTGCTGGGCCCATAACCCAGAGGTCGGTGGATCGAAACCACTCGCTGCTAACTTTTAGTCGACACTAACTCAGTTGATGCTGATTGGCGTTGAACGAGGAAGGCAGATTGAGGAGATCGCTGACCAGTTTAGCTGATTACGTGAAGCAGCGTGGCGCAGTGGAAGCGTGCTGGGCCCATAACCCAGAGGTCGGTGGATCGAAACCACTCGCTGCTAACTTTTAGTCGACACTAACTCAGTTGATGCTGATTGGCGTTGAACGAGGAAGGCAGATTGAGGAGATCGCTGACCAGTTTAGCTGATTACGTGAAGCAGCGTGGCGCAGTGGAAGCGTGCTGGGCCCATAACCCAGAGGTCGGTGGATCGAAACCACTCGCTGCTAACTTTTAGTCGACACTAACTCAGTTGATGCTGATTGGCGTTGAACGAGGAAGGCAGATTGAGGAGATCGCTGACCAGTTTAGCTGATTACGTGAAGCAGCGTGGCGCAGTGGAAGCGTGCTGGGCCCATAACCCAGAGGTCGGTGGATCGAAACCACTCGCTGCTAACTTTTAGTCGACACTAACTCAGTTGATGCTGATTGGCGTTGAACGAGGAAGGCAGATTGAGGAGATCGCTGACCAGTTTAGCTGATTACGTGAAGCAGCGTGGCGCAGTGGAAGCGTGCTGGGCCCATAACCCAGAGGTCGGTGGATCGAAACCACTCGCTGCTAACTTTTAGTCGACACTAACTCAGTTGATGCTGATTGGCGTTGAACGAGGAAGGCAGATTGAGGAGATCGCTGACCAGTTTAGCTGATTACGTGAAGCAGCGTGGCGCAGTGGAAGCGTGCTGGGCCCATAACCCAGAGGTCGGTGGATCGAAACCACTCGCTGCTAACTTTTAGTCGACACTAACTCAGTTGATGCTGATTGGCGTTGAACGAGGAAGGCAGATTGAGGAGATCGCTGACCAGTTTAGCTGATTACGTGAAGCAGCGTGGCGCAGTGGAAGCGTGCTGGGCCCATAACCCAGAGGTCGGTGGATCGAAACCACTCGCTGCTAACTTTTAGTCGACACTAACTCAGTTGATGCTGATTGGCGTTGAACGAGGAAGGCAGATTGAGGAGATCGCTGACCAGTTTAGCTGATTACGTGAAGCAGCGTGGCGCAGTGGAAGCGTGCTGGGCCCATAACCCAGAGGTCGGTGGATCGAAACCACTCGCTGCTAACTTTTAGTCGACACTAACTCAGTTGATGCTGATTGGCGTTGAACGAGGAAGGCAGATTGAGGAGATCGCTGACCAGTTTAGCTGATTACGTGAAGCAGCGTGGCGCAGTGGAAGCGTGCTGGGCCCATAACCCAGAGGTCGGTGGATCGAAACCACTCGCTGCTAACTTTTAGTCGACACTAACTCAGTTGATGCTGATTGGCGTTGAACGAGGAAGGCAGATTGAGGAGATCGCTGACCAGTTTAGCTGATTACGTGAAGCAGCGTGGCGCAGTGGAAGCGTGCTGGGCCCATAACCCAGAGGTCGGTGGATCGAAACCACTCGCTGCTAACTTTTAGTCGACACTAACTCAGTTGATGCTGATTGGCGTTGAACGAGGAAGGCAGATTGAGGAGATCGCTGACCAGTTTAGCTGATTACGTGAAGCAGCGTGGCGCAGTGGAAGCGTGCTGGGCCCATAACCCAGAGGTCGGTGGATCGAAACCACTCGCTGCTAACTTTTAGTCGACACTAACTCAGTTGATGCTGATTGGCGTTGAACGAGGAAGGCAGATTGAGGAGATCGCTGACCAGTTTAGCTGATTACGTGAAGCAGCGTGGCGCAGTGGAAGCGTGCTGGGCCCATAACCCAGAGGTCGGTGGATCGAAACCACTCGCTGCTAACTTTTAGTCGACACTAACTCAGTTGATGCTGATTGGCGTTGAACGAGGAAGGCAGATTGAGGAGATCGCTGACCAGTTTAGCTGATTACGTGAAGCAGCGTGGCGCAGTGGAAGCGTGCTGGGCCCATAACCCAGAGGTCGGTGGATCGAAACCACTCGCTGCTAACTTTTAGTCGACACTAACTCAGTTGATGCTGATTGGCGTTGAACGAGGAAGGCAGATTGAGGAGATCGCTGACCAGTTTAGCTGATTACGTGAAGCAGCGTGGCGCAGTGGAAGCGTGCTGGGCCCATAACCCAGAGGTCGGTGGATCGAAACCACTCGCTGCTAACTTTTAGTCGACACTAACTCAGTTGATGCTGATTGGCGTTGAACGAGGAAGGCAGATTGAGGAGATCGCTGACCAGTTTAGCTGATTACGTGAAGCAGCGTGGCGCAGTGGAAGCGTGCTGGGCCCATAACCCAGAGGTCGGTGGATCGAAACCACTCGCTGCTAACTTTTAGTCGACACTAACTCAGTTGATGCTGATTGGCGTTGAACGAGGAAGGCAGATTGAGGAGATCGCTGACCAGTTTAGCTGATTACGTGAAGCAGCGTGGCGCAGTGGAAGCGTGCTGGGCCCATAACCCAGAGGTCGGTGGATCGAAACCACTCGCTGCTAACTTTTAGTCGACACTAACTCAGTTGATGCTGATTGGCGTTGAACGAGGAAGGCAGATTGAGGAGATCGCTGACCAGTTTAGCTGATTACGTGAAGCAGCGTGGCGCAGTGGAAGCGTGCTGGGCCCATAACCCAGAGGTCGGTGGATCGAAACCACTCGCTGCTAACTTTTAGTCGACACTAACTCAGTTGATGCTGATTGGCGTTGAACGAGGAAGGCAGATTGAGGAGATCGCTGACCAGTTTAGCTGATTACGTGAAGCAGCGTGGCGCAGTGGAAGCGTGCTGGGCCCATAACCCAGAGGTCGGTGGATCGAAACCACTCGCTGCTAACTTTTAGTCGACACTAACTCAGTTGATGCTGATTGGCGTTGAACGAGGAAGGCAGATTGAGGAGATCGCTGACCAGTTTAGCTGATTACGTGAAGCAGCGTGGCGCAGTGGAAGCGTGCTGGGCCCATAACCCAGAGGTCGGTGGATCGAAACCACTCGCTGCTAACTTTTAGTCGACACTAACTCAGTTGATGCTGATTGGCGTTGAACGAGGAAGGCAGATTGAGGAGATCGCTGACCAGTTTAGCTGATTACGTGAAGCAGCGTGGCGCAGTGGAAGCGTGCTGGGCCCATAACCCAGAGGTCGGTGGATCGAAACCACTCGCTGCTAACTTTTAGTCGACACTAACTCAGTTGATGCTGATTGGCGTTGAACGAGGAAGGCAGATTGAGGAGATCGCTGACCAGTTTAGCTGATTACGTGAAGCAGCGTGGCGCAGTGGAAGCGTGCTGGGCCCATAACCCAGAGGTCGGTGGATCGAAACCACTCGCTGCTAACTTTTAGTCGACACTAACTCAGTTGATGCTGATTGGCGTTGAACGAGGAAGGCAGATTGAGGAGATCGCTGACCAGTTTAGCTGATTACGTGAAGCAGCGTGGCGCAGTGGAAGCGTGCTGGGCCCATAACCCAGAGGTCGGTGGATCGAAACCACTCGCTGCTAACTTTTAGTCGACACTAACTCAGTTGATGCTGATTGGCGTTGAACGAGGAAGGCAGATTGAGGAGATCGCTGACCAGTTTAGCTGATTACGTGAAGCAGCGTGGCGCAGTGGAAGCGTGCTGGGCCCATAACCCAGAGGTCGGTGGATCGAAACCACTCGCTGCTAACTTTTAGTCGACACTAACTCAGTTGATGCTGATTGGCGTTGAACGAGGAAGGCAGATTGAGGAGATCGCTGACCAGTTTAGCTGATTACGTGAAGCAGCGTGGCGCAGTGGAAGCGTGCTGGGCCCATAACCCAGAGGTCGGTGGATCGAAACCACTCGCTGCTAACTTTTAGTCGACACTAACTCAGTTGATGCTGATTGGCGTTGAACGAGGAAGGCAGATTGAGGAGATCGCTGACCAGTTTAGCTGATTACGTGAAGCAGCGTGGCGCAGTGGAAGCGTGCTGGGCCCATAACCCAGAGGTCGGTGGATCGAAACCACTCGCTGCTAACTTTTAGTCGACACTAACTCAGTTGATGCTGATTGGCGTTGAACGAGGAAGGCAGATTTGAGGAGATCGCTGACCAGTTTAGCTGATTACGTGAAGCAGCGTGGCGCAGTGGAAGCGTGCTGGGCCCATAACCCAGAGGTCGGTGGATCGAAACCACTCGCTGCTAACTTTTAGTCGACACTAACTCAGTTGATGCTGATTGGCGTTGAACGAGGAAGGCAGATTGAGGAGATCGCTGACCAGTTTAGCTGATTACGTGAAGCAGCGTGGCGCAAGTGGAAGCGTGCTGGGCCCATAACCCAGAGGTCGGTGGATCGAAACCCACTCGCTGCTAACTTTTAGTCGACACTAACTCAGTTGATGCTGATTGGCGTTGAACGAGGAAGGCAGATTGAGGAGATCGCTGACCAGTTAGCTGATTACGTGAAGCAGCGTGGCGC